>JAKOOJ010000003.1:6380000-6852500 GCA_022577455.1 Arizona elegans
GCTTCTATTTCTTACTACTTTGTGCATCCAGATTGCAGGCTTGCTAATAAAAGAGGCAAACAAAGGATGCGGCAACCCAACTCAGAGCTCCCATTGCTGGGATAGGTCCCTTAGTCCACCCTGCAACTCCTGCCAGACAGGAGAGAGACAACCTGGGTGGGCTGGCTTAGAGGTTGGTGTCTCTATGCTCGGAGCTGACTTGGCCCCCGATACACAGGAAGTGCCCTTGGCTTGGCTCAGCCAGAGTGTGTGGGTGAATGTATGCAAGCCGCTTAATTTGTACCCTCTGTGGAAAAAGCCTTGAAGCCCCATCCCTTCAAGCTGAAAACTTGAAGATTGAGATTCCTCCTCTATCGGGATTTCTCAAGCCTCATAAAAGAAGAAGGCAGGGTGGAGTGCGGGGGGAGGGGAATGCGGGTCCAGGTCTAAGGCAATAATTTGTGAAGCTTCCCGAGGCTGATGGGAAGGAGTGGCACAAGGAAATGGGGCAGCGGAGGTGATCAGAGGGGGCTGTTTCTGAGTTCTCCATATTCTTAATGTGCGTTGATTTTAGATATCCTTTATCTAACGTTATCTATGTTAGGGTTTGTGTAACCCTAAACTCAGAATCAAATGTCACTGAGAGTGAGAATTGTTTTCTGATTCTAAGAACAAAAAATGAAAGCACCCCCCCCCCACCAATGCTCATCAGCATTATCTCCACTTCCTGGCTTTGACCCTGAGTCACTCTATGAACCTTAGCGAGTCACTTCCTTTCATTGTGCATCATAATTCTCTCCCTTAAAAACATACAAAACTTCTGGCTCCTTAATTCACCCCCACTGAAGCTTCAGCCCACAGCAGGTTACATGGGTCTTGGAATGAGTGAGTAGGAGGGTAGGAGGGATCAGCTCACGGCTGGCCTAAAGCATCCAGTCTCTTCCCTTGCCAGTGTGCTCAACAGTCCTGATAACATCAGGTAGAGGGGAACTGTAAGTTCTCTTAAATTGCTCAACCTTTCTGGAATTCCCCGTCATCTTTCGGCAGAAGGAAGAAACCCTTTCTAGGTCACAATGAGGTATAGTGGCTGCTGTCCCTTGACCTTGGATGAACCAAGTTTAATGCCATGCCTCATTCCCCCACTCTCCGTGAAAGGTCAGAGGCCAGCCTAAGCATATGTTAAGATTCATTTTGGTGAGACCGGCAGTGTAGAAAACAAACAAAACAAACCCGTCCCATTTGAAATATTTCAGCCATAATGCCAGTACTGGATTGGTTTAGGACTTGCCAATAGATCTCTGTGTGACGTTAGAGAACAAGCAGCAAGGTCAAACTCTGACTCATTTCTAGTTGAAAGGGCTGGCTTAGCAAATTTCCAGAGAAATGCCCACACCCTAAAGGCAACAATAGCACCCCTGTAAGAGGCAACCCTTGGGATTCTAGTTTGGGGTGCACACACATGCTTGGAATAAGGGACATTAAAACTGGTACAGGCTTGGAATGTTCAGATGTTAGAACATCATGAAGACGTTATGCTTGGTGGGTCTTTCTTCTCCATGTTTGCTACAAATGCATCAAAACTGGACTGGGGAAATCCTCTCTTGACCACAGATTTAATTGGAGGACTAGGAAAGCCACTCTTCTGAATCCACTTGATTGTTGCAGGAATAAAATCAGGGGAATCTCCCACTCACAACAACAACAACAACATTTTTGCTTGCAAGGTCTCAGAGTTGTCCTCAAGATTCCCAGGTAGAAAGTAGTAAGCTAATACACACGTGTGCACCAGATTTCTCTCCAAAAATATTATCAAATTCTCCTTCTAAAAGAAAGAATAGAAAAACTAAGAACTGAAACATCTGTTTCAAGATTGTATTGTATGTTTGAAATCAATTATTACATGCCTGCGGGCATTGATTTCACTTGTGGGACTGATTTGCATATATTTTTCACTATAAAGGGCCATATACAAAGAAACACTAGTGGGCCAAAATGATTTGCTATGTGATGTGCTTGTCCTTACAGCCAGGAGAACTAAGAAGCTTTCTTGGATGAGAAGCAAAATGTCTTTAAGGAAAAACAAAAGAAAGTCCAGTTGCTTTTTGAAAAAGCACCTTTGGGACAACTATGACCTGGATTACTGAGAATCTCCATAGACATTTCAAAGATTTTGCTGCAAAATTCAGACATATTTCTTAAATGTTCATCTATAATCAATAGAAATAATGTTCTATGTTTCAAAATAAAAACTAATGTTTTTAGAAAAATACAAGATTGCTTGCATGGAAGAATGAACTGTGTGGTGTATCTAATGTAAAAACTCAGCACAGATCCCTCCTTTCCATTTCCATTAGACTGCAGAAGGCAACATCTAAAAACCTCCAATTTGGCTGGCCTTTCTGAAGAAATTTCTGCTGTGGTCCCCAAAGATAGCCAGCTGCAGTGGGTGGGAAAAAGCAAACCACAGCAGCATCTGTTTGGCTGAGACCTCATAGGTCATGGGAGATGGAAGAATGAAACAACATATTCATTTCATATATTAGCTGAATATAACATGATGATTTTACTTCAGTGGTTTCCTTAAATCTCATAGCCAACATATAGGGTATTTTCTGTTAAAAGTCATAAAAGTAAAACCAAGGAGGGCAGGAACAGTTAAACTAAAGTAGAAAACATGGTGTCCCTCATTGCTAATAATTATTATTTGACAAAAACATGTCGGGCTAAATTTGCTTTCACTTGTTTCTGGGAGAACATTTTGTGGTCTTTGCTCATTAGGCCAAATCAGATTCTTCCTATATCATCACCATTCAAGGCAAGTCAAGAACCATCACAAAGGTTATCCAATCCATGCTAGAATGTATATTCAACCATGGTATGCATGAAACTGACGAAAGTCTTCAAGATGTTTAGAGGGTACTAATTGGGTCATTGTTTCAGAGATATTTCTTTGTACACACAGAGAGTGGGCAAAAAGGCATGGGGAGCAGGAGCAACTTCTGATTTCTTACCAGCTTCTAAAGTTTCTTTGTGAGAAATCGGCAGGGAGCAACAGAAATCTTCCTCCCTTTCCTTTGGTAAATGGTTTCTGCTGGGAGAAAGGGGTTGTGATATTGGCTGGGAAACTTTTGCCCAGGTAAAAACCATGATAATGATAGTTTTAATAGTATATAAATATGAGATGGAATCACAACGAAGTTCTGCCTTCATGAGTATAGAGAAAGTGCATTTTCTTGCACCGAAATTAACTGGCTCTCTAGAGACATAGAATAAGAGATAGTCACAGATACTGAGATACTCAAAGATCTCTCAGTTCTTCATTGTCAGGATCTTTTTGTAGCTGACATGATTAAATGTATGCACCTGTGAGGGTTATAAACAGGCATAGGAAAATGCCCAGCTTGCAAAATAAAATTTAACAATGAAAACACAATGTCCTGGAATAGAATGAAAAGCATCCTGGAGGGAAGCAGAGGAGCCCTCCATATGGAACCCTTGCTGCATAAGAACATCAGGAGACGGCCTTTTAAGAGCTCCACCTGAAGTCCCTGAAAGAAATCAGCTAACAGCTAAAATTAATAGCTAATAATAGCTGAAAAATCAGCTAATAAAAGTCAGCTTCTCCAAAGCACCCGAGGATAAGACAAGAAGTCTTGGAGTTGAAGTCCACAAGTCTTAAAGTTGCCAAGATTGGAGACCCCTGCTATATAGCATCCATTCCTGAACTAAAAAAAAAAAAAAAAAAAAGTGGGGGAAGCAAACATCAGGACTAGAAATGTTGCACTATGCCCAGCTGCAGCTCCTCATTCTTAATTCTGTCCTCTTCTGTGACTAACTACTGAAAGGTAGCAGGTTTGGGGGGGTAGCCCCTCCCAATAATCCTGGACTAAATCACCTGATTTGAAGCATGGCTATGGGACTGAAGGGCACTTCATTTTTTTGTTCCTGACCAAAGCCCTTCCTCCATTTTCTTTTGTTTGTTATAGCAATGGTAGGAATGATTTAAAAGGAGTATTCCTCCCCAAGCTCCACAACCCCACTGATTTTAACCCAACTAAAGGAGTTTCAAACACAATTCTATATCTTGTACACTGGCACCATTGCTCACATGAAACCATAGCCATCAGTCCCTATAGTGCTATAAATAACCAGCCTGCATGCAGTCTTAGTCTACAGACTACAATTGTTTTAATTGGGATACTTCATAAATAATGGTCAATAAACCAATAAATGTACATTTATTAGGACTGCCAGATCTGGGTTGTGGGAATTTGGGGGACCACCAGATGGCAGCAAAGAGTCTAATAGGGTAGGTTTCTTTATTCCATCCATCCATCCATCCATCCATCCATCCATCCATCCATCCATCATCTCTCTCTCTCTCTTTTGCAACCCAGCTTGTTACGAGGTGACTCCGAGCAGCTTGCAATGTTAAAAATAAAACAATACAACAATATGCATTCAATAAAACATGGTTAAAAAGCAGAATACAATACTCTTTGCTGCCACCTACTGCTCCTCGATACATTTTTCAGCCGAGATCTGGGAACTCTTAAGCTTTAGGACAGAACTTAGTTCTCTTCATGGTTAATGCTGAGCAAGGTTCAAGTTTTTAATAACCAGAACTTGTATATCGACCTTATTTTAGGGATAGTTGAAGAAAATGCCAATGTGGTATAGCAATTTAAGATACTGGACAGGAGTGAGCCATGTTCTATTCCAGCCATGGACAGTCACTGGATGACTCTGGCTTTCGCAGTGCTACCTTGCCACGAAATTGTTGTGGGGATAAAACAAAATATCACTGAAAATGCTCTACTCCTCCTAGAGAAAAGTGGGTTATAAATCTAACAAATGTTTTTATACACCCACAGAGAAGCCTGGGATGAGTTTACCATTCCACAAATTCTACAGAACTGCAAAATATTTGCTTTGGAGCATTTCCTTCTTCCTGAGGCTGAAATTCAGCAGTAACCTTTAGTTCTCAGGGATGGGGTACTTAGGAAGGGATTCACCCCCACACACCCCTGATGTCTGGGAGTGGAAGACAGAAAAAACTGAACTTCTGGCAGAGAAGTATTAGGGTTTGCTTTGAAATGACACCTGAAGGAAAACACTTCCAAAAACCCATAACACAGATCTTTCAAATTTTTAGCAGAATAAAAGAAGAGGAAAGTACCAGAGGTCTGGTTACACAAATGAGATTGTACTGCCCTCTAATGGACATAGTCTACTACTACACACTAACCAAGGCTAAAAATCAATTTAATTACTATTCGAAAAACAAAAATTAGTTGTTGAAAGCCTGTTTTCTTCCTAGGAAGTTTGTTCAAGAACAAATTTTCTAGGAGGAAAAGAAGTTTGCAATGACAATTCCCCCTCCCCCCCCAGCAATAAACAGCTCACTACATGCAGGAGCCAACCAACTAGGAATCTATATGAAGCCTACAACAGTCCTAAGGCTTTTGTTCTAAACAGGCAAGTCTCTACAGGAAAAGATTCCATTATGTTGGTAAATGTTGAAAGCTACATATATGCATGGATTTCATTCCCACATTTGAACAAAAGTCAATTTCAGCACTAAATATATAAAGAAATAAACCTTATCTATAATAATAAATAAATAAATAAACCTTAGCATACTTTCATACTTATAACTGCTATGCTACCTCAGTAAAAATGCACAAAATTAGCTACGGTCTAATTATGAGATCTGACAGGTGAAGCCAAAGCCCTCCAAATAAAACATAAAAAACATAATTAACAATTATATCCTGATACAGAAATTACCAACTGGAATTTCTCACCTTCCCAAATTCAGTGACTAAACTGGCTGTTATTTGTTTTGTCAGTCTTGCCTACCATAATTACTACTCTTTGGGAAGCAGAGACAAGGATCTCAAAGCCTTCTAATGAATACAAACACATCCACTCTACTAAATTTCCCAAGAGAAAGTCACCTCTCAAAAGTGGACAACGGGACTGAAATACGGACTGACAAAAACCTGCAGAGATTACAGATTAACAGAGTTGGAAGGGACCTTGTAGGTCTAGTCCAACCCCGCCCCCCCGCCCAAGCAGGAGACCCTACACCATTTCTGACAAATGGTAATCCAGTCTCTTCTTGAAAGCCTCCAGTGATGAAGCTCCCACAACTTCCGAAGGCAACTTCTGTTCCATTGGTTGATTGTTCTCATTGTCAGAAAATTTCTCCTTATTTCTAGGTTGAATCTCTCCTTGATCAGTTTCCATCCATTATTCCTTGTCTGGCCTTCAGGTCCTTTGGAAAATAACTTGACCTGCTCCTCTCTGTGGCAGCCCCTCAAATATTGGAGCACTGCTATCATGTCTCCCCTGATCCTTCTCTTCACTAGACTAGTTATGCCCAGTTCCTGTAACTGTTCATCGTATGTTTTAGCCTCCAGTTCCTAATCATCTTGGTTGCTCTTCTCTGCACTTGAGTCTCAACATCTTTTTTGACCAAAACTGGATGCAGTATTCTAGGTGTGGTCTTACTAAAGCTTTATAGACTGGTATTAGTACCTCACTTGATTTTGATTGTATCCCTCTGTTAATGCAATTTAGGATTGCATTGGCTTTTTTGGCTGCTGCTGCATACGGCTGGCTCATATTTAACTGGTTGTCCAGTAAGAACTCCAACTGCAGCTTAAACAACCAGCAAAATACAGGGGAACTTGGCATCCTGCGCCCCCTGATGCCCTGTCTGATTCATACAAGGTCCCAGACATCTCCCATTGTAGAACAGAAGAGTTGATAAAGGGCAGATGAGTTAGGCTTATGCATTGCTGCTTCCTCTTCTGATGCAAAAGGCTGAGTATACAATAAAGGTATGTTTCTAAAACTACATTCCCTTCCACACTTAAATGTCATCCAGCTGCATGACAACTCCCATCATATCCATGTTGCACAGCAATGGGTCCTGTTGGAGGAGGACTTTGAGAAAAAATGAGAACCCCTTTTCCTCTTCTAGTCTATCAGTGATAGGGCTGCCAACTTAGGTAAGTGGGTGTGTGTGTGTTAGAGAGAGGGGGGAGGGAGAGGGAGAGAGAGAGACAGACAGACAGAGACCTATGCAAGTAAGTAAAGAGAGTCATGTGCTGACTAGGATCCTAAGATGCTGGATTTGGACTAGGCAGACCTGGGTTCAAGTTCCCCTTCAGCCATAGAGCTCATTACAAACTAATCAACCTCATTTCAGGATCAAGGGTATTTCTGAAATGGATTTTCAGCTTCACAGCCCACTTCTGGGCTCGATTAAAATTGTCTGCCATTGTTCAGACATTCCTTCCAGACTGCAGCAAAACACCTACAGTTTTTATTTTGTTTTGTTTAATTTCAAGAGGTGTCAGACCTATGTGGGAGAGAGAAATGAAGAAACTCTGGCAGAGAAGGAATTCATGTACCCCCTTTCCCCTTAAATCCTCTCCAAGGCCAGCTTTGTTAAGAAATGATGATGATGGTATCCATTCAATCGTGTCTAGCTCTCAGGATTCTATGGGCCAGTTCTCTCCATATTTTCTGATCTATGATTTTCTTTTTTTCTTTTTTTTTCAGTTGTTTTAGGCTCTGGTTGGTGTCAGCTTCTATGGCATCCAGCCACTGTTATTTTTTGGCAGCCTCATTTCCTTTTACTGCTGACCATTCCAAGCATGACTGTCTTTTCCAGTGAGTTTGATTGCATGACATAGCCAAAATAAGTAAGGCAGAATGTTGAGATTTTGCCTCCCAGCGATATGTCTGGTTTTATATGCTCCAGTGCTTGCTTGCTTGCCACCTTTTGCTGTCTGGGAAATGCGCAGGAGCTTTCTCCAACACCACAGTTTGAATGAGTCGATTTTCTTCCTGCCTACTTTTTTCATGGTTCAACTTTCACAACTGAAGGTAGCTATGGGAAACACAACAGCACAAACTAATCTGCATTTAAGTTGCCAGGTTTTTCCATATTTGATTCATGCTCATCATTGCTCTGCAGCCCAGTGCAACTTGATTAGGGGTGAAATCCAGCAGGTTCTAACAGGTTCTGGAGAACCAATAGCGGAAATTTTGAGCAGTTTGGAGAACCGGTAAATACCACCTCTGGCTGGTCCCAGAGTGGGGTGGGAATGGAGATTTTGCAATATCCTTCCCCCAGGAGGAGGGAATGGGGATTTTGCAGTATCCTTCCCGTGGAGTGGGGTGGGAATGGAGATTTTGCAGTATTCTTCCTCTGCCACACCCACCAAGCCACGCCCACAGAACCAGTAGTAAAAAATTTGAATTTCACCACTGAACTGGATGTGTTTTTTCTGGATTGCATTCACTGCTTTGATCAATCTGTGATTCTTGCTTGCATTCAATCTCTTTATTGTCAATTTGTTATTTTAATATCATTTCCCTTCCTCGCAGTGATTGCGAGCTTGGTCTTTTTGATGTTCCAGAACTGTCTAATTTTCTCATTTTCTTCTTTCAATCTTTTGATCAGATGTTCCGGGGCTTTGTTGGTTTCTGAGAGTTGTGTTGTCAGCATTATCAGAGATATTTATGCTCCTTCCTCCAATCTTTACTCTGATTTTTAATTCTTCAAGTTCCAGCTTCCTCACGATCACTTTGGCATGCATGTTGAATAAGAAAGATGAAATAATGCAACTGTGCTGGACTCCTTTCTCTATCTTGAACCGATCATTGCTACCATATGGTGTGAGCCCTGGGGCTTTCTAATTTGTGTACAGTGACTGTACCAATTTTACCAGATGTATTGGCACCCCCATGTCTTCTAGGGTTATCCATAGTTTGTCATGACTGACATAATCAAAGGCTTTCTTGTAGGCAATAAAGCAGATACAGATGTTCTTTTGATATTCTTGAGATTTTTCCAAGATCCAGCATAGATTTGCAATATGGTCACAAGTGCCACGAGTCCGACCCGTTCTGAAGCCAGCTTGAATGTCTGGTAATTCCTTTTTGATGGTTGGGCCAGATGTTATTGTATGACCTTAATGAGAATCTTGCTAGTGTGAGAGACAATTGGGGCAATCCTTGAAGTTACCCTCTCTGGAAATGGAATTAATACTGATTGTTTCTAATCCTGTGGCCATGTGTTTGCTTCTCTAATTTTCTGGCACAAGGGTGGTACAAGCCTCAACAATTTGGCAGGGATACTATCAACAGCTGTGTCCATGCTTGACAATTGGCTTCTTCCTAAGAAAAATGGCTGGGGGTTCTATTATTGCTTCCATTTCCTCATCATCCCGAGGAAGCTGAGCCCCTTTGTTGCTGGCATATATATATGTATATATGTATATTCTTTCCATCCGTTCTTGACACCTTATTGATCAAACAGTTCTTTCCCTTGCTTGTTTCTGATGCTTTTAGGAGCAGTAAATGGCTAAGAAGGAACCTGACTGGTGTAGGAGGCTAATGCCTCCTCCTAAGGCAGCATTTAACATCCAGCTGCCTGCAATTACTACGAGTTCAATTCTCACCAGGCTCAAGGTCGACTCAGCCTTCCATCCTTTCTAAGGTGGGTAAAATGAGGACCCAGTTTGTGGGGGGCAATAAGATGACTTTGTATAAAATATACAAAAGTATGAAGGCTATTGCTTAATGCATTGTAAGCCACCCTGAGTCTCCGGAGAAGGGCGACATATAAAATAAAATAAAATAAAAAATAAAATAAAATAAAATAAAAATAAAGAAAATTTGTTAAGAAAAGCAGCAAATATCTTGGAGAAAGGGTACCATTGCCATCTAGTGGCCATAAGGAGTAAATTATTGCCAAGAAATTGATTGGAGTGACTCATACAGCAAAGATCCTGCAGGTTAGGCACTTAGGAGACATCCCTAATCTTTGTATTTCATTATCTTGGAGTAGAATTTACTATTGTATCTGCTGAACATTTTAGGGCCATTCAGGAGAACTTATAAACAGGTGACAAGAATGTACTTTCGATCCAAGTAAACAATGCATGAATACTGCTGGTATGCCACAAGAGATTCCAGGTAGACATCTCTTGTTTTTAAACCCCCAAATTTCTCCCTGTTCCCAGAATAGCTATTGTTATCTTTGAGAGAAAATTTTTTACTGGCACTTTTTAATAGTTAAATTGCTTCTTTTCAGCCTGTTGTGAGACCAAAAAGTTTTTTCAGTCAAGTGCCGTGTTTATCACTCAGTTCACATTTCGTCCTGGGCCGTAGCTTATTTAACTGTGATTTATTAAAGAAATGTCATGGGCTGGCTTCACACAACATTGTGAGCCATAACCATTGTCTCCTACCAGCCCTTTGATGTAGGCCAGGTCTGAAAAAAGAGTTTGGCTGGAATTCTACAGTACTTAATTGAGACAGTCCCACAGAAGAAGGTTAGATTTTGGCTGAAATTGCAGAAATTGCAAAGGTGAACCCTTTAGTTATTGCTTAACGCATTGTAAGCCGCCCTGAGTCTCCGGAGAAGGGCGGCATATAAAAATAAATAAAAATAAAATAAATAAATAAAATAAAATAGTCAGAGGAAAAAAAAATGTCAAAAACTCTTTCCCCCCCCGAAAGACTGAGGACTTTATATGTGCTTTTTATTGAAAGGAGAAAAGATTGAATTGATTATTTCTGAGTTTGAGGATTAAAAAGAGCCATAGAGGAAGAGGAAAGAATAAGATGGAAATTATTCAGTAGAAGGAAGAATGGGAGGAAGAATTGTTTGTTTTCTTCTCTTTTAGTCTTTTTTTTTCCTTTTATTTCTTAATCTTTTCGTTTTGGATGCTTTTATTGTTTGAAAAATTCCAATATTGCCTTCATTTCCCGGGCTTAAAATATATTTTAATAATGTCGCTGGCATAGTTTCCCCAAAATCATCTTTGTGGCTTTCTACATCTATCAACCATAATAACGGAATTCACTTAATACTTTAAGTCAAACCCAAACCAGTGGTGGGTTGCTCCCAGTTCGCACCGGTTCACAAGAATCGGTAGTAAAAATTTGTAGTAGTTCAGAGAACCAGTAATAACATTGGCTGGCCACGCCCCTGAACCGGTCCCTGGCCCGGTCACCACTCGCTTACCCCCCCACCTCATCAGAGGGTTTTGTGTTTTTTTTTGGTTTTTTTAACTTTTAAAAGCATTTTTTCTACAACCTCTTTGGCTGAAGAGGCTGTAGAAAAAAAATGCCTTTAAAAGACTCTGGCGATCCCAGCTGAGTTGTTTGATCACCAGAGGCTTCTAAAAGCATTTTTTTCTGCAACCTCTTAAGGTTGTAGAAAAAATGCTTTTAAAAGTTAAAAAAAAACAAAAAGTTGGCCACACCCACCCAGTCACATTACCCCCACCACCAAGCCACACCCACAAAATAAGCCACACCCACAGAACCAGTAATAAAAAATTTTAGAACCCACCCCTGACCCAAACCACATGAAGGCTTTATGTGATGTATGATGAGAAGGTGCTACCCTGCACCAGGGGTATCTACAGCTGGAGTAGCACAAAATTGACATTGGCTAATCTCAGAAAGGTAAGCATCATTGGACCCTATTAGTCTATGGGTAATTGACATTAGACAACTGTTACAATAAAAAATAAAGTATCAAAATAGGAGACCACCAAAACATCATCCAACAATTGTAAATGATTTCTGTGCCAATGAAGTGATCAGCTAAGCTTAACTCAAAGAAGATTACATTGCAAATTATAATTTTGTGTGTATGCACAACTTTGAGTCAGTTTTGATTGCTGCATGTGATCTCAGGGTTTAAAATATTGCCCATCCTTCCTCTAAACATAACTTATAATAATACCAGGCTGCTTGCTTCATAGAGGAAAGAAATCTGAAAATACAACTTTATCTCTAGTAATTGTCAACAGCAACTTCAATTATGTCTTAATTGAGAAGGACACCTCACTGAACTGAATGGCACCAATTCATAGGTTAGCTTAAGGATACAACTTGGTATGAAGGGTGTACATTCCAGATCACCTATCACTCTGGCATTTTTTTTACTGCTACTTTTTTTCTGTGTACACACACACACACACACACACACATCCAAAACCATTATGGAGAGAAAGATGGAAGAGCTACATAAGGATTTTGAGCAGGTAAGGACATCAAGCATTCCCTGGAGGCACCTGATAAGGCTGGTAACATTGTTAAATGCCTCTTTCTTTCCAGAATATTTCAGTTCAGAGCAAGGTCCTTGTGTTGTCAAAAGCAAAAAAACCTGTAAGATCAATTGTTTCTTTATAGAATGGTGAAGATGCCATTTTTCAACAAAGAGAAATGTCACTGGGTTTCCTGCATATATTTGCAAGCAATTTTTCACATCCTATTCAAAACTATAATCATGTCTAAAAAGTTGGCTTTTAAAATGTAACTCAGACACTTTATTACTGCCTTGAGAACAACACTACAAATACACTACTAAGCAAACAACACAGGAACATTCTCCTTGCTCTAAAGGAGGCACTGCCACATAACCTGAATAGGAAAGGCATGCTTTAAGCATCAGTGTAATGAAAAACACTGCTCTTAATAGCATCAGGGACATCAATGGCATCTAAAGTTCACATCTGCAAATACATAACAAACAACATACACATTCTGTGCTGTTCTACTGTGGAAACTGATATAAAAGTATTATTTTGCCATTGTCTTTCCTTTCGAGCCCCCCAGGACTAAACACAAATTAGTGCCCTTCAGAAATGGCTGGCTGGCTTTCTCTCCATCTGGAGTGGGCTCTATTAAAAGGGGGAAGGAGAGGAGAATGGCAGTTTAAGAAAAGGTAGTGCTTCCTTCCATCTTCAGGACCCACAAGCACACCCTCTAATTTAGAGAAAATATCCATCTATGTGTTTCCAGGAAAACAGCTCTCCCTTCCGTCAATCTGCAGACAGAAGAGGCTCAGTATCTGGGCATCTCCTTTAACTAACAGGAGAAGGAGTGCATCCTCACCTGGCCACTTCTGAAGGCTGCAGGCTAGTTGGAAGGGCAAATAAGGCCACATTTGGGGTCCAGGTTCATTGGCTAATAATTTAAATAAATAAACAATCCCCCCCCTCAGCAATGTTGAACGCTTTGTCTCCCCCATCTGAGGGAGCTCACAAACTGGCCCAGGAAAGCAAGGGTGCTGTCTTGGCGGACAGCACTGAACAGTGGATTCCTATCCACAGAGCTCAAGCTGATAAATTACCTAGGAGAAACAATGGTTCCTCACATACTATTTTCCATATCTTAAACAAAGGAAGTTGAGATTTTTAGTTTTCCTAAACCCTGAAGCAGAGAATAAATTACAGAAAAGGTCTCACCGAACAGATAACACAAGCATTGTTAAATGTCAATAAAGCTAGTTCTATATTGGTTTTTCATTTGTGAAGCCATTAAACTGCATCTCTGGGTAAAGAGCAACACACACACACAATGACAATCTACTGCTAGTGTTGAGTAACATGTTATAACCTACACACCAGGAATCCTTATATGGAGGCTGCAGCTGTACTGTTATTTGTGATATAACTGTGAATCGAGCACTTTTGTGGCTATTTCACATACTGGGAACTAGAAAATAAATACATGATTACGGATGTTCTGAGAGTCTTTTTAATCACAATGCTCCATCCTAGAACCTCTGAACATTCTGATACAGTATATACAGAAGGATTTAAAAACAGCTGATGGAAAATGACTTACTCGCTGTTGCTCAACTTTGTTCTGCTGTTGGGTTTTAAGATTGCTGTTCTCAGCAACGCTAGGCATATGAACAACTTTGGAAGGCAGTACGAATCATTCAAGGCAGCAAAGAACTGGCCAGATAAAGCAGAGAAACACCGTTAATTCTAGAGTTCAGAACTTCCAGATTTTTCCATGATGATTGGAAACTCTAGAAGTTGCCACCTCAACATTTCTGAAGGATATCAAGTTGGGAAAGGCTGACACAGAACTTTCAAAAGAGATGTTGCTTCCAAAAACCTGGGTTAGTATAACCATGCTGTTTGTTGACTGCAAGGTGGAGGGTGGGGGGAGTGCAATATGGAAAATAGCCTAAATAAAGTTGTGAGGAACTTTGCTGGTATGTTCTAAAGAGGGGCAGTTCAGCAATATAGACAGCTAGTGAGGGGGAGGTTAGAATAGCCCAAGAAAAGGGCAAGGAGGAAGGCTGGAACAAGCTATGGACAGCTTGGGAAAAGATCTGAAGAGCAATGAGACAGTGAGATGAAAGCTAAGTGAAGAGTAACCGGATTTTTATTTATTTATTTATTTATTTATTTTGCTTTAATTTATATGCCGCCCTTCTCCGGAGACTCAGGGCGGCTTACAATGCGTTAAGCAATAGCCTTCATTCTTTTGTATATTTATACAAAGTCAGCTTATTGCCCCCACAATCTGGGTCCTCATTTTACCTACCTTAGAAAGGATGGAAGGCTGAGTCAACCTTGAGCCTGGTGAGATTTGAATTTGCAGTAATTGCAAGCAGCAGATGTTAATCTGTTAATAACAGTGCTTAGTCCACTGTTCTACAGGCTATTTTTAAATATTAAAAAGAGCCTGTATAATATTAATATTTTAATATTTTTAAGTATTAAAAAGATAAGTTAAATATTATACCATGTACTTGAACATATGAAACAGGCATTGACAACTCTGGTTATTCTTGTCTCAACACAGTGCCTGAAGTGCCAGTTTACACCTTTTCTTAGAAGCCCAACTGATACAGGAATCCATTCCTCCTTGGTAAGATTACTACTGGCCAGACTCTCCCCACGAAGTCAGTGCTATTGTCCATCAAAGGATGTGATGCTAGAAAAGGAAACAGGCATCTAATCTCAGAGATCTATTAGTAACAAGACAGAGAACTCAAATGTGGGGGCAATTTTTACTGTTGTCCTGGAGAGAGAGAGCTACAGTCTGACCAAAAGCATATTCATGCAAAAAAAGAGAAGGAAAAGGTGACTTGCTAAAGATGATTACTCTGATTCCCCCGGCTTCTTCAAGTTTTAAGAATATTCTATTTAGTGTAGTGTCTCATGCTGATCACCCCCCCGCCCCCCAATTCTTCAACTATGTTTCAGATGGGTAGTAATGAGGCACCATTAAGATAATATACTGCATTTTGTCAGAAAAGCATAACCACAGACCCTGAAAAGCATAACCACAGGCCCTGAAAACATTACAGAGAAAATATACTGAAAAATATGCACTAACCAAGCAGAATTCCAGACTACTGTGAACTGAAAGTAAAGGAATACTTTCATTGTAATGTTTTTGGTGTATCCAACCAAGCATTTTTTGGGGGACACTCAGAAATCCAGTTGTGTGTTGACATAAGCCTATTTTAACAGCATTTTCAGAAAGATCAGCATTATAGCAAAAAAGAGAAAAAGTCTCAATATTTCATTCCGATTCCCACTCCAAAGAAACACTGTGTTATCACATGTACAAGGATGTTGTGCAGGTCATGCTAGCCCCATACAGACTTATCTCTAGGCTGATCTGTGGTTCTCCTTTGGAAAAGGTCCTCATGAATCTCAGCTCCAAAGTTTCCATCTATTCAAGAGGGCTCTTATGATCAAGAGTTTTCTCAATCCTTCTGGGGGTTGTTGATGTATAATTGGAGGAATATCTTGCAGAAAAACTGGGCTGTTAGAAGCAGGCAAGACAGGATGCATTCATGGCCACACAGGACTAGATTAGCAATATAGTACCTCTTCTCTACAATATCCCCCTCCTCTCTCAGTCGAAATTTCCCCCCTATTTAGCATCTTTGGTATCTAAGTGCATGCCACAGGTCCAACATTTCTCTACAAAGGTTATTTCTATAATCTTGTAAAAAAAAGTGGCTTTCTGACTCTCAGCATTCATTCCCCTGGAAATATCTCCAGCAACATATTAGGTTGCACCCATCAGGACCTCTATAAAATGGCTTTAGGGAAGGACGTGACTGAAATCTACAAGCCTCCCTGTCCTTTCATGGCTATCAGTATTTGTCCATCCTCATCTCTCCTACATTGGTTAGCATTTATCTGAAATATACAGGCAGTGCTCTTCCAGTAACACTATAATTGTTTTTCTTCTGTTTCCAAGTGCCTTTCCTGAATTGCACGATTTAATGCAGGTCTGGCTTAAGAGAAAGTAGCCGTTCATAGATGTAGCATTAAAGGAACATGCATTCCAAGCTTCAGGGATAGACTATTATGACTTGCAATGTCACAAAAATGCTGGGAAACACTTCTCTGCTCATGTCGAACTACAAGATACCTAAAAGATGCTTCCAGCATCCTCTAAAGTGTAGAGAAGAATGCCAAAGGCTCTTCCCTGACTACAGATGAAGTGAATGGGTGCCTTGAAATGCCCCACTCTTATCCTTCTTTTCCTATTCATTTCTTTCTGGTTGCACCCTTGAGCAGATTGTATTGTCTAGATAGTGGTAAACCCTAAAGCTCTCTGAATTCTCTTCCCTGGTTCTCTGTTGTTTCCTCAGCTCTTAAATAATCAAATAATTCAACTGCAGGAAATAACCTATGCCAATAAAAATCACATCCCCTTCAAAAAAACAAGATGGCCTAATTGAGCCAAGGCTAACTATATTGATACCAGTTTCTGGATTTCAGTTTGAGGCCAAAATCACAATGTGGAGGGCTTTTGTGGAGATGAGGAGGGGTGGAGCCTTTGGGTTTCTGAATGCAGATCTTGGGTGTGCTGTTGTACACATAACAAGAGACTTTTGGACTCAGACAAATCAAAGCACCTTTGAACTGAGCCCAGGACTTATCCACACACTTTTCTTGGCAACAATAACAAAGCAATTTGCAGTATTCCCAAAATAGCAATAGCACTTAGACTTATATACCGCTCCACAGTGCTTTACAGCCCTCTCTAAGTGGTTTACGGAGTCAGCATATTGCCCCAACAATTTGGGTCCTCATTTTACCCACCTTGGAAGGATGGAAGGCTGAGTCAACCTTGAGCCTGGTGAGATTTGAACTGCCAAATTGCAGGCAGTCGGCAGGCAGCAGAAGTAGCCTACAGCACTGCGCCACCATGGCTCTTTTTTAAAATTAAAGAATTTTTTTTAACCTTCCAGTCCTGGAGTCCCCAGGTGGTTCCTCCCTCCAAATGTTAGCGAGGGCAGCCTCTGCTTAACTTTCTGGACTTCCACGTAAGGCTTCCTTACTCCCTAGCAGCAAGGAACTCCTTACCCTGTTACACCTTTCAGCCTGCGATGAAACTCCCGGATGCCTCTGCTCAGCTTTAGTTTCACAAGGTTGGAAGGAGAATGGACTTTAAGGAATTGAGGTGAGTTGGGTGGGAGAGATCCGGTTTGCCAGGGGCCAGTTAGGCTCCATTGAAGTTGCTGGAATTGCTGGGCAGAAAAGCCTTGTCAGTAACGTCTGTCTCAGGAATACTAGGCAAATTCTGCCTTTTCTTCATAGCTCAGCTCAGTCTTTGGGGCAAAGTTCCTACAAGTCCCAGAGTTCGCAGACAGGCCAGTCACAGGAGGGTTCCCAACTTTGGGTCATTGTGCAGCTGGATCAGAAAGAGGCGACCTGGAACATCTGTGTAGATCCAACCCCATTGTGGAATTCCCTTGCCTTTCCTATTTGTCTCAATGGACCAGGAGACTTTCTTTTGAGGGCTACAGTCACATTGCAGGAGCAATAACAGGAGGGAGCATTGAAGACATATCTTTTTTGTTTGCTTGTTTCAGTTCATAGCTGTGGGAAAGGAACAAGAAGGCACAATCGTAGCTGTAGGCTTTTGAGCCTCAGATGGCAGAGTTTTCTTCAGCTTGTCTCATACGCTCCTTCCTCTTCCAACCTCTCAAAGGAAAAATTTGCTTCGTTCAATAACACAGGGCTGCCTTATCATTTGACTCCCTGAGCGAATGAAAGGAGGCCTCCCAAAAATAGAGAGATCCAGCAATCTCCCAGCAAGAGAGTCTCAGCTGATTACAAATGTCCCAACAGCAACAGCAACAGCAGCCTAAAACAGCCAGAGGCAGAAAGAGCTGGCCAGGGGGACTGGTGCCAAAGTCACCTTCTTTGATATGTCACTTGAACTAATCACTAAGGCTTATCTTGATCTCTTGGCCCTCCCAGCACAATAGGCTGGCCAGCCACACAACTTGGCTAGTTGCAATTGAGAGGGGAGAGGGAAAGCTTTCCTCCTTCAGATATTTATCTTGGAGCTAAAGGACGGCTGGGACCCTCCCCCAGCTGTGAGCACTGAATACATTCAGTGCATGTAGATCAATAGTGGGTTTCAAATCCCATCGCTACTGGTTTGCTCGTGGGGGTGTGCGCTCACATTCTCGCATGCGCAGAAGCATCTGGGCAGGGGGACGGAGCCTCCCACTGCCCAATCTGGAGCAAACTGGTAGCAACCCACCACTGATGTAGATCCAGAGGTGGCAGGAGTTTGATTTCTCTGTTTCAAGTGGTAACAGCATGAGAAAAGATCAGACCTCAGTTTGACTTCAAGGACAATGGGAACAGGAAGAGCTCCGCTACTGACCCTTATGCGATGGTGCGGTCAGACCTCATATAAACTTGTATGTACTCTGTGATGTGCAGTATGTTACACGTCTCTCTGAACGCAGTCCCATGCATAAGTACTGGAGCAATCATGAAACTGTATGCAAATTCAGTTAGTGCTTATCAAAGGCTTTCTAGACTAAGCACTGTAGAAATATACCACATCAATAACTCAAATCTCCCCACAGGTGGGGGAGATCCCAATAAGTCAGCTGACTCAACTGACACCAGGAAGTCTTGCAGCAACATCTGATCTGGGGTCAGAGAGAGGTCACGTCTACGTTCCCCTGGAGAAACCCTGGCTGTTGTAGATGATGTAGGATCACTGTCCTTGGCCTTGACTACAGGCTTCCATAGAAGCTTTCCCTTGCGTCTAGCAGAAAACTTAGCCTGAGGTTTAATGGATACTCCATCCCCTTGCACATGCTTGGCATCTTACGCTTGGAAGCAACTGAGTGTTCCCTTACTGTGGCCTGGTGGCCATGTTTTGACTTGTCCAGAGCCTTAGGCATGATAGGCCATATAACACCCAAGAAGTGGAAAATAGACTCCATGTTAAGCAAGGCAGTCCTGTATCAGGGGAATGTCAAATTCTAGATGCATTCTGAGATAAATATGCGAGGCAGCAACAGAGAAAAGAGAAGGCAATTAACTCCAACCCTGTAAGGTGAAGCAATGTCTGCCAAAAGGGCTGAAGGCAAGGTTAGGCCAGGGTAGCAGGCACAGCCAGAAAAACTGGAGGCCTGAGAGAAGCTCAACGTGTCGCCTCGCCCCTAAACATAATGGCGGCCAGAACTGCCAACTCAGGGATCACAAAGCTCCGTTACTGATCAGAACAGCAATGTCAAACAGCTGAGATGCGGACCGGTAAGAGAAGTCAAAGAGTCGAGCAGGTATAAATTAGGGTGATTTTACATATCACCAAGCCCTTGTGATGTGACCACAAGTGGTAAACCACAGGGAGCGCAAAAACTCCACTTTGAAGCCGGCGGCAAGGTCAATCAGCTGAGAAGCGGTTAATAGTGACAGCGGGCAGAGCTTTGTTCATTTCTGCAGGAGAGAATCAGAACCTGGAGGAAAAGAACCGACAAGCGGTGATAGTCAGGGAGCGCAAAGACTCCACTCAGAACCCGGCAGCTAGTCACAAACAGCTGAGAAGCGGTTCTATTGAGTCTGCTGGAGAAAAGCTGTGCCTGAGTGAAAGGCTGACAAGCGGCGAGAGACAGGGAGTGCGAAAAACTCCACTAACAGTTGTGCGGCTGGCAGTGACAAAAATGGCTGCCCAAAGACCGTGGGGAGTGCAAGACTCCGCAAAGAGAAGTCGCTGTTTAAAATGCAGGGCTCCACTGGCAGAGCCGGTGATTTTTAGCCACCCATGGGAGCGGAAAGCTCCACCAACATACAGAAACTTACCAGTTCGATGAAAGGATGTCCAGCAAACAAAAGAATAGCCAAGTACGACATCCAAGGTCAAATCCAAACAATCAGGTATGAAAGAAAACAGTCGAACTCTGAAAACTGTCAGAGCTAGCTATCCACAAACTGTGCCACCGTAAGAGTGGGAGTGCTAGACTCCACATTATTGTTACTTCGAACAGGAGGAGGAGATCCCCATAAATCAGATGGCTCAACTAATAGTGGGAAATCTTGTATTGACATGTGATCCTGGGTCAGAGAGGAGGCATGTCTACATTCTCCTGGAGACCCAACCGTTATAGCCAATGGGGCAGAACCAGTGCCTTTGTCTTTGCCAATAGTTTTTCTTAGTAGCTTCTCCTTGCGCTTAGGAAGAGCTTTTTTGCTCAGTCGTCAGACTGGACAGTTGTGTGGAAAGTGTGCTCTATCTGCTTTTCAGCGTTAGAGTGTTATTTCTGATTAATTTCTTCAGTTCTTTTATCTACTGAACATTTTAATTTAATTCACCTATACTTCAGAAGATTCTTAGGACATCTGAGGACGTTTTCTACTTTCAGCATCAGAAAACATCGTTGAAACTGGTCAGTTAATCATTTCCTTGGAGCATTCCGCTCCCTTAAGGGGGCGGGGGGTTTAATTTCGCCTTTATCAGCAGAAGCTATTTTAAATGTAAAAAAAAAAAAACAAAAACAAAAACCATAAGGGAATAAGGGAATGATTGGGACTTGGATCACATGTTGAATTACGCACATTTTAACCATGGTTTAGTGAATAAACCATAGTTCAGTGAGTTTAAGCAAAGATGCTTGCTCCTTGGGAGGAAATCTTTAGCAAACATAGACAGTATATTAAAATAGCAGAGACATCACCTTGCTGACAAAGGTCCATGTAGTCAAAGCTATGGTTTTCCCAGTAGTAATCTATGGCTGTGAGGATTTGACCATAAGGAATGCTAGGCATTGAAGAATTGAGGCTTCGAACAGTGTTGGAGAAGATTCTTGAGAATCCTTTGGACAGCAAGGAAATCAAATTAGTCAATCTAAAGGAAAGCAATCCTGTCTGTTCCTTCGGAGGTCAGGTATTGAAGCTGAAGCTCAAGTACTTTGGTCACCAAATGAAAAGAGAGGACTCATTGTAAAAGACCATGATGTTGAGAAGATTGAAATCAAAAGGAGAAGGGGACTGCAGAGGATGAAATGGTTAGATAGTGTCATCAATGCAATGAATGTGACTTTGGGCAAACTCTGGGAGATGGTGGAGGACAGGAGGGGTCTGATGTGCTATGGTTTATGGGGTCATAAAGAATCAGACAACAACTTGTGTAAAATGTATAAGATATAATTTATAAACTACAATGGCTGGATTCACACTACATACTTTGCCTTAAGCAAACAAACCATTTTGGCCTAGTGCATTCTGCCAACCAAGCTTATGAATGCAATTCTGGAAAAGACAAATCTGCGGTGAATTGGGTGCTTTCAGTATGTTTAGCTCTTGCCAACTTAAATAGGACAGCAAAGGGAAGCTTCATTTCCTTTCCACTCACTCGAGCTCCACCCTCTCAGACAGATTTTTAAATCATTATATTGCCCCATTTTTGTTTTTACCTGATTGCTTGAGTTCAGAATCCCTTCCAGCATGGAATGTATATTATTTATGCTAGGATATTGGACTGTTTCCACTTTATGACATCACATGTTGCTATTGTGAGTCCATGGTGCTGTCGCTAACGTTCAGACTGCTGTTGAAGCAACAGGTATGATACCAGAAATGTTCAGGGAAAGTCACTGAAGAAATTCCTGAATGGGCTCGATTGGAGATATGGTGTACTTGTATGAAAGTAAAACTGTCTCATGCTCTCAGGATCTTTTTGTGCACAAAAAGTGTGTACAATTATGAAAAAATGCACAATTTAGTTAGATTGGTGATAGTGCCAGGTAAGATAACTAGTTGGCTCAGTTTCTACTTGTTCCAGCTTCCCTATGAAAGAACAGAACATCATTTTTAAGATACCCAGAAATCTTAATTAGATCTTGCAGAAAGCTTTTGTGCAACTCTAAAGGCTATATATTCTTCTTTCATGTGAGTCATCTTGTTATTCAAAAACCTATTTGATAATTCTTGATTTATGAGAAAAGCGCAGCAATGGCTTGCAATTGTAGGGTAGGCAATTCTTCCAAGCAGAGGAGTATGCAAAGGCTTTGAGACAAGAGACTCGGGGAAACCTTCAGAGGAGGTTGGGGGCCTGTTCACAAAACTGGATGGTTCACAAAATGGCTGCCATGGTGGGCATCGTCCTTTACAAAACAGATCTTTATCAGAAGTTAAGCAATCATCTCAGGATGTTCTTCACCATACTGGTGGAACTGAAGGTATTGCTGCAAATAAATATAATACTAATTATCCTTTCCTTTTTATAGCCTGGCATCTTTAATATATTTTTAATTAAAAGAATTTTTAGAAATTGTAAAGGGCCAAAGACTTGGCAAGCACTAAGGGAGTTTTAGATGGGATAGATAATTTTGCTACTGTGAAGTGGTGAAAACAAAACGGTTGATTCTAATCCAACTAAAAGTCTGAATAACCATTATACAGAAATAACAATTCACAACCATCTTTATTTTCTTTAGCAGTTCATTTCCTTTCTTTTCTCCTTCAGTTCCTTCCTTTCTTAATGTATAACTTAATTTCACACTGCAAACCATGACTAAAAATGAAGACAGATAAGATCTCTTAATAGAAATCAAAGTTAAATTATGGGCTCAAAGAAACCAACCAACAAATCAGGCCCCATGTGGCTGTTAGCAAGAATGTGTTAATTTCTTTGTTACAATTCTTTGTTTTTGTCATCAGTGACCCAGTGAAGGTATGCTGGGCTGAGAGAGGCTGGCTGGCCCAAGGTCACCCAGCCAGGTTGATGTGGGCCTGGTTTTCCCAGTCCTAGTCCAACTTCTTCACCACTGCACTACATGGACTCTCATAGCAGGTAACAATCTTAGGTTCAAACCCAGTAAAATGGAGTGGGTTGCTTGGATGATTTATTTTCCTGACAAAAGCTTCTGTGCATTAAACGCTTATTTGATATGCAAAAGGTTTAACCGTTATCACAGTGGTACAACTTTGCCTGCTGAATTTCTGCCTGTATTTTAACAGTTCTGAAGTATTTGGAAGCATAGTGAGTGGGAGAATGCCCTCCAAGTCTGTTGTACTATCTGTTGTACTAGAAGTCCCAGAATACCCAATTGTGGGAGTTGTAGTTGCAAACCCTAGCAAACCTGATGAACACCATATTGGGAAAGGCTATAAAAGGTGAGCTCATAAAATGAAAACTTTCCAGTTGGTAATCTATATAGATTCTTCCCCTCCACTCCCATCAATGATTCTGCCTCAGATTATCAAAAGTTTCTGTGGCATGTTTGTATACATGCTAAGGTGTAATGTGATTTGTTTGATTTAGGCATTGTTTATGTATGACCAAGATTGTTCAACAAAAAAGAAAACAAACCATGGCTTAGTTCAATGTCTAAGTCCAATTCAGAGGAACAACTTTTGCTACAGTAATGTTTTTGTAATTCCCTTCCATTTAAAGAATTCTAGAGAAAATGGCTAATATACATATTTGTTAATGTCCATTACTGTCTATGTTTATACTACATATATAATCCTGCCTTCTTGTGAAATAGTTTGGCTGAGAGATGGTAATTAAACCCAAGCCAATTTATGTGTGGCTTGGATAGCAGTGGATCATGGATTTCATGCTGAAATTAGCTATTATTCAGAACTTCAACTGTGGCATCACATGTTTATGCACAAGTAATGTTTTATGGTACTGGCTCAGAGAAGGCGAAAGAGAGATTGGGTTTACACAAGATAAATCATAGTTTATTTAACTATGGTTTATAAAATAAACTGCAATTAGTTTACGTCATATGCTAAGCCTAAACTGAACAGATCAAATTTACATATTTAATTGATTACAAAAATGTCTCTACCACCCTAATGCAAGTTATTGTATGAATTCAGTCACTGAGCAAGGGAAATCATTTTATCAAGTTTTCATCACTCTGTAATGTAGATCAAAAATAGACTTACTATATACCCACTGTTTTTCAAGGGCAGCTTCTACATTATTGAATAGCTTCTCCTTGAAAATCAGACTGACCCCAAAATTGTTATTCTTCTAAAAATTACTGTTTTGGTAACTGATAGGAGACTTAACAAATGTTGAGTTACTGTGTTTTTAGTGGCTCTAGTTCTCATCATTGCACATTTTATTAGCAATTGTTTTTGTTTTATGTTTTTCATTACTGTAAACTAAAGAGAGCCTGGCTTATTGTGATGGTTGTAAATTTGATAAACAAAAAATTCTTAAATTTACAAGCACTTTATAGCTACAGAGATGGGTCTGTCAGCTGAATCGATGACAGCCTCTAATTTGAAATATGTCAATGGGAATATCAGAAGGGGAGGAGGAGGAGATGATTTGCGGTTTGGGCAGGAGCAGCCAAACAATCTTCGCTTGTTTGCAGGAACAACTAATCTTACAGAATGTAACTGATGAACTTTTATTTTTTTATTAGGGTTAGGCAAAAAGGAGAAAGGGATCTGCTTGTGGATTTCCGAGAGATCAGCAGCAGATCAACAAGAGCACAGTGAGTGATCTGCTGATGCTAGGCAGTTGTGTTTACAACTCCCTTCCCCTCTAAGTCCTGCTGTGCTGTCCCATTGTGGTGTAAAGCAGCTGTTCTTGAGAGGATGGGCAAAGGGTATATACACTACTCCCAGCAGGGTCACCCAAGGCACGAAGGGCATCCTGACTGTCCAGCTAAAGCAAGGAGGCACCTATGTTGGGTGGCAGTGACAATGGAGGAGGCATCAATTCATACTGCATGGGAGAAGGCAATGGCGAACCATTCCTGTGCTTCACTAAAAAGAAACAAATGAACTCCCTCACAGATAGACAATATAAAATATTTATAATATTTATAAAATATAAAATATAAAATGATTGACATTGCTGGATGATGGGGTCCGGAGGTCTGATGGCACTCAACACGCTACTCTAAAGAGTAAAGGAGATGACTTGGTATAAATATGCAAGAACAATTACTTAAGCAAGGAAGTTGAAAGATTCTTTTAAACCCTGACAAACAAGATAATATTTGGAAGTGGTTCAGGCAGATGCCTTCTTGATTCGCTGGAGCATAAGGAGGACGGGAGGTACAACACAGTCACACTTGCAAGATTTTCTTATTATAGCCAATCTCCTATGGAGTTATATTACAGCCTTCCTGTGGAGTTGATTTCTTGGTCTGTTCTCTCTAGAGGAGCTGACAGCTACTCTCAGCTCTCAGTGTACTAATGGTGTTTATGACATGGCTAGATTACAGCCTTTGAGATACTGATATTGCCAAGCAAGAAAAGTCTATCTGAAGTTGCAGGGACAGAATTACAGTGGGAACAGGACACATAAGAAACATGAACATAAGGAAAACTCAACACAGTGAAAGATGAAATGAAGAGATTGGACACTCATTTCTCCAGAATGGCATAGTGTCTCCTGCAAGAGCAGGGACTAGAAGGCCTCCAAGATCCCATCAAAGTCTGTTATTCTATATTCTATTCTGAAATAATTACATATTAAAGTAAATTGACTGGACGCTTTCAATCAGAATGTTATATTGTTTATTATTTATGACATGAAAAAGAAAGAGGGAATGGCATTCCCTGACTGTGCAGTGGTTAAAATGCATTGTTGCAGGCTGATTCTGCTGACTGCCATGAGTTCGAACCTGACTGGTTCAAGGTGGACTCAAGCCCTCCATCCTTCTGAGGTTGGTAAAATGACGAACCACATTGTAAACCACTCAGAGAGTGCTGTAAAGCACTATGAAGCAGTATATAAGTGTAAGTGCTGTTGCTATTTCCTTTGTCAGGAAGGATAGAGGAAGGACTGTATTTGGGTACAATGTGATCAATGATTGAATAAGAGATGTAAATGGGCAGCCCTTATTATTATTTTTTTTTCAAGTTCTTGCTCCAATCAGTAAAGCAAAAGAGGAAATGGATAAGCTTTATGACCAAGTTCAGCCTGAAATTAACACAACATACAAGCAAGATGTGGTTGGAAGCAGGAATGCTAATGCTGGGAATAGGAAGGAGGAAAAGGTAATTGGACTATATGATTTAGGAAAATGAAATGAAGCAAGATAATGATTTATCAATTTCTTCCAACCCAATGATTTTTTTTTCTTTATTTAAAAAGTCTAAAACTCTTAAAAATAGACAAGATAGCAGATAAGCTTCTTACAATCTTGAACTACTTTTTGGAAAACTTGTTCAAAGACATCTTTGGTAGATGAGCTTTTAATAATCTCCAGATGATATGTAATTTTCTCTGTAAGGGTTATGTTCCAAAGAATGTATCAAAGAGCAAGGACTTTTAGACAAATGTGAATGGTCTTTCTATGAAGCAGAAGAAAAAGAACTGGTCAGAACAAATAGTGGAGACTGTCAAAAACAGAAGACAAGCCAGAGAAAAAAGATAAAAATCTTAAGAAAAAACTTAATAAAGAATTTCAGAAAGCTTTTAGACAAGAAGCAGTATTATAATGACATCTGTAAAGACATCAAAGATGAAGAGAGACACAAACAAACAAGCAAAGTCTTCCAAAATGTCCCCAAATTCAGAGGGAGGTTCCAACTTGAATTTTACAGAAAGAGACACCAGTTGACAGATAATAACTGATTTTTTAAAAAATCAAACAAAGAGGGGAAGACTACACTGAAATTCTTTAAAGGTGAAGTTTAGTTCTAGTAGTACAACACAAAGTTAGATCATCAATCTGGTCATTACCAAGCTGGAAGGCTGCAGGTACTGATAGATTATCTACAGAAATATGGAAAGAAGAAAAATAATATATACAATTCTAACTATATACTATGTCAGAACATTTGGAAAAATGAAAATATTTGTTTATATGCAAATTATTGTACAAGAGCCTTAACTTCACATGCTACCAAATAACGTTAACAATCATCTAATGCAGAGGAGATCCCTACATGGAAAGGAGATGTCAGATATTCAAGGCAACTTTAGAAAAAGCCAAGGAACAAGAGACATTATCACTGGTGCATGCTGGATAATAGAAGGCCCAAGAATCTTAAAGTCAGTTTAAAGGCCTTTGATTACTTGCTGCTTCTTGTTGCTGGTATCCTTACGATTTATATTGATATTGTTTCCTGATTGTTTATTTATAACCTATGACTATCATTAAGTGTTGTACCTTATGATTCTTGATGAATGTATCTTTTATTTTATGTACACTGACAGCATATGCACCAAGAAAAATTCCTTGTGTGTCCAATCACACTTGGCGAATAAAAATTCTGTTCTGTTCTGTTCTGTTCTGTTCCATTCCGTTCCGTTCCGTTCTTAAAGGCCATTCAAGATGTGAAATGTACTTAGGAAAATGGAAATTCTAGGACATCTCACTGTCCTCATATAAAATCTGCTCACAGGTCAGGAAGTTATAGTCCAAGTGGAACAGACTGGCTTCAGATTGGTAAAGAAGTGAGATGAGGCTTAAAACTCTTTCCTTATTTATTTAACTTATATGCTAAATATATAGTTGTTTTCATAGCTATCCATGGTATTCTAATCCAGGGAGGATGGATTAGAAGAAGATGAATATGATTTTAAATTCAGAGGAAGAAACATTAGTAACTTGTATTGTGCTGATTATGCTACTCTGACAGCTGAACATGCAAATAATCTGGAAGTTCTAATAATGAAAGTCAAAAAGCACAGGAAAAATTGGAATTAAAATTAAGCCTAAACTAATAACAACAGCAAGCAGCAGTAGAATTGATAATAACAATATTGTGGATAAAAAAGGTAAAAGTAAAAGTTTCCCCTGCATGACTATACACCAAAGGTGCACAGAATGTTGTTACGTTTGGTAGGTACACTGATACCCATTTAGCTACTTGCATTTGCATGATTTTGAACTCCTGGATTGGCAGCAGCTGAGGCAAGTAATGGAAACTCACTCTGTCGGACTTCCGGCGGAGGTCGTAACGGCACGAGAAAGGAGAGCTCCGCTTTCTCATGGCGATTTTCTGTGTTTCGGTGCCCGTAAAGGGGGCGATCGGTCCAGGTGAGGACCGGGAGAAAGAGGGCGACTTCAGCGGCACGGTGTGGAGAGGTGCGATCTCACATCGGACCTAGGAGAGCCCTTATTTTGGACATAGAAGAAGGAGGCCGATTCGGCGGATCCAGAGATCTGACGTCCCGAGCGTATAAGAACAGGAAGACAAGGAAGTGAGAGCAGTGAAATTTGGCGGCAAGAGCAGAGATCGAGTGTTAAAATTGTTTTCAGCATCGAGGGACCGACAAAAGAGGACGAGATTTAAGGTCCAGAAGCACAGCAGAAAGAAGAAGTGGCGTAATGAGGGAGGAAGTGGCAAAGAATAAGACTTGCCAGAGTGATTCAGCGAAACTGGACTCTTAGGATTTGTGACAGTAAGTTTAAAGTCTCCCTTTTTTGTTGGAAGAGAAAAGAGCATAGGACAGAGGGCTGGACTGATAAAGTAGGAATGGAGAACTGCGCTAAAGGAGAAGATTATTGGGGCAAAACAAAGTGAAGAGTGACAGATAAGAA
This sequence comes from Arizona elegans, assembly GCA_022577455.1. Taxonomy (NCBI): domain Eukaryota; kingdom Metazoa; phylum Chordata; class Lepidosauria; order Squamata; family Colubridae; genus Arizona; species Arizona elegans. The sequence goes on from JAKOOJ010000003.1 coordinate 6,408,571, forward strand.
GAAATAGACTGATACTGTGACTGTGGCAGCCATTTTGGACTATTGGAAAATACAAAAATAAAGAAGAGCTCCTGTTAAAATTTTGAAAATTATTAAGGACTTAAGGAGTGAATTTGAATAAGTTAAGACTGGATAGCGATATTTGAACTCAGTGATTGGATCTGGTGACAACTATAACCAATTGTTTGAAATATAGATAATAACAATTTTATAAGTGCAATACTTTATAACTAGATAACCTCATAACTTTTATATTTTAAAAACTTTATAAATTCATATATACCTTTAATAGAATAATTATAGAAGATTAAGAGTATTAATTTTTACTAATGAATTGATTACTGTTTAGACTGTATTGCTCTCTTGTTCTCCTTCCCTCTTATTTTTCTCTTCATTTATTATTTAAATGATTAAGTGAGTTCTTTAAAATTTTAGTAGTGTCAGATTAATTAATTATCAGGACTATTTGATTAGATTAGACCAGATGGTGACCTAGTATTTTAGAGTTTATATTTCTATATTTCTATTCATATTTCTATTCATATTTTTTAAACTATAAATTTTAGAGTAAAATAAGGATCATAACAGATAGCAAATTAGTTCAAATTACACGAGATTGGAGTGGAAATTGATATTTATATATACTAACAACACACAATAATATTGGATGCTGATTTGGGAAAGAATAGACAAAATATTAGAAAAACAACACAAACTTTTGAACGATATGACATCAACTATAACAACGACAGGGAAAACTGGGAAAAAAACAATTTTAATACCAAGTGGAATGACGGCTTCCCCAACAGTGCAAAAAACTTTAGATACTATGTTTCCAACTGAAAAACAAACTCCTGCTATGACAATGCAGACTGTGCAGACAACTTTAGTATCTATACAGGAAACAATGTTAAAAATGCAGGAATGCAAGACGAAGAACTATGAACAAACTAGAAAGGACTTAGACGATGTTAAAAATGCCATCGAGGACGATATTCAAAAGTTGGATGGAAAAGTAGACTTATTCCAAGAATTGATTCTAAAGAACGAACAACGGATAACAGCCATAGAAGGGAAAACAGGACAGGTAGAGGAGAAAATAGAACTATTAGATGGGAAAATGAACTGTCTCAATAAAGAACTGGAAAGCACAGTGGCACGACTTGAAATGGAAAAAGCAGGGTTATACCTGAGGTTCCAAAATATTAAAGAAGAGAGAGATGAAGATCTATGTGAAGTAATGGGAGAAATATTTGTAAATGTACTACAATGGGATAAGGATGAAATAATGAAGGAACTTGAAGAGGTATATCACGTGCATACCAACTATGCTAGACAACATAAACTCCCCCGAGAGGTCCACATAAGATTTGCAAGAAAGAAAGTGAGAGACACAATTTACAAAATAATAAAAGATGAAACGATATATTACAAACAAAAAGAAATAATTATGCTGAAACAGATCCCGAGACGTATTAGAGAATGGAGGAGAGAGTATGGATTTCTATCATTGATATTAAATAAAAAACAAATCCTGTTTAGATGGATTATACCAGAAGGGATGCTGGTAACGTGGCAAGGGAAAAAGATTAAAGTGGACACCATACAAAAAGCACAAACTTTACATGACCAAGTGATCGAGGCAGAAAGAACCAATGGCAGAAGAGAAGAAATAGAAGGGAGAAATAGACCCAGGAGAGCCACGGAACAGCAAGATCGATCTTTTGAGGGGAGAAATAGTAGAAAAGAGACGCAGGAAGAAAGTGAGAAATTGGAAGAAGAAGGAGTAACAACGAGAGCAATGAATGAAGCGAAGAAGAAAGACAAGAAGTAATAGGAAACACATCCAGAGTAGGCTATGGATTCGAATGAAAAAATTATCTCATTAAATGTTAATGGACTTAATTCAACAATTAAAAGACATCAGATATTCAAGAAATTAATCAGACAAAAATTAGACATAGTATGCATACAAGAAACACATATAAGAAAGCAGGACGAAAAATACTTGCAATGTAAAAAATTAGGAAAGGTATATACATCTTTAGCTGAGGAAATTGTTATATGCTGATTTGGATGGAAGAATTTTGTTATTAGAAATAAATCTTAAGAATAGGAAAGTATCGTTGGTAGTATTATATGCGCCAAGTAATGGTCAAAAAGAATTTTTCCAAAAAGTACATGGGAAAATACTTGAACAAAATATCGAGTCTATTTGTTTATTAGGGGACTTGAATGCAATAGCGGATTTGAAAAAGACTATAAAAGTAATCAAAATAACAAAAAGAAGAGAAATTTATTACCTAACACATTTTTCAATTTAACAAAGAGCTAAATTTGATAGATATTTAGAGGTTTCAGAATCCAAAGGAGCAGAAATTTACCTACTATTCTAGTCCACACAAGTCCTGGTCAAGGATCGATATGATTTGGATCTCTAAGATCTTAGTCCAGGAAGTTGAAGCAGTAGATATTGGAATAAATGAGTGGGCGGACCATAATCCAATATCAACAGAATGGAAAGGCCAAACACCAAAAAAAGGCAGACGGATGATGAATGTACAGACAATCAAAGAGAAGGAATATATTGATAAATTAGAAAAGGAATTCAAATGGTTTTTCAAAGACAACAATAAAGATCAGACATCCCTACAGAATCTATGGGACACCACAAAGGCCTATATTAGGGGTATAACTATTGCTTATAATAGTAAAAGGAAAAAAGAAAAGGAAAGAGAGTATAATAACATACAAGATTAAATTAAAAATTGGGAAGAAAAATTAGGTAACCATCCAGGAGACGATAAAATAAAAACTAACTGGATAACAGCCAAACACAAATTAAATCTGCTTGAACAGGAAAAGGCTATTAATACTTTGAAATATATAAAACAAAATTATTTCGAGCAGGCGAATAAGACAGGGAGATGGATGGCCTACAAATTAAGAAAAGAAACCGAGAAAAGGACTATACACCAATTACAAGATAAACAGGGCAATCTACAAAAGGGTACTGAAAGGAAAAAAGAGATAGCAATTCAATACTTCCAGGAATTATATAGCAAAGAGGAAGTATCGAATGGGGAAATAAAACAATATTTGGAAGAAGAAGGGCTCCCAGTAATTACGGAAGAGGATAGAGAGATGTTAAATAGAGAGATTACCAAAGAAGAATTACAGGAGGTAATTAAAGGACAGACATGCAGGACAGGACAACCAAAAATCAAGAAATAATCACAGACTAGCATTTGAAAAAGATGGAAAAGATATTCAGATACCGAGATGTGTCTATATCTATGCTCAAAGTTATACAGGCAAAGATTTTCTCTGTGATGAAAACAAAAATTGGATTTGAAGAAGGATAAAATGCATATTGATGCTTCTGAACTCTGGAGATGAAGATGACTCCTAAGAATACCATGGATAGTTATGAAAACAAAGATTTGTTCATAGAACAAATCAGTTCAGAGGTATTACTTGCACAAACAACCGGGCTCCAATTATTATAATTTAGAAACCTTATGTGAAGATCTAGCTCTTCTGAGAAATCAATGCAGGGAAAGATAAAAGGAGAAAGAAAAAGAGAATGATTAGCTAGAAGGTGGATGGATTCAATTACAACAGTAATGGGTGTACCATTTGAAGACCTGAAGAACTAGGTTGAGGAGAGATCAGACTGGCTTCCTGACACTTTATTATTATCATTATCTGTAACTTGAAACAAGACATAGCTTGTTCATCACTGCCTTATCTGCATTGCCCATACCTGGATTATCAGATCTGACTTGACAGTTTGTCAGCTAAACATATAGCAAGCAGCATCTTTATTTACTTCATTTATAATTGGGGGGGGTCCTATTTGTATCAGCATCTTCAACAAAAATACATAATTTAATTCTGCCTTCCCTAAACTGTACGGTATCAATAATTCATTCCATTGTTTCAAAGGGAAAATCACTGTTGAAGCTGGTAGTAACCTTATCCTTCTGTTCCGATTACAATGCCAACCAGGTTGGAAATGAACTCACTGCCAAAGAACACTTTATCCTTAATCTTACTTAATACATGAATTTGGAATCTTCTCTGGTTTACCTTATGAATATGAAAAACTTGAGTTGACGGCACAGGGTCATAGTGACAAAGGTATAAGTACTGTACTGGGACTTTAGGTTATGTTCTGACTTCTCTGTTTATCTTGGCAAAGAAATTTTCAGATGCCCTTCTTAGCACAACCCATTTCGATGCAGACAAAGGGAGATCTAAATTAATGATTTAGTATTCCTATGTGTAAGTAGGTAAAATGAAACCTTAATATAATTGGCTGATTTTCAAAGGTCTTCCCATATTTATCCCATTATATCTTTTTCAACACATTTACATTGGCAAGATTAATTGTTCCCAGCCCTATTGGCTTTTTGTAAAGTCCTGGAGCCCTGGAGGTTCTCCACACATGGGGGCCGCTGGGAGGTTATTATTGTTGTTTATTGGAGCTGCTCTTGGTGACTGTTGTAGGTTTTTTTGGATTGTATTGTTAGCAGCCCAGAGTGACATTTTGAGATGGATGATCATATCAATCACTTTAATAAAGAAATAAAGCAACTTCTGTACAATTTTTCTTATGCTGATTACGATTTTTTAATTTTTTACATTTTCAATTTAAGTATTGGCATTTACTGGGCCTCTTGTAATATTATAATTTTACTTCATTACAGCTATGAATTTAAAAAAAAAAACATCAGCAAAATGTTTAAAATTAGTTGGATTTATTCCAGAATGCTTGACATTTGTTGGTTTTTCTGGTCATTTGCTTATAATAAAAATTGTTCTCAAAACTATTTGTTGTTAAAACATTTGTTAGCTGATTTTTCTGATCACGTATGAATCCTGCTCCTGAAATTTAAGAACAGTTTGAGACTTAAGAAAAATTATCTATCTTCTAAATCAGCCACACTTTTTTAAAGGGATATTGAAGAAAGCTCATGAAATTGATATTTTTATTGTTATTGAAACTAATGAGGTTCAACATTGCAACTAAAAATGCAATATAAATTATTAATACACACATGCAAAAAAAAAAAGAAAAAAAGAATCCATTTCTTCATAGGCAATCTACACCTTAATGGTGCCCAAGGTCTCTTAAAAATCAACAGAAAGTTACCCACCATGAGCTGGGTTGGAGCCCTAGTGACACAATAATTAGGATGCAGTATTGCAGGCTAACTCTGCCCAGTTCGATCCCGAGAGGCTCAAGGTTGAGTCAGCCTTCCATCCTTCCATGGTTGCTAAAACGAGGACTCAGATTGTTGGGGGAAATATCCTGACATTGTAAACTACTCAGAGAGTTCTGAAAATAAAGCACTGTAGAGTGGTATATAAATTTAACCCAAAGGTGCTTTTTTTACAAAAGGCAACTGAACTTTCTTGTTTTGCTAGCTATGCACTTTGGGATGACTGCCCTTCGAATCATGCAGGAGTATGAAAGGATTTCCAGGAAAATCCTTTCAATTTTCATGGAAAATTGCAAACTACAGGATTCAAGTGATCCTGAGGGCACAGATAAATCTCCAAGTGGCCTCAATGACTCTCAGAAAGAGGGCCAATGACCACATGACTGCAAGGAATATAAATCCACCCATACTTCACCATTCAGTCAGAACTGAAGAAGCTTCTTGGGTGAGAAGTGAAACGTTTTCTAGCAAAACAAGAAAGTCCAGTTGCCTTTTGAAAGAAAGCACCTTTGGGACAACCATGACCTTGATGACTGAGAATCTCCACATACATTTATAAGTTTAAGTGCTATTATTATTGCTGTGTGAAAAACAAACCAACGATTTTAGGGATTAGAGCCAGATATCCCCAAAGTTTCTCTTATTTGAGGGCTTCTCTACTTTGCAGAAACCTCACATTTTCTGCTTCACCTAATTGCCTAAGCATATACTGTTAAGAAGATTTGTGCTGGATCAGGCACAAAACTCATCTAGTCTGCCCCTCTTGAGCAAAAGTTGCCAATTAAATGTGCGAAGAAAGGAAACAAGCAGGTCAAGAAGATAATGGCTTCATTTTGAAAAAAGATCAGTAAGAAGGTTCTTATCTATGTAAACAAATCCTTTGGATAAACAACCCATAAAAAAGAGACTGCATTTCTTCTCTCCCTCTTTCTTTTCATGCCTAACCCTCCCTCAGCATGGTTAAAACCAGGAAGGGATATTTCTGGCATTGTCATGTATAATTTGAAAACTCTATTAGCATCTAGGAGGCAGGAGCTGGTGGAATAATAAGGAAGGAAATTTTGTTCCTTCAGAGGAATGCTCAGTATTTCATTTGCCTACTGCCTTATCAATTTGCCAGCCATTAGTTTATAGGTTAAAGCAGTATTTCTTAATCTCAACAACTGAAAAGTGTGGACTTCAATTCCCAGAATTCCCCATATCTTAAAGGAGTGGAGATTAAGAAACACTCAATAGTGTTAAATAGTGTTATTTTGGATCCTAATGTCAACCCTGAAGCTGGCCTGACTGAGGCCATTTTGAGACTTCAGTGCTGACACACGGCAGCTGAGGGATAGGTAGTGGGGAATAGAGATAGTTGGGGTATTATAGTCAAAACCAAATGCTTTCTCTTGGGAACCAAGGGCATTCCTACAGGTGTTTGGAAGGAGGGGACTGATGTCACCTAGCAACTGGACTGTATCCTGATTGGGCCATGTGACTGGTTGTTTTGGGAAAGTGACAAACTTTTACTTTCAATTAGGTGAAAACTGTGGTACTGTTCAGAGTTGGTTTTCACCAGCCTGTACCAGTATGACATATCCAATAAACTTATTCTTTGAGGAATCTACCTGCCTCAGTGTTTCATGTGCTATGGATATGTTACTTGGAATCCTGACACTGATACACAGATACATAGTAGTAAGAGGATGAGGAATTAGATGCATGTTGTTCCTCAGAGCTGCCAACCCATTGCCCTAAGAAATTCAGTAAGTAGGATAAGTAACATTCAGTAAGTAGGATAAGTAACATTCTATTGTTAGCTTCTTTTCTTTCTGTTGAAGGACAAGTAAGAACAACAATCATCTCATTTTACATCACATAGAATGAAAATGGTGTTAGGCTGTTGCAACAGAATTCTAGAGTCTTGTAGCATCTTTGTTATGACACATATTAAAGCTTTCACATAAGTATCTGCCATGCATTCTGGATTAATTGAGACTGTGAATTGATTTTCATTAAGAAAATTTTGTTTGTGGTGGTAAGAGACTGAGCTATTTAGATAGATGATAATTGTAATAACAGCACCCCTATTTTCCTTTGTGAAATACTGAAGCTGATGCATTAAGGGTTGAGCATGTTTATTTTTGTTCTCTTTAAAAAATGAAGTCAGCTGATGGGTTTTGCATGCCATTCTTGGCTTACGGTTATGGAAGTACACCATTCTGGGTTTTTTTTATCTGATCAACTGACATATATCCCCACCCTCCAATTCACATTTATATGGACCCCAGGAGCACCCGTCTAACAGTTAACAAAGATACCCTGGGAAAACCTGAAGTCTATGCTACATTTCTTAATGAGCACTTAAACTGGATTTCTCAAGTGATAACAAATTATAGGAAGCCAGATAAAGACACTAATGCATTACACATTAGAACAGATTCCCAGGAGACCCAGAAGTAATTCATTTGTTAAGGAAGCATCTTTTGAAGGAGCAAAGAAACCAGTGACCCAAGAGCCTTGGGTGTAGTTAAATCACCCTTGACTAATTTTTCTCATTATGATTGTCTCTCTGTATTACCCGCTAGGCAGTAGCCAGGCTAAGTTGATGACAGGGGAAATGTGTAATGCTAGTTAACAGCCAAGCATTCTAATGTTTAAGAAAATCTTAGGAAAAATAAATGTGGATTCCTTGAATCTGCTTCATCTGAATCTAGGCACTAAATTGATCCCACCAACCCTTTCCGAGGTTTCCATATTTTCGAGCTTCTTGATTTGTATTTGATAAAGCAAGTAGATTTTGACTTGGAGGACTAAGATAAACTTCTGATAGAAGTTGGGACATCATTTAACATGTAGGAGCAGGGCAAGCAGTACCACCATGTCAAGCAAGAGAAAGGAGAAAACCAACCAGTTGCTAAAACACGCATGTTGGTCCAAAGAGGACAAGGTAAACAGAAGGCATTGTACTATGCACATCACATCAGAAATCCAGTCCTAGTCTGAAACTACCTTTTTTATTCTAATCCCTAATCTAGAGGTTGGTCATCAGAATCATCCCATGCCACATTTGGGGTGGGATTCACGTCCCTATTCAATCATCAAGAAATTCACTGGATAATTTTAATCCCCCTCACCCAATTTAGCCAACTTTGTAGGGTTGTACCTGTAGGGATAAAGTAAGAGGTGACCCCCATTTATGCCGCCTTGACCTCTAAGGAGGAAAAACATTTCATGCCAAATTTACACAACTTTGAAGCATGGTGAACATAGCTGGCAGAGGAAACTGTGGCCAATGGCTACTTGCTCTTGTGAGGTATTTCTCCTTATATTAAACTATTTGTACCTGAAACTGCAAGAATCTATCCCTTGTAACTACTACTCTGCTTCTTTAGGCTCTTCTCTGTGTGCTCATGTCCATCCTGATCACCCCACATTCACTCTTTTTCACTAAGGGCACCTGAACCAGTTCCTGGATTGCACAGGTGAAAGGCTCTTCATAGATTTCACTCCTTCCACACAAGTGTTCACTGGAAATGGTGACTGCTCAAGTTCTTGGTCACCAGGACACCAGTGACTGATAATGCTTTCAATCAGGAACAAAGGCAGCTCTGTCAAAATCCAGCAAAGAAACTTGATTTTGGGTGTTGCAACAAAGCAAGCATTTGTGCCAAGCTGACAATGCTTTGTACTCTACAATTAACACTCTTGGTTCCCTCCAATTACCATCTCCACAGATGCTTAGGAGAAACAGGTGCCTCCTTTGTTTCTCTTTATTCGGTCTTTCTGGTGGCTTAATTAGGAACATAGCTCATGACTAGGGAGGCAGAGACCCTGGAAATCTTTAACCACAGGAAAGGTAGCATCCAGCCTGGGAAGGGGAGGGCTGAGCCACAGGGTTGTCACAGGGTGCGGACTATTTTACAAACTCAGAGCACTAGAATAAAGCTGTATCTGTGTAAAAAGAAAAAAAGAAGGGGGAAGCCTGGGGGCCAAAAGGAAGACATGTATTTAATGGTACCCTTTGAATATGTCCTCAGGGATGACTGTTGAGCATCGTGTCTCCCGGGTTGGACTTTGCTCTTACCACAATTCGACCCTTTTCTGCAGTCAGTCAGGCTGCTCCTCTTGTGCATCACCCTTGTGCTTAAATCATTGCTTTCCTTCAGCTCTAATGCTAAAGGCACCAGAGGATTCTCTTTAACTAATGCAGGGGGTTCTCAACTTTGTAGTGCCAGGTCCCCTAAAACAATAAATCTATGACCCCTCCCCCATAAATAAAACTAAGAAGCTCCAGTAGAAATAAACCAATTTATAGTTAAGATCTGAATGGGTTCCTTACTGTATTCTTTAAATCTCCTTTGCAATACAAAACTGGAGCCCTGTCAAAGCTCGGTTCTGCTTCTGACCTGTCCAGGTAGAGGGACTGGCTTCTTGCAAGGTTCCAAGAGCTATATGGGATTTGAGTTCTTGAGACACAGGTCCAGTATGCAACACCTGGCTGATAAGAGAGAATGGTCTGGATGTGTGTGGGGGGGGGAGGGCAGGGGAAGCGGAGAGATTGAATTTGGGAAAGAACAGATTGGAGGGAGAAATCAGTTCCTGGTAGCTCATATGGAGCCCAGGAGAAGTTGGTGCAGAAAGCTGGAAGCCAGCAAGCTGCTATGCCAATAAAACAAGATTCTGTTGTCAAGGAAACATTTCCTTCCTCTCCCCCACAGCTTTTCTGTCCTAAGAGAAGTCCAACAGAGGTAATGAAGCTGTACAGAGGGATTTCTGCTCCCCCCACACAGCCAGCCCATTGTCTACTCTAAGCTCATCTCTTGCCCTCCAATTCTGTCTGGCCTCTTCACAGCTCTTGCCTGTGCTCATTTGCAACACCTGCAGCTAAAGGATCTAAGGCCACACAGTTGGTGGTGGTGGTGGAGGAACCCCATTCCCACCCGAGTGCTGGCAAATTAAGTTGCAGCAATTTATGGGTTCTCTGAAGAAAGAACTCATCTCTGGCAAAGTAGACTGGTATGGCCACAATTACTGTGTTTACGTAACACTCGTAATCCAATTACTGAAAACTCATTTCCTAGATTTGCATAATATGCAGACAGGCACACCACAGGACCAGATCCAAGGTGGAATGGTGGTGTATGGGGAGGGGCGTGTGTGTTTCTGGCGATGGTGCAGAGTGGCAGGGCAGAAAAACTTCCAGCGTTTAGGCTTCAGGAAGACAATGCTGATGCTGATGCCTTCTGCCCTTTGTGAACTCTAAGAGAAACTGGCCATCAGAAGAAGTGGAAGCACAATGGTATAGTTGCTGGTTTGTCAGGCAGAACTGGACAGAGTTCAGACAGCTTTGTGTGAAGGGTTGAACATCTGAAGGTGATTGCAAGTCCTGCACTGCTTGGACAGGCCTGCAGCTCTACCTGAGCCACGGTGGTGCAGTGGTTGGCCTGCAGTACTACAGGCTACTTTTGCTGATCACCAGCTGCCAGCAGTTTGGCAGATTGAATCTCAAGCTTGACTCATCCTTCCATCCTTCCATCCTTCTGAGGTGGGTAAAATGAGGACCCAGCTTGTTGGGGGCAATATGCTGACTCTGTAAACTGCTTAGAGAGGGCTGTAAAGCATTGTAAAGTGGTATATAAGTCTAAGTGCTATTGCTATTGCTATCTTTGGACTTCTCCTTCTTTAAAGAGCAATCTATCCAAGCCAGTTATTCTTCCTACCTTCTCTTCATGGTCTAGCAGTCTGTCTTATTTGTGACACCCTAAAAAGTGCTTGTCATCTCCCAGAAGTTTGGGTTCAGAAGCCCTAAATTAATGGCACCGTGTTCATTCATATATGCTTTGCATAGCAGAAATTACTGAGTCTACCTGAAAGGAAGGAAAAAGAATCAGGACAGACAAAATTGTATTTTTAACGAAGTGCATAATTCAACATTGGAGTTTGATATCATAAGAGGTGGTGTTGGCTGCCAGCTTGACTGGCTTCAAAAAGAGTGGGACCAATCTAGGAAAATCATGGAGATCAATGATCGTTAGCCTTGCTGGCAGCGTGGTTACTTCTGAAGGCCATCTGCTGGGAGACTAGTGGGCTTCCTTGTGCAGTTGGTAGGCCATTGCGAGAACAGACTGCTGGGCTACAGGGTCCAGAAGCCTGATCCAGCAGGACACTGGTCATGTTCTTCTGAAGAAGCCAAACTTCTTCATTCCCTACAATTTTTTAACTTTAAAAATTGGAACCTCACTTTAGCTGTCTGGGAAACATAGCAAATGAATTTAATTTTTTTTTTTTTTTGGTCTAATCATTCTAATCAACCCTAGCAGGACACTTAAATTCAGAATAACTTTCCTTCTAGATAAATAAGGGGATGTTCCTGGTCCTGCAAAAGCCAGATTCAGATGGCCTGAAGTATATCCTGATGTCAGCCCTGCAGACGGAAGTTGTATGACTGATCCTGAATGAGGCTACCATAGGCAGAAAGCTAGGGGTTTTTTTTTCCGGTCAGTTGTGAGCCAATACAAGATTTATTGTTTTTCAGCCTCCAAGCAAATTTGCTGTCATAGAATCAATGGAGCAGATGTGCTCTATCCAAAACAGATAATTAGTTCCCCATCAGATGTTATAAATTGTGAAGTTATGCAAATTCAGCTTGATGAAGTACAAAAGCCTACCTTTCTTCTAGCCAGAAGAGAGATGAAGTTCTTTTGAGGAAAGCTTCAGTTGCAAGTATGTAAAAGAAGGGTGATGTACTTGAAGTGGGGATTAAAGATTGCATGGTGGCTGGAAGCTATCAGAATGGTACATGCATCCCCGTGTGCTCTCAAAGCAGAAATCAAGAATTTCATCATGTCATGCCCCCATGTCCTTTCCATCACTTTCCACACCTTGCAAACTATTCCAGAAAAATTGCCACATCTAATGGAGTGTGGTTGCACATGCCTACCCATGAACACAGAGCTGTGGTAGACTGGGCCCCTTAGCTTTTACTAGGAGTCTCTAGATCCTTCACCCAGTCAGATCCCTCCTGTAACCTCCTACCACTCCTGGGGGAGACCTATTTGGAAAATGCTATAATGCCACCATCTACCTTTTTTCTAGAGAAAGTCCTCTTTGCATTGATTTACTAGGAAGAAAGTTTGCAAGCCTCCTGCCTCTGCCTTTTTCCCCCCTTCCACTTAATCAAAGGGGAGGAGGTGTACTAAAGTTTAAATCCTTTCAGAATGAAAGAGAGAGCCGTGTTCAACTAAAAAAGCAAGTTTTTATTATGTATATCAAGGTTAGGGAATTAAAAGGAGGTGAAAATTGAATGGGAACTAAAAGAAAAGAAGAACTGATGTTTGCAGGGTATATTTTAACACTGGGCCTCTAGCCAGGAATATGCATGCATGCATACACACACACGTACATGCACACACACACAAACCACAAAGGCAGAATGAAATAGGACAATGGAATTGAAAAGTACCACAATTCATATAATTTTCAATTTAAAACATTTCAGTTTCTGGTTTGCGTCTAGCTTCCACTAATTTTTAGTCTGTTTCTGGATCTCCAGGGCCAGAATCCTTAGTGATGGTTACCTTGCTCTAAGCCAGTCAGGAAATAACTTTCTACCTATTTGAAAAAAAAGACAGAGCTGTCCCTTCCCTTTTTAAATAGTTCAGCTAAGAAGGAAAATATTCTGGTCCCTGGCACGGATTGTCTGTGCTCCCTATCCAGATTTATAATCCAGCCTAACTGAAGATCAAACTTAAACTTGTATTTTACTTTTGAATGACTTTCACTAGCGACTTCTTGGTGTGGAATTTTTCACCATTCACTACAACTCTACCCATCAGAGGATAGTCTGTCTCTGGCAGTTTCTGCCTGTCCTATTTGCTCCAACAGGATCTGGCTGTTCCAGGTCTTGTCCATTAAACTGCTATTTAGTGGGAGCCAGAAAGCAGGCATTCTCTGTGGGTACATACGTATGTACCGTGGAATAGCATCCCCTTGGAGATCCACACAGCCCCACTTGGCTTCCCTTCAGGCAATCTTTAAAGATCTGGCTGCTTGTCCAGGCCTGGGACTAGGTTGTTTGGATAGTCTTTTTTTTTAATGTTGGGTGAACTGGAAACAGGCAGTGTTTATTGTGGCTGCCTGCCACTTGTATTTTACTGCCTGCTGTATATTCTTTTCTTTTGTATATGTGCGTTTTATAGTTTGTAAAGTCAGGTGGAAGTTAAATGGCGTCAAAATATGACACATTAAATGAATGAACGATTTAAAAAACAGCTTCTAATTTTTATTCCCTCCCTTGTAGTGCTCCATAGAATGAAGCCACAAGAATTAGCTCTTAAAGGTAGTCCTGTTCAAATAATTAAACAGAATTCAGCTTCTCAATCGCTCATCATCCAGGCTAGGTGTATTCACAGTTTTATGGCCTTCAATTCCCACCATTAAAAAAAAAAAGGAATGGCATATGGAGACCACTGCTTCCTTTATGAAGCTTCCCTCTTCTCCTTTTCTTAACAGGAAGAAGGATGTTCTGATCCAGCAGAAATAAGAAAGAGACTCCTTGTCACGAAAAACCTCTATTTATCTCCTGTGAATTAATGGCATTCACACACTGAAAAGTTCAGACAATAGTCCTTCAAAGAGTTAATTGCAGTAACAGACCTTATCAGTTCCTTGCAATAATTGCCAGGCCGTGAGCTCCCAGCCGAAAGGCTGCAAATTAAGCTCTGGCAAGCAGTCTCTGAGACACGAAACACGATGAGCCAAATATTCCAAAATCCGAACTGTTGTCTCCTACGACAACCACTCCCCTTTCCTTCTATTTATTCCCCAGCCAGGGAGGGGCCATTCAGCATCCGCATGTGCCTTGCTTCCCGAGTTGACTCCTTGTCCTCAGTTGTTCTCCTCTCCTAACAGCTCTGCGCATACACACATCTGGAACAGGTCCCAGCTGTTCTCCCTCATAGCAGCCTCCAAAGGCAGCTGCCCCTCCGGTGGCTGGAAAACGTTGGATGGCCCTGGCTCTATCTCAGTGTCTGACGCTGAGCATCCATCAGAGCATCCATCATTCCCCAGGCCCCAGAACTGGCCCAAGCTCTTCCCCAACCTCATCGTCTGAGTCTGGCAGCTGGTGGGTCATAACAAAGGAAGCCACTGGCTTCAGATTTGCAGGATCCAGGCTGTGATCCAACTATGATTCCAGAGTGTGAGGCTGACCAATTTTTGGAAAGCTTCTAAACTAGTTTTATTTTTTATTTATTTTATTTTATTTCCAATTTATATACTGCCCTTCTCCCTGAGGACTCAGGGTGGTGTACAGCCAGAATTAAGAACATGAAATACAAATATTAAAAAACAATTAAAATATATATAAATTTGGCCCAAAAATTAAAAATCACAAATCAATTAAAACATTTAAAAATTTCTTCTTAAGCCAGCCCGGCTTGCTGGAAAAAGTGGGTTTTAAGGGCACAACGGAAGGCACTGAGGTCTTGGATTCTCCTTATCTCCTAATCTCTGATTCCAGAGGGTAGGTGCCCCCACAGAGAAGGCCCTCCTCAACCAGTTCTTCTCAACCAGGTGGCTTCCAGATCCTCTTACATTATAATCCCCATTAGCCTCAGCCAAGATGCCTATTGCCATATTGGCTAGGGAAGCGGAAAACTAGCATCAATCCAAAACATTTCGAAAGTACCAAACTGGGGAGGATTTCTTCACAATGCTTTTTTGGGAATGAAGAACACAACATTTCCCTTGAGTACTTTGCTTACTTATATAAGCATTAGGTGACCTTATCTGAATAATTCACATAGTTAGTATCAGGTCGAGCCATAGCGTGGGCATAACACTAGGAAGAAGAAGAAGAAGTATCAGGTCAAGATTGTTTTTCAAAAAAAGGGGGAGGATGGAGGAACTGCAGACCTTTAGATTCTCTCGCTTCTACTAAAATATACAGCTTTAATTATTTTATGATTGATGAAGTACATCTTAACATCGCCTTGATGCTCTGACATTGTAACTGAGAGAAATATAAAATAGGTAGGCAGGCAGACAGGTACATAAATAAATTGCAGGTGGTTACTGAAGTGTATGGATCCCATTGAGGCTTACATACAGTATTATACTTGCTTTATGGAACATCCTTCCTTCTGAAATTAGACTGGCCCCATCTGGCTATATGCTATATGACCTGACTATGCCCAGAGCTCCCAAGGAACCAGAAACTTTAATCTAGGTCAGGGATTGGCAACCAGCGGCTCTGCATGCGGCTCTTTCAGCCCTCTGCTGTGGCTCCCTGTCAGCTGATCCCACCTCTGGCTGCCCCCTCCCCTCCCAGTCACTCCTCACCTGGCTTAAGAAGGTAGGGGCGGGGGCGGGGGATGGAGACTTGCTCCATATTCCAGAGCGGAAGAGAAGCGGCCCTGTACTTGCCTTTGTGCAGCAACAGCATACTGCCTTTGTTGTGGTACATTTGCGCTCAAGGCAGCCCTCACCTCCCATCGCTTCGGGCTCAGAGCTGTAACCCGAGCACTTCGGGCACTTCAGGCTCGGTACTGTTGCCACCTCCATGGCCTGCCTGCTGCTCTCGCAGCACCTTGCACAGGACAGTGAAATTTAGTCTCGGCTCCGTCTAGTCCCAAACAGCCCAGCGTCCCAGAGATGGCGAGCCCTGGCCAGGGCTCGACATTTAGCATGTTTCACAATGGGGGAGACGGGGTCCCCACCTCCTCCTGGAGCCCATTACGATGCAGAGCTACAATGTGACCCTGCCCCACTCGCCCCTGGCAACAGCAATGGCATCAGAGAGACTGAGAGAGACAAAAGACAGAGAAAGAGACAGACAGACAGAGAGAGAGAGAGAGAGACAGAGACAGAGAGGGTGTGGGAAAGGTGAACAATATGTTATGTCCTGACTATCAGCGCATGGCAAGTAGAGCCGCCAGACGAGGGCACTGTACTGGCAGGAAATAAGGTGTAGTTTCATTGCTTAAGACGATGTCAAGTGGGGGATATATAAGAGCCGTCAGTTGTGAGGGAACTTGCTCTCTTTATCTTCCTGCCGTGTTAGCTGTTATAATAAGGTACTGTCTGGAAATGTTGTTAATAAACTGTTAGTTGATGTTATATAGAGTCGCCTTGATTTTGCCTGCCTTCCCACGAACATAACACAATACACCCGAGGCTGGGCATGGCAAGAGGTGGCTGCGAGACGAGGGGTGAGGCATGGCCAGGCGTGGCAAATAATTTAATAACCGGTTCTCTACCCTAATGATCAGCTGGGTAGGCGTGGCTGGGGTGTGTGTCATGTGACTCGGTGGGACTGAGTGACATTGAGTTGGCCATGCCCACCCAGTCACACTGGTTGTTAAATTATTGGCTCCCTGTGTTTTCTTTTCTGTGAGAAATGGGTCCAAATGGCTCTGAGTGTTTAAGGTTGCAGACTCCTGGTCTAGGTGGCTCCAACTGCTGAGGTGGCTATTTCATATTCTCCTCTTACCTTGGTTGTATTTGGATTTTTAAGGATATTGATTACTACATTTTTATATGATTATTTTTCATTTATTAAATTCATATGGTGCACATCTCATTGCTGAGTGATTCTGGGTGGCTCATAGTTGTATTCTCTGTTTTTATATCTTTTTATCCACTGTTGTTTGCTGCTCAGAATCATGTCAGTAAGATGGGTGGCTATATAAATTTGATTAATAAATATAGACACACAGAGAGATAGACCACACCACAGCATATATTTTTTAAAAAAGAAAAGGAGAATCAAAGCACCATCCATTGTAGCAAAAAAGTAAACTAGCATATTGAATAAACATTCAGTAAAAATAAACAAGGATAAAACAGGATGGCTACCTGGATGATGGGCAGTCCAGAAACTTTGGGAAGTAATTTTGTGTCAGAGTATGGAAGCAGGAATTTGGACTTCTAGAAGTAAAATTATCAACCAGCAGAGGGTGTTTTGGACTTGACTTTAACATACAAACCTCACATAGACTTTCCATTCCTTCTGTAACAAAACACTGTTTTTTTCTCGCTCTGTGCATTGAGCTGCAAATCCAAAAATCCTTTCCTGAATTACAGATTATTTCCATGGCCCCCTTTTCCCCTCCGGAGGATGGGGTAAAAAGAGAGCTGGGGTAAATAAAGGAGTATGGAGTGATCAATAAACTTAAGAGAAGTGGGAAGGTTTGAGAAGAATGTTGGAGGTGGGAGAGGGAAGACTGCCTCTAGCTAGCTGGTCTGAAACAAATGTTTGACACCTCATCCAATCCTGCCCCACTTTTTTCTCTTTCGCTTTTCTTCCCCCAAAGCAAGCTTAGCTGTATCTGCTCAGTCACTGCACGTTGTTTTCCCTTCATGAATCTTATGTCGGTAACCGGAAGCAATTGGAAGCATTAAGAAAACGTCAGTTAAAGAGCTTTCCCCCTTGGAAGGAGGGCAAGCCTCCATGAGATCCTGAGACACGTCTTCTTCCTTTGGGCTCTTTCAGCCCCAGGCTTCAACCCTTGATGAGGAAACACAGACAATGCAGCTTTGTTCACAGCTGGCTTCTGCCAGCACAAAGAAATTGCCAGGGAGCCAAATTTTACTTTTACACATGACAGGATGATCACGACAAATGGGACTGAATTTGTCCGTCCCAGTACTGTTTTTCCAATGGCATATGAAGAGAGCAATTTCTTGTCTTTTTGTGTTTCCATTCTCCTCAGCCCCAATGTACAAATTGTACGTGTATAGAAAATCTGCTGAACTTCAAAAGTAATTTTCTGCTTTAGTTTATCAGGCTCATGATGAATGGTTACCCCATCTTTCCCGTTCTTTCCCGGTCCTCCCAGCCTGTCCATATAGGATACATGCCTTTTCCACTCTGAATCCAAGCAGATTCAAAGAACGCTATTCTGAAGGCACTGGTCTCCAGTTTAATATATGTTACTCTCTGATCATTTTAATTGCCTTCCAAGAGTATCCTTCCATTTGCATCTCAGAAAGCAGACCAACAAAAGCAAAATCCATCATCTGTGATGAACTAATATTAAAGGAATACTGTCGCCCAAATTTCAAAGCTCCTTGTAGTCTGCCAAAAGGGTCCATGAGAAAGTTTTCATATATTACCAAGATTCACCTACCTCATTCTAAAAAATCCAGAGCAGCAAGGGGCAAAATGTTATACTGCTCTGTGCATTAAATTCCCAGAATTATAGCACTATATGTTAGTTTCATATCAACTGATTTCCTATTTGATGATCTTACTTCTAACCAGGTAAAAAATATAACAAGAGGGGAATGTGAAAAGTTTCCTTATACTTGACACTGTAAAGCTTACAGCATATTTCCCTATCCTGGCAGATGGGTTCTCTTACAATCTCCACTACTCTAGCCATGGTTGACATGGCATGGGTAACTTCTAGTCATCCTTGGTTTTGGGTGATGGGAGTTGTAGTCCAACACTATTGAAAGAAGGAACTTTCCAAGTTTTCAAATATGACCAAAACTTAGTTCACCAAATCACTCTGAGAATACAATATAATTTTATTAGCATGCAAACAATGGGCTGCCAACAAAGCTTTGGCATCTTGTTGGGCATTTCTGAGCAAAGCAGAAGCAGAGTTTATATATCCTTGGCCTACTGCATTGCAAACCAATGCAAAGAAAAAGCCAGACACAGTGAAAATGATAGCATGGCATTAGAATACTTTCAATAATGAATTTATGATTTATCCCTTCCTACTAGATAAGCATGCTAGCCATATTATCTCTTGAGATATGGTCAAGTTTACTAGGCCATGGGTTCCTAACCAATTCTTCTCCCCATCATCACTTAGGGCCAATTTAGCTTGCTGTGAGTGTTTCCTTATAAGGCACTTTAAGCTCTCTCTCTCTCTCTCTCTCTCTCTCTCTCTCTCTCTCTCTCTCTGTGTGTGTGTGTGTGTGTGTGTGTGTGTGTGTGTGTGAGAGAGAGAGAGAGAGAGAGATCCCCTAGGTTTGCTAGTAAATACAGCTCGCATATGTATGAGGTATACAATTATTTTCTTTATGACTGTCCACAACATTACCGTATTTTTCGGAGTATAAGATGCACCTTAGTTTTTGGGGAGGAAAATAAGAAAACAACTGATTGGCAGATGGATCGGTCTCCCAGAATACCCCCAATCAGCTGTTCCCGGAGGTAAATTTTAGCAACAGGTTCCTTGGTTGTGAGCTCTGTGCCTTGCTTTTTTTTGCTTTTTTTCTGCCTCTGAAACCTCTGAAACTCTGTTTCAGAAAAAACTTCTTCCTGACTCTGAAAGCCTCCGAAACAGAGCTTCAGAAAAAAAAGCTTCTGAAGCTCTGTTTGGGGGCTTTTTTCCTGGAGTTTTGTTTTTGGGCTTTTTTTCTGAAGCTTCGTTTCTGATGCTTTTTTCAGCCTCTGAAACCTCTGTTTGAGAACCTGGGCTGGGCTACATTCGGACACACCCAGATTTTCACCCTCTTTTTTTGGGGGAAAAGGTGCGTCTTATACTCCGAAAAATACGGTAAGTATGAAGTTCCGGGGAACTAGAAACTGAAAAAGCATAATTAGAAAAGTAAGAAAAATAAAACTGTCAAAACTGGTCTACATTTTGACCACAAATACAATAATATTTACAGATATTGTATGTAAAAAATATTTCAAAAATTATATACTAGAGAGAAATACATAATAAATAAAATTTAATCAATTTCTCCAAGGCTCAAAGGTTGACACAGCCTTCCATCCTTTCTAAGGTAGGTAAATTGAGGACCCAGTTGTGGGGGCAATAAGCTGACTTTGTATAAATATACAAAAGTATGAAGGCTATTGCTTAACGCATTGTAAGCCGCCCTGAGTCTCCGGAGAAGGGCGGCATATAAATCAAATTAAAAAAAAAGAAAAGAAGAAAAGTTAAAATATTTCAGGCTTCTGAATTGTTAAAATATTCCAGTTGTCATGATTATCACTGAGCTTTCAAAAGCTTTCAACATAAGCTTTAATTTCCCCTGTTTGGGCATTAAACCTAAGTAGAATAAGAGCAATGTATAAAAGAAACTGCCATGCATGCTAGCTGCTTGTATTACTTCTGTTCTCTTAATTCTGATTTGCCTATGTCAGTGATGGCTAACCTTTTTTCCATCATGTGCCAAAAGCGGGGGGAGCGCAGGAGGGTCGCACGTGCATGTGCCCACACCCATAATTCTATGCACCCTGCCCCCCCGCACATGCACGCGTGACCCCCCACACTCCCCCCGCTTTTGGCATGCGATGGCACAGTTGGCCCAGTAGGCCTGTTTTTTTCGCCCTCCCCAGGCTCCAGAGGCTTTCTAAGAGCCTGGGGAGGGCAAAAATGGCCTTCCCCACCCCCTCAGAGACCCTCCGCAGGCTGGAAACAGGCTATTTGCCGACTTCTGGTGGGACCGGAAGGCCTGAAAATCAGCTGGCCAGTGCACACATGCGTGCCAGAGCTGAGCTCGTGTGCCCACCAATATGGCTATGCGTGCCACTATGGCATGTGTGCCATAGGTTCGCCATCACGGGCCTTTTATTGAAGAAAATTTTATGGCCACCCAACTCACTCTTAGTAATGCTGTTAAAATGTTGAATCGATATTGCTTCTTGGACTTTTAGCTAAGATCAAATGTGTAGAACTGATTTCACATTCACTTGGATGTCAGTAAGGCATTTGACAAAGTAGACCACAACTTCTAGTTAAGCTAGAAAAATGTGGGATAGACAGCATCACCACCAGATGGATTCATAACTGGCTAATAAACCACATTCAATATGTGTCCTTAATGGAATTACAACTACACGGAGGGAAGTAAGCAGTGGGGTACCTCAAGGTTCTGTCTTAGGCTCTGTACTCCTCAAATTCATCATAAACAATTTAGATCGGGGTGGGGAATGACGGCCCTTTTATGACTTGTGGACTTCAGCTCCCAGAATTCTGGGAGCTGAAGTCCACAAGTCATAAAAGGGCCGTCATTCCCCACCTCTGATCTAGATATAGGAGTAGAATGGGAACTCATCAAATTTGCAGACAATACTAAGCTGGGGATGATAGCCAACACTTTAGAAGATAAGCTCAAGATCCACAAGGATCTTGACAGACTTGAACATTGGGCCCTATCCAACAAAATGCAATTGAATGGTGAGAAAAATAAGGTTTCCCACTTAGGCAAGAAAAACCAAATGCATAGGTATAGAATAGGTGGTATGTGGTTCAAAAGCAATAACTGTGAGAGGGATCTAAGAGTCTTAGTGGACCACCACTTAAATATGAGCCAGCAATGTGCCGCAGTTGCCAAAATGCCAGTGCAGTCCTATGTTGTGTCAACAGAGGGCTAGTATCAAGCTCATATTAAGTGTTAGTACCATTTTATACCACACCAGTAAGACCACACTTGGAATACTGCATCCAGTTTGGGTCACTAAGATGTTGAGACTCTAGAAAGTGTGCAGAGAAAAGCAAGAAACAAGATTAGGAGGCTGGAGACTAAAACACATGAAGATTGTGTTGCAAGAATTGGGTACATCTAATGTAACAAGACTAAGAAAGACTAGAAGTGATACGATAGCAGTCTTCCAAAATCTAAATGGCTGTGCACTACAGCACTTGAGGTAACAAGGAGAACAAGAAGTAACAGATGAAAACTTATCAAGGAGAGAAGCAACCTAGAACTAAGGAGAAATTTCCTGACGGTGAGAACATTTAATCAGTGGAAAAGCTTGCCTCAGAAGTTGTGGGTGCTCCATTGCTAGAGATTTTTTAGAAGAGATTGGACAGTCATTTGTCTGAAATGGCATAGGACTGTGATGGCGAACCTATGGCACGCGTGCCACAAGTGGCACACGGAGCCATATCAGTGGGCACATGAGCGTTGCCCTAGCTCACCTCCAGCGCACATGTGTGCGCAGGCCAGCTGATTTTTGGGCCTTCCGGGCCCACTGGAAGTCAGGAAACAGGCTGTTTCCGGCCTTGAGAGGGCCTCCAGGGGGGAGGGGAAGGCCATTTTCATCCTCCCCAGGCTCCAGAGGTTTTCTAGGAGCCCGGGGAGGGTGGAAATGGCCTCCCCTCCCCCCACATAGGCCCTCCAGAGGCTGAAAGCTGCCAGTTTCCCGACTTCCGGAAGTTGGAAAATGGGCCATTTCCGGCCTCCGGAGGGCCTCCGGGGGGTGGGGAAGACTGTTTTTGCCCACCTCAGGCTCCTAGAAAGCCTCTGGAGCCTGGGGAGGGCAAAAAAAACGGGCCTACCGAGCCCACCGGGCCATTGTGTGCCAAAAGCAGGGGGAGCACGGGGGGTGGGCACATTGAATTATGGGTATGGGCACGCGCACACACAACCCCCCCCACTTTTGGCACGTGATGGCAAAAAGGTTAGCCATCACTGGTATAGGATCTGCTACTTAAGCAGGGGATCGGACTAAAACACCTCAAAGATCCCTCCCAACTCTGCCATTCTGTTATTCTGATTGTAAATTAAAATCTTTCTATGATTGGGAAACTTGATAGTTAGCAGGCTTCTAATTTCGTTTGAACAAACTGCAGCGTGAACCGTCCCGTAGTCTTCCTAATGTGCGTGGACATAATTGCCCTGTTCATCTTGTCTGTAACCTGTTCAAATGTGATTTCATAAAAAGAACTTCACTGAAGACTCCTAAGCAAATTTAGCATCATAGCTTGTGGATAGATCCTCTTGTAGATGGGTGTTTAAAGAACAGGAAAACAGGAGAAGAACAGAAAAAAAAAACAAGATTATAGGAGAACCTTCATATTAGAAGGCTGGCTATTTGGATTCAATATTTGTTAATAAATTATCTGGAGTTAGGGTGAATAGTGCACTGGCAAATTCACTGCCATAAAAAACTCCAGAAGGACCTCTCAAAGCTGAGTGAGTGAGCAGCAAAATGTCAAATATGACTCAGTCTTAGTAACTGTAAACTAGGAGTGTAAATGCAGTGAACAAAAAGCCTTAACCAGACAGTGATGGGACTTGATAGTTTGCACATTAAGTTGATTAGAAGTGAGGCAAAAATAGTCTTAACACCTCCAAGGCTTAACTTCCTGTCCTATTTTGCCTCTTGGGATGGCCCAACATACATGTCCTCTGCACTGTCCATAAGTGATGGTACTGGTTACATAAGTGAATGCTTTCCTGGATAACTTTATTTTCCGTAGTCTTCAGTAATATGCCAAATGTGTTTTGCAACCAAAGAGTTCTTAAAATTTAACTAAATAACAAAATTGCAAATAAAAAGGTCTTTAAGTATGCTTCAGTCTCTAAATCAAATGTGATGAAGACCCTCATATGTATAAACTCTGCTTGTTTGAAAAATAGAGGGGCTTCATTATATCTGTGGCTTGAGCCGTACCCTGGCTTGTCATGGAAAGCGGGTACATAAATGGTTTCTTAAGTACAGGAATATCCAGTCCATGAACAATAGTATTTTCTCTTCTGAGGTAGCATGGAAAAGACAAATTGTTTTCTTTCACCTACAGTGATTTCCTCCTCTCTCTTCCTCTGACAGGATGTATCCTGTTGGCAGGTTAGTCAGACGACTATTTTTCACTCCTGCTTAAGCAATATTCACCTAATCAGATATAAAAAGGGAAGGGGGTGGTTCCCAGTACCTAATCTCTCCTTAAAAGCCAACTGTAATTCCTCCATTTGGAGGGGGATGGGCAAGGGCTACTGTTTAAATACAGTATTTTTTTCGAAGAAGCAACTACAGGCTGAGAGCGGTTGTTTTATGGCAGAGGAAAGAAATGCATATGCAATCCAACTCTAATTCCAGTGGGGAAGAACGATTGCAAGGCAGTGCACAGGTGTAGGTAGCTGCCACTGGCCGTCTACCTCTGTGTTGCAAGTCTTCTCACTTGACGGTCTTCTCAGCAGGGTCCAATATTTTCAGGGGCTGATAGGAATGGCATCCAAGAATTGAAAGAGACTCTTAATATAGGTATCGAAGCTGCTGCCAAATCTACAAGTTTCCTGACTCATCACTAGCACAAATAGCAGTTTTCCATTCTCAGCTCACAGCTCGTTTGGGGTTTAAGGACAGCCAGAAGAAGGAACTGATGAATATCTGGACACTGCAGGGCAATTCCAGGTGAGCAGACAGGAACAAGGGAGAGGGAACAAGCAGAGGACTAAATGGTTGGCCAACCTGATCAGTAATGGACATTTGTCCTTCTATTGCTCCTGCATGCGTGGCCTTAGAAGGTGAGCAGTGATGCTCAGCATCGACACAATGAGACAAATGACTTTATTCTTATAGCTATCTGCATTTAATATTGCAGGGGGAAAAAATCTAGCTTCTCATCCACGTCATGTAGGAAAAAGAAGACTTTCTGCATTGCTTATTCAAGAAGAAGAGCCCTGACAGATCAGACCAGTGGTATATTTTATCTGCCTGTGGGAAGCCCAGAAGCAGGAGATTGCACGGTCTAGTTTGTGTACTCCAGCAACTGCTTTCTGGAGGTAAAACAGGGCATTTGCAAGGAGGACTCATGATAGTCTTACCCATGAATGTTAGGAAATGTTCTCGTCCTGCTGAAGTGGCAATCATTCTTAAGGGCTGATTCTATGCTAGGTAAAACAACATTTTTATGTCATTAACCTGTCAGCCTTCATCCTACAAGGCAAGAGGCATCACATCTAGATTTGGGAATTCTGAATTCAGCAAGTCTCCATCTAAAACTTTATATACTCTAACTTCTATCGTTAGTAGGAAGAAACTGCATGCCAAATCTGACCATTGGTATTAATTTAGATTGATTGGGAGTGGCAGGGAGAGCCCTTCTTGAAAATTCTTGAAACTAAAAATACCAGGAAAATGCTTTTCCATATAAAGCATGTGGTTAAATACTGCTTTACAGTTTTTCTTCAAATATTTCTCTCATGGTTCTGGCAAGATCCAACCCATTTGTCTTCTCCAACTAATTAAACAAAGACCAATGAAAAGAGATAAAAAAATTATTCCTCAAATGATGCTTTCCCAAGACACATATTGTTTAGCCAAGGATGGTCTGCACTGATGAATAGGAAATCTCTGCACTTGCCGAACTTACTACTGGGGACCTTTTATTGGAGCTGAACATAGTTACTGGGAAGAAGGAAAAGATCTAAATGCAAAATTCTCAAAAGACAAAGTCCCCAGAAGCAGACTGTCTTCCAATTCACTACAATAGCTTTGTGGGTTTCCCCCCTCTTCTGCCAAGTAATCAATAAATGCAGATTGGTCAGGAGAAGCTAGGGCCTCAGGCTCTCTCTTCCCCCTCCCCTCTTTCCACTATAGATAACAAACATGTAGTGCATAGCATCTCCACTGCAGTCAAAAGCCAAGTCTGCTGCCTCCCTTGAGATTGATGCAGTTTGACAGATAAAACTGGGGCTCCTGTTTGTCTTGTCACTACAAAGGTCATGTCATTGCCTTCCAAGGGTACAACTTGCTGTGATGATTTATTGAATAGACCCTGCAGCTGTTTCTTAGGCTCCAACCTGCAGTGGCTGAGTCATAGAAGACACACAAACACGTAGAGGGTTTTTTTTCCCCAAGGCAGCTACAACCTCATTAACTAATAGTAAGACCTGAGACAGAGATTTGGTGGATCAGGCTGAAGGGTCTCCTGTCTTCAGTCTCATTCAGTAGCCAACCAGGTTCCTTCAGAAAACTTCCAAGAAGATAACCTTCTTATATATAGATATTATTCTACTTTAGAACTGTTGAGTTTTACTGATATGAACAAACCTGTCCACAAATCCATCCTAGAAGGTCCAGAAATCAGAAAAAGGTGGGAAAGTGTTAATATCTGATGTGCAGCACCCTGGAAAGTCTTTCTCACCTTCTCTCATCTACTTGTAAACAGAACAGTAATGTTCACCCTTTAACTGTGTGTATAGAATTTGACAATTATGAATGTCTGTGTGCCAGAGTGCCAGAGTGATAATGGGGAGAATGGCAGCTCAAAGAAGTGCCAATCCATCACAAGGCAGATGAAAGTGGAATATTGAAGAGAATAGAGGTGGGGAGAAGATGGTGAATATGACATGCTCTTTTGGAACGAATCAGTTCACGACTGGAACAATCATTAAGAGCAAAGACAAAGATGATGGGACATAGGAAAAGTTCAGTGTCTTCCCATGATAATAGGCAAGAGGACAGGAAAAGGAATGGAAGAGATGAGATGCTGTCCACCATGTGGATTGAATATTAGCATCAGTGGTGTGTGCCATTTAGCCTAATGCCAATCCAGAAGAAGACTAAGAGCTTGTTCCATGATCTGCAAGAGAAGGCTGGTGAAAGCATTGCTTGAAGATATATTTGTTGCAAGAAATGAGTGGTTTCTGTGTTTTAAGGCTCATATGAATTTGCACGATATGAAAGTGAGGGGAGATGTGGTGAGTGCAGATGAAGATACAGCCAAGGAGTTCCTGGAAACCCTCAAGGAAATTATCAATGAAAGTGTATTTGCCCCAACAAATATTCAGAGTGGAAGAATAGAACCTGCATCAGCAAGAAGAAAGCAGTAGCACCTAGATTTATATGCCGCTTCACGGTGCTTTTACAGCCCTCTGTAAGCTGTTTACAGAGTCAGCCTATTGCCCCCAACAATCTAGGTCCTCATTTTATCCACCTCGGAAGAATGGAAGGCTGAGTCAACCTTGAGCCTGGTGAGATTCGAAACGCCAATTACAGGCAGCTGGCAGTCAGCAGAACCACTGCACCACCTCGGCTCAGATGATGACAGGCTTCAAATCTGTGAAGGATAGGCTAACTGTGATGCTAGGCAATAATACTTCTACTGTTCTGAGACTAAAACTGCTGCTAGTCTACCACTCTGAGTATTGATGAGCTTGAAAGAGCTCACTTCCTGTTGTGTGGAAGGCTAACAAGAAAGCCAGATCACCCTTCTCATCTTTGAAGTCTGATTCATCCACCCTTTCACTCCAGAAATAGTTATTACTGTGAGAAAAACATCAAGTTCAAGATTTTGCTAATTGTGGATAATATCCTGGTCATCCATCTTATCTGGATGATTTCCACTCAAGTGTAAAGTGTGTGTATCTGCTTTCGAATACCATCTCCATCCTGCAGCCTATAGAACAGGAGGTGATAACAACCTTCAAAAAACCATTATCTACACCCACATTTAGGCAAGTAGATAGAAGCAGATTCCCAGATGACCTTGCAACAGTTTTGAGAGTCCTATGACATCTACAAGATTGTCAAAAACATTGCTGCAGTCTGGTGTGAGGTTGCCCCTGTGAACCTGAATGGGGTGTGGAAACATTAATATCCTCAGTTTGTCCATAACCTATGAAGGTTTGAAGCGGGGGACAGGCAGCCACAGGTTGTGGTCACAACTTGATTGCCCTCATCAAGGAGCTTCAGTTCAACTTGGAGAAGGACTTGGATGAGCTGTTAGCTGCACACACAGAGGACCTCTCCAACAAAGATTTCATGGAGTTGGAAAGCCAGCAAAAACAAGAGGAAGAGCTTGACTGAGAAAGCAATTTCATTGTTTGACATGTAGGACCCTAACATCAAGCATTTCACCAAAGTGTTGCAGTTATCCATGATGCAATCCACTGCTATGACCATGTTATCTATGAGGAAAAGAAGAAGGCCATCACTCAAACTTCAATGGAATGCTTCTTTGGGAAGATGGAGAAACATGTCATATCAATTCTGGAGAATGGGCCAACACTATTGCCATCAACTTTTACTGCAATGTTGCCACTTATGTAAAGTAAGGACTCTACTATACATGTTTTTACACTCATTTGGACTTGCAAACAAAATAGACTTGTGAAAAGTCTCAACCTGTTTGTAAGTAGGGTCATATCTCTAATGGCTTTTTACCAACTAACAGTGAAGAAGCAACATATGATTCAGAAGGCATTGATAATATTTTTCCTCTATGGATTTGTCCAATTTTCTTTACATCTAGTGGTTGTAAGCTCCATAACTGAACTCTGTGTTGTTTCCTTTTACCAATCCTGAGTCTCTTACCCATTAGTTATACTGAACAACTCCTAGTTATAAAATTGTGGGAAAGAGACAGAAAAATTATCTACATTTTCAATGACATGCATGATTCTCTTCCTGCATGCACTCTCTCTTGGCAAGGCATTGACTGGGCTTCCAAAGGCAGTTTCTCCTCCTCCTCCTCAACTTCCCTAAGAATTCTGAGTCTGAATATTTGGATTAATGCCAAGGGGACTTTATTCCTAGCCTTTAAAAAATTTTTTATGGAATGGCTTCTAATGCTGCTCACCCAAGAACAATTTAAGGTCCAGACCCAATCCCTGGATTCAGAAGCTAAGAGGGAAGGGTTTTATTTTCCTTATACCATCCTGAATCTTATGAGATAAACTTGGTGAGGAGCCTGGGAGGCCTTATCTTTCAGACTGTAAAGCAATAGAGTGGCTTCCCTCAGGCACATGGTATTTGGGGAGAGGCTAGGATAGTCCCAGTTCTTTCAGCAACAGGAACGTTAACTCCCTGTGAAAACATCTCTTTGGGCTTATGATTTCAGCTAAACACTTCTTTCGAGCCAACATGCAGTATATCGTGTCAATTCCTGAGTTCCTTGATGTCTGCCAAGCTGCCTGCCATGCTTAGTTTTACTTTTTATAGATTCATCTGGAAACAAATATTAATGGGGATCTAGAATACTGCCAAGAAGAAGAGCAGCCTTGAGCATGACCTGTATTTCCATCAATGCCTCTGGATCCCATAGAGACAACCATGAGGATAACCATTTCATGGGACTCCTCTCAAAATCCCAAACATGCCCAGGGCCCTCCAAAACTTAATGACTCCTACTTTACAGAAAGAGTCCAATTAAACTGCTCTAAGTTATGAAAGCCTTAACACCTGGATGAAATATGTAACAAGGTGTCAGGAAGGAGAAAGGAACTGTGTAGGCTGACAGGTTATTAATACAGCTCATCTTCTGTCGTCAACTACTGACTACCTGACTGACAGGACAAGAGAGTCCAATCAAAGCAAGAGACCAACAATAGGCGCTAACTATTTCAATCATTAACTTTTATTTGTGTAACTGGTTTGGAACTGCATTTTCATTGGCTCTGCTGGTTGTGGAGTAGTTGAGCTAATAATAGCAAGACATAACAAACCTCCTCAAAGAAAAGCAGGCAACTTGGTTCAAACAAGTAAGAAAGTTGAATTTTTTTCTTCCAAGCAGTAGGAATGAATGAAATTGTCCCTTTCTCCTTTTCTATACATTCCAACTTTTCCAAATTAAATTAGGTTTGACCTCTTTTAATAATAGAGCAACCTTTCCCAGCCTAGAGCTGTCTGAAGCTGTGGGAGTCACTACATACCTGATTAAGAAAGCCTGCCCTATTTCAGGTGTTGGATCTCCCGGACAAAAACCACTTGACTGAAACAAAAACATTCTGATTTGCACTGAGCTGCCAGTTTATGGCAGGCCCTACAATGAAATTAGTAAATCTGTGCTAATTTCATGCAGACAGTGCGTAAACAGCAATACTTAGAACAAAAACATGCAAGTTCCTATAAATAGTTTTTACTTGAATTGAGAATCAAGAAAACAGTAAACAGAAACAGAAAAGAAATCATAGTCTTGCTTTCTTTCACAAAAAAAATGATGATTATAATGGTAAGCCTGTGCTCAAATACATGCCTTTATTATTAAGCTTGATTACATTTACCAAATTGCTACATATTGCAGTCAAAACTACAGGAAAAGGATGGAGCTTCTGGTGTAGGACCTCTGCAAACATCATCTGGGTTTCTTTAAGTGCTGTTGTTGCTAAATTTATTGTGAACTATCAAAATATTGTAAACCCAAATTTTCCCAGCCAGGAGTCTCCAGATGTAGTAAGATTACAACTCGTATCCTCCTTAGCCAAGAGCATAAACTGGATATCTAATCTGCAGCTTGCAGCACAGTGGCTCATGTGGGTTAGGACCAATGGTGGGTTGCCCCCAGTTTGGACTGGTTCACAAGAACCAGTAGTAAAACTGGCAGGAGGCCCCGCCCACTGCCCCGGATGTTGTCATTGGCGATTTGCGCGATCCCATTGCAAATCGGTAGTAAAGGTAAGTAGAACCCACTCCTGGTTAGGACACTGGGTTGGAGGTTAGGAAGCCTGAGTTTGAGACTCGAGTGCTGGTATGTGTCATTTGCTCCAGCTCCTTGATGGGGCATGAAAGGAGCCCCCATAGACATACCCCTAGAAATGGTGATGTCACTGGTTGATTCTTTCAACCCAGAAGCACCTCAAACAGTGCTTTGTACACTAACGGGATGGGGCATCTGCAGCTTGAGAAAAGTACAAATCAAATTCAAGGAAGCCACAGAAAACCATTAGAAATTAATAAAACAATTCTCACCTGTGCTCAAGTGATGCTCTCCTGGGAGGACAAGCCCACCTCCCTCAAAGCGTCCTGACATATTTGCAGAAAGCTCTATGACTTTAAGAGATTTAAACATTGGATGCTCTGGAGTATTTTGGATTTAACACCCATCCCCGACACACCAGTGATTATTATCCCATTTATTATTTAGGACCTGCCTTAGTCTAGCCATTCTGTGCACTTGATGTAATGAGATGCAGTTCCCAAAAGTTTATGTCTTTTAATGACAATTATTAGTCAGAAAAAGTGCTATCAGATTCCTGGGGTTTTTTTGCCACCATAGACTAACACAGCTCTCCTCCTACAAATCTGTGCAGGAACAGTTATTTAGCCAGTTACAGCCACTATGATTGTAATTTGGCAAGCTGTACCTTGCTTGAGCTTGGTGTGTTGCACTACTGCAATGTTACTCATTCTTGCTTGCTTCTTAAGTGTATTCCTGTCTGTAACCATTAAGATAAAAAGGTCAATGCCAGTTTCCTAATCTAGCTCTTACCAAGAGACGCGAATCATAGCTGCCTAAAAGCAATATTCTCATAAATGAAGGGACACTAGATTTTGACCAAATAGGACATCACATAATCCCCTGATGCTGTCTGCTAATGATTCTATCTTCCTTAAAACATCCTTGGCAGAAATCCACTGTTTAAAGTTATGGACAAGTTCCTGCT
This sequence comes from Arizona elegans, assembly GCA_022577455.1. NCBI lineage: Eukaryota > Metazoa > Chordata > Lepidosauria > Squamata > Colubridae > Arizona > Arizona elegans. The sequence continues at coordinate 6,439,866 of JAKOOJ010000003.1, forward strand.
ACCAAGTCATCTCCAAATTTTGTTGTTTATACTCCCTGTTTCTTAAGAAAAGAATTAGAAGGTGGCAAAAGCTCCAGAAAGTTTGAACTTTGGTTTAAATTCCAAGGAGGATACTTGATAACTACCAGCTCTTGGGCATCTCTCTGCTGCCTTTTGGGGGTTGTTGGCATGCTGTAAAGAAATGGATGGGTGTGACTTTCCATTACCTCTCTTAAGAGTCATTCAATAAAATCTTATTTGGCATTCCACCCTGGTTGGAGCATGTTTCTTCTTAAATCTAAAAACCTACTTGCTTTTGTCTGCCTGAACAACTGTATTCCTATTGCAACCATGAGTATATTCAGCTTGTGATCAACAATTCCAAAATCCTTATTAGACGTAATATTTCTAAGCCTGATATCCCCTGTTTTATATGTCACAAGTAAATGCCTTATTCTTTATTATGTAAATAGTACATGACCAGGATATCAGGGGTTAACTTATTCTTCACTACTTAATATATTCATACTTAACCACTCCTATATCTAGCTCCACCCCTTGTATATATAAGGAGCTGTATGCTTTCCTTCTGTGCTTCTATCTGTGAATATTCAGTGTATATAGAATGCCTTCTGTAAATAAACAGTGCTTTATTTGAATATCTAATTCTTAAACTACTTATTGAGTCTGATCCTGAAAATATCATAACAATTTGGTAGCAGAGGATGGTTAGATTGACTCAATAAAACTTTAAATATGTCTGAGAGAGAAAACTCCAGAAACAAAAGAGAAAGACCCAACACCAGGGCATACAGTAAAGAAATGGAAGCAGATCAAGAAAAGATCGATAAACCCACGACTATGACACCAAAAGAAACTGAAGACTACACTACAAACAACGAGGAAATAATTGATGGAATGGATGAACAAAAAGAGAACGAGTTGAAAGGCAGTCCCCTCGGATCAGAGGTACTGAAACTGCTGAAACTCAACGCGAAATTCCAAAACGTAATAAAGAACAGCGGAACAGCGAAAAAAAGGAGTATCGTAACAGATGATCCCAAAAATCCAAAAATGGTGAGCGAATCATCTACAAAAAAAGGAATAATGAAAAGAAAGACCAACGGTCCCGCTCAAAATTTTGAATGGCAGCCATCTTGTTTTCAACCGATCACAAAAAAGAGCGAAGCAGAGTCAATCAGAGTACATCATTCAAAATCTTTGGCGCGAAAGGATTCACATAATAAAAAAAAGAAAAAAGAAAAACTTTACTTTTCAGAAAATTCTGATACAGACTCAGAAGAAATACCTATCGAACTAAAAGTCAAATCAGCTATAAGAACTCTTTTTACAACATTCGGTCCAGGACTGAAAATTACAAAAGAACCGACAAAAGATGGCAATCGAGAAACAGGGAGAGAACAAGCAAGAAAGCAAACGTCTCGGAGTCTGCCCGCTTCTCCTCAATCAACGAGAGCACCGACACCTGAGCCCAGAGAACCTTGCAAATACCACCCCACGCCGCAGACGATGTCAGAAAACAGCGATCTCAACAAGAGTCATTGCAACAGAAAGACACGAGCTTCTGCCGCCGCCTGGACACCGAAGATCGAGCCAGAGACTGAATCATCGGAAGAAGAGCGATACGAGGGAGCTGCAGCGACGAGAACCTCTCCCGACAGCTTCAGGAGCGAAATGAACAATGCGCATGTGCAAGATTACACAGACAACTTCGGGGGACATGAAGAACAGAGAGAACCATTCAGAATCGTCGCAAGCATACCCACGCCATTTTGTAACTTTCAACATTTGCAAGACCACGGACTGCCTCCAGTTGTAAGTAATGGATCCAACAATATTGAGAATTTGCCCAATGATTTCCCAAAACTGAGAATAGATGGCATTAATTTGCAAGAATGGTGTCAGCAGCTCCAGGTTGTCTTTCTAAAAGAAAACTTATTATTTTTTATCACTAATCCCCCAAAAAGACCTTGGACTCTAAAATTAGACTGTCTGCACCATAGGGCATTTTTCTTATTAATTTCCAGTATATCTCCTGCCATGTACCACAGTATTAAGCAAAATCTAACTGTATCAGAAATTATTCAATGCATGTTTAAATTGTTTCACAGTGAAAGTGTAGCCACTACAACAAGAATGTCTAAAGATTTCTTCTCAGCTAGGATAAAGCCAGGGGTTACCATAAGTGAACATTTAATATCTTTAAACAAAATTAGAACAGAACTGCATTTAAGGGGGGAAATAATTTCAGATCAAACAATGAAGAGTGTTATCATTAACTCACTAGACCCATCGTGGGATAACTATATATCTCATTTAGACACAATCAATTTAGGATATTTATCCATAGAAAGTCTATCTAACAAGCTAATATCTGAAGATAATTCAAGGAGAAGTCGTTGTAACAATCACATGGAACATAAACAATATAAGAGGGTAGTTTCTCAAGAAAGATATCATGAACCAATAGGATGCCACAACTGTGGATCCAAAGAACATAATAGGAGAGACTGTCCAAAACTCCTCAGAAATAGAAAAAATCCTGACTACAGAAATAGGTATCAAAACAGACAGTCATCAATTGATAGACATAGATATAGAAGTCCACCCATCTATAGGGAACATAGAGGGGGCAGAGATAACTCAAAAGATAGAAAGTCTGGTTCACTGAATGGGTTAAACAAACATGACAGCACTAACATACAACAGACAGAGGACAATGATTGGCTTATCGATTCTGGAGCAACCAACCACACTACAAATAATAAAAATATACTATCTTCATTTGTAGAGGATAAATTCATAATTAAGGTAGCTAATCAAGAGAAGGTTCAAGTCATAGGTAGAGGAAATATAACCTTACCTGGCCTAGGAAAAATAGAGGGGGTATTGTTAATACCTGAAATACCTCATAACATACTTAGTGCAATAAAACTAAGCATAGATTCTGGCATAAATATTGTGTTCTCGAAAGGAAAAGCAACATTAGAGAAAAACAGAACAAACATAGGTACTGTGATTATTAAAGGAGGTCTACCTTATCTAATGACAAAAGAAAAATGGTTACACAACATTGATTCCAACATGGAAGATAACAATAACATAGACAACGAAAGCAGTAGCAATAGTGACAATGAGGAACATGAGATTATCCATAATCACAAAGACACACCCAACAACAAAATACCTAATATTGGTAAACCAATTTATGATGAATGTGCTCATGTCTTACATAGGAAATTAGGACATGCCAGTTTTCCTGTAGTTCAAAAGATGACTGAACATGCTGAAGGTGTTAAAATAAAAAACTGTAAAAACTATTTGGAATGCTCAGTATGTAAATCTACAAAACTCAAAACTAGCTCCAAACCCAAAAAGTCAACAAGATCAACCAACAAAATTTTTGATTTGGTACACATGGACCTAGTTGGTCCATTAACACCATCAATCACATATAGAAAACATTATTTCCTAACCATTGTGGACGACTATAGTCGTTATGGCTTTGTCTATACACTAAAGCACAAAGATGAAACTTTTCAGAAATTTAAGGAGTTTTACAAACGTACAGAAACACAACATAATATTAGAATAAAACAAATTATGACAGATAGGGGATGTGAATTCATGTCAAAAGAATTCTCCCAATGGCTTAAAGACAAAGGGATGTTGCATTACACATCTAGCCCTTTCTCTGCATTCCAAAATGGAGTGGCAGAGAGAAAGAACTCGACATTACAAACCATGATTAGATGCACATTAGAAGATGCTGGCTTAGGAAAACAATTCTGGTCAGAAGCGTTACAATATTCCAATTATACACAAAATAGAACTTGGTCCAGCATTGTTAACAAGACACCATATGAAATGATGTATAATAGGAAACCCAAAATAGCTCATATGCACATATTTGGAGTCACTGCAGACGTACACATACCTAAGCAATTAAGACGTAAAGGTGAGAACGTATCTAGGAGACTCAGGTTCATGGGTTACGAAACAGGCACAAAAGGGTACAGATTTATCGATAATAATAACAGATTTATAGTTTCCAGAACGGCTGTATTCCATGAACAGGCCAACTGGTCTAAAATACATCTTAATGAAATTTTCCCAAACAACTATACAAACACTAAACACCAAGAGGAAAGAACTGGAGAAGAATACAATCACAACATACATAAAAATAAAAACAGAACATGGACTAACAGTCAATACAAAATAAAGACAGATTCATTAACAAAAAAGGAAGCTAGGTATTTACATGACAATGATAGTAAACCAAAAAGAACAATCAGGAATAACAGAAACCAAATACCAAACAAATACAAAGATTATATAATGTATACGGATGGAGAAACATCAACACCAAACACATACCAGGAAGTGCTAAAACTTCCCCCTGAAGAAAAGGAAAAGTGGGAATCAGCCATGACTAAAGAGATGGATAGTTTGCAGAAATTAAATGTATTCACACCTACACATGCACCTAAAGATAAAACTGTTATTGGTACTAGGTGGATATATAAAATCAAAAACTTAGAAGGAGGCAACACCTTATACAAAGCTAGACTAGTTGCTCAAGGTTATGCACAAAAATATCCCGAGGATTACACGGATACATACTCTCCCACTGTAAGAACTGAGAGTGTTAAAACTGCACTGGTCATAGCATCAGCACTTAACCTTGATGTATTCCAATACGACATACAGACTGCATATCTACATGCAAAATTAGATAAAGAGATATATGTAAGAGCGCCTCACAGTCAATATACGAACAAAAATGAAACGTGGTTATTAAATAAAAGTTTATATGGGTTGAAACAATCTGGCAAAAGATGGTATGAATGTTTAGTCAAAGTGCTCAAAACTATGAATTTTAATGCCACTACTGCTGATAACTGTTTCTTTGTTAAAAAAGAGGATGACTCTTTAGAATTCGTGTTAATTTATGTGGATGATATTTTGTATATAGGTAAACACAAAGAGAAGAGAGAAACATTTGTAACGAAACTAAATGAACATTTCTCTTTGAAGTCATTAGGTAAGGTAAATAAGTATCTTGGAGTTCAAATTAGTAAAACAAAAAGGGGATTCAAACTTTCTCAAAGAGATAAGATTATAGATCTTCTGAACAAATGTAACTTAAATAATGCTAAGCCATGTGACACTCCCATGCAAACTGATTTCTTGAGAAACACAGATGAGTCATCCCCTGAATTTAAAGATAATACACTTTACAGATCAGTCATCGGTTCCCTTCTATATATTTCCAATTGGACTAGACCTGATATTGCTTTGCCTCTCAACTTGTTGTCTAGACACGTCAGCAAACCATTATTATATCATTGGGAAGCTGTCAAGAGAATATTAAGATATTTAAAGAATAGTTTAGACTTCTGTTTATTATTGGAACCTAATAATGTCAAAGAGCCCATCCTCACGTGTTATGCCGATGCGGATTGGGCTGGTGATACCACATGTAGAAAAAGCACATCTGGCTATATATTTTTCCTTAACGATTGTCCAGTTTACTGGTACACTGGTAAACAAGATTTAGTAGCCACCTCAACGACTGAGGCAGAATATGTTTGTTTGTCTAAAGCCTCAAATAACCTCGTATGGTTTAATGATTTATTGTCAAATACTTGGAAGAAAACTTCATTACCATTTATCATACACGAAGATAACAAGGCTGCTATTGAAATATCTAGATCTGATGCTATTGGACAAAGGTCCAGACATATAGATATAAAATTCAAACATGTGAGGCAGTTATCTCAGGATGGATTTATTAAAGCAGTTCATTGCGAAACATCAGAGCAAATAGCTGACATATTGACAAAGCCTTTGCCTTCTAAGCAGCATAAATACTTGACTTCTAAGTTACAAGTTTTATATTGTTCTGAATCTGAATGTAATTGTTGTAATATATCGAATCGGCATTTAGAGGGGGATTTGTCACAAGTAAATGCCTTATTCTTTATTATGTAAATAGTACATGACCAGGATATCAGGGGTTAACTTATTCTTCACTACTTAATATATTCATACTTAACCACTTCTATATCTAGCTCCACCCCTTGTATATATAAGGAGCTGTATGCTTTCCTTCTGCGCTTCTATCTGTGAATATTCAGTGTATATAGAATGCCTTCTGTAAATAAACAGTGCTTTATTTGAATATCTAATTCTTAAACTACTTATTGAGTCTGATCCTGAAAATATCATAACATTATAGATATTTCTTTTTTTTTCCTTGAGAAGAACTTCATGCTTGTTTCCACAAAACCTCAGTCTGTTGTATGTCTATGAAGATTCTCAGTCATGATCATCCCAAAAGTGCTTTTTCGAAAGGCAACTGGACTTTCTTTGTTTTTGCTTGAGGACATTTCGCTTCTTATCCAAGAAGCTTCTTCACTTATGAATGAATGGATTCAGAACTGAATTTATTCAGAACCATTCATTCAGAACTGAAGAAGCTTCTTGAATGAGAAATGAAACATTATCTATCAAAAACAAAGAAAGTCCAGTTGCCTTTTGAAAAAGCACCTTTGGGACCCAGTCTATTGCCTTCAATCCACTTCTCTAGCTTATCAAGATCATTCTCAGTTTGGCTTTTGTCTTCTAGGGAGTTAATTATCCCACCCAGTTCAGTGTGGTTTATCAATTTAATAAGCATTCCCTCTACCTCTTTGTTCAAATCATTAATAAAAATGAAGAATGCCAATATGCCAACCCTCCCTAAAAAACATCCTATCCCCTTAATCTTAACTCAGTAGCTAATTGGCAGGCATACATTCGTGATTTTAACAATCTTGGTTAGAAAGTCAATAAACATTGATGCAGACCTGATCAGCACCTTGGACAGAAGGACTATTTTGTCTGGCCAGCTATATACTTGGAAGGCACTGTGATAGGAAAGTTCCATCTTTTGTTATGGCTCCCATGCATTTTCCAGTTTTGATAAGCAATGTCAGTTTAACTGCTAGCATTGAGATAACTAGAGGCTTGCTTTAAGAAACAGTTGCTGCCTATCAGCCAGTCACACCTGTTTCCAGTTGCCTAATTATCAGTTGGGTTTGTTGGATAGTGTCAGCCCTCTGCCAGGGAAACCAGATAGGAAATACAATTGGATGAGCTAATTCTACTTTGTTGTAAAGCTACAATCTTGCAAGTCTGAGGTACATACTTCCCGCTGCCACTATTAACTTCCTGAACCATTAGGACAAGTCCTTCTTAAGTTTCTTTCTCTGACTTTTAAGCTAGTGGGAACTCCTTGCTCTCTTTTGTCTGATTGTTTCCTAGGCAGTATTTCTTTCCTTTGTCCACCAAGGTCATCCACACATTCCATTACAGGAAGATTGCTGGAAACTAGTAGTTTAGATTTGATTGTCCTGTATAAAATGTTTGGTTTTCAAAGCAGCTTCTCCAACCTGATGCCTTCCAGATCAGTCCAACAGTCCAATAATGGATGGGAGTTCTGATCCAATAAATTTGGAAGATAGCAGGATGGTAACAGATTCTGTTCTATTGGCCTATCAGCATAGAAGATAGTGTGCTTGTTTCAACTAGAGCGGGGGTGTCAAACTGGCGGCCCATGGGCCGGATGCCTCATGCGCAGACCACGCCCACCCCAACTCCGTGAAGGGAAAAACATTGTGATATGTCACATGATGGCAATGTGATGCTGCAAATTTGACACCTGTGAACTAGAGTATTACCTGATCATTTTCAATTTATATCTTCTAGTGCCTTCTCTTAAAATGATGCTGTTTTGAAATGCCATCACTTGCCTTGAAATGCCATCACTTGCCTTGAAATTACTTGTCTTGAAATGCCATCATTTGCCTTGAAATTACTTGCCATGAAATGGCACCTGGGCAACAGAAGATGTCAAACAAATGCTCAGATCAATGCATGTATAATGGTCAAGTAGATCCTGGAGATGCATGTTTCAGAGGCAACTCAAATATTTTAAGGAATCTATAAATGCAGAAAATGATGAATGTGTGGCAAAGTGTGAAGAGGGAGTCACACATTACAGTCCTTTACTTTCAACAGGAGAAATAACACATGATGGGATGGATGCCTCAAGTGACTTAATAGCTGTGAAATCTGTGTACTAAAGGGGTCATCTGGAGCTCACAGTTCTTATAACTGCTTGAGGGTTATACAAATTGCATTATGTGCACTTCAGAGCAGGCAGGCACAGTCAAGCCAACTTTATAACATGCACAAATTCAGCATTCACAAAATGCTCTAGTAGGCTACTAACAGCCACCTTCACAAACCTTCCTCAGGACTGTTCCTTTAAGGCAAGGCTGTCAAACTCCTGGCCCCTGGGCCGGATGCGTCTCGTGCTGGCCATGCCCACGTCTGATTTAGCGTAGGGGGCAAAAGTCCGTCACGTGAAGCTGCCGTGACATGAGTTTGACACCCCTGCTTTAAGGGTTGTGGCTCCAGCCTGCTTGGCCTCTCCTATCTTTGTATAGCCTGATCTCCAAGAGAAGCCCAAGTGCCTCTCAGCCATTCTCTTCTTTTGGTTGGTCAGGAAACATAAATGAATTGTAGGCAGACTACGATACTCAGTTGTTTTCTCTATACAATGTTTCTCCTGCCATGAAACATCCATGAAAGACAGTTGGAATACTTACTGCCTTATCCAACGTCAGCTTGGACAAGTACTGTTGCTTGCTAACTTTCAAAGACTTTCTTCCCACATAGCTCTCAAAGATCTACTTTCAACTTGAGATTCTCCGGAAGCATTTCTCACACTTTCTGCAATTGGGGGATCACAAAATAAACATTCAGAAAGTGTGGGAGCCATCTGGTAGACAAAGACCCCTGTCTTTAAGTACAAAGGAGTTCACATTTATAGTTATAGTTGTATTTGAATATGCCTTCCCTTCCTCTCCATTTTTAAAGATCCTTTTAAATTAAATTTAAACCAACCACTCCTAAAAAAATCAGAAATCTGATATTTATTTGCCATTTGAATTATTTTATGCATCTCACGCTATAATGATAACAACAGTTACGGTAGCATAAACTTGTGGTAAAAATATTCTTCAACAAAAACCTCTCTGGTGCTAGAGTTGAGAGGATCATCAATCTGAAATCCTGTTTTTAGAAAGTCAGCGATATATTTCATATTCACACTTTTCTTTTTGAATTACTTCTGAAAGATCACAGTTCAACTTAGCACAGTACTTGTCTGTTCACAGTCAGTAGCTACTCTCAAGACCACTGTTGTCAATAGTTGTCAATATTCTGAATTTTAGTTCTGCCATTGCTCCTCGTATCCTACAGAGAACTCATTTTCAGCCACTGATTCATTTTTGTGAACCAGCTGACTGATGATGAACTTGGGAAGAAGGAAGCTGAGGGGAAAGCAGGCTGGTGATAAACATGGGGAAGTTGCAACAGAAAACGGGTTGACCTCTGTGGTCTTCAGAGCACAGTTAAGAATAATTGTTTTTGGGGATAGAATCTGACATTTCAGTCAGTGATGGCTTCTGTGAGGTTCAGGCACTTGAAAGAAGTGCTTGAGCCCTAAATAATGGAACAGATTTGCTAGTTTCTCTCAGGACACTTTCTCTTTGTCATCTTTCAACATGCAAAACCTCTTCTCTATCATTGGGGGGGGAGGGGGCGGAAGGTGAGGGGAGAAGAAGGGATTTCAAATAAAATATTAGAAAACAATATATTAATGATTGAATAACCTTGAACTGATTGCAGGTAGTTCAAGTGACACTATGATCTAATGGCAGCATTAGGGAAAGGTCACCAAAAGCACACGAGCCCAAGGTCTTCAAGTTGATTTGGAGAACAATTCCCAGAATTCTCATCCAACGTGGCTGAAGGGCAGGAGGTGGGAGGACTGGACCAAAAGACTTACAACCATTCTTTTAGTGACCAAAGTTACATCAGTATGGAAAAAATGAGCTTTTCACACTTGCTACCACTGCAGCACCCTCAAAATTTGGGTGCTTGGCAACTGGCTCATATTTATGACAGTTGCAGGGTCTCGGGGGGGTGATGTGACCACCTTTTGTGACTTTCTGTCAAGGAAAGTCAATGGGGAAGCCAGATTTACTTAACAACCGTGTGACTAATTTAACAACTGCAGTGATTCACTTAGCAACTGTGGCAACAAAGGTCTCAAAATGGGGCAAAACTCACTTAACAGCCATCTTGTTTAGCAACCTAAACTTTGAGCTCAAATGTGGTTGTAAATCGAAGACTACCTGTACTTGTGATGGTTACTCAGCCTCTTAGCTTAATTCCCTTTATAAGGCTGCTGTAAGGATAAAGTGAGGGACGTGGTGGCTCAGTGGCTAAGATGCTGAGCTTGTTGATTGAAAGGTCAGCAGTTCAGCGATTCAAATCCCTAGTGCCGTGTAATGGGTGTGCTCCTGTTACTTGTCCCAGCTTCTGCCAACCTAGCAGTTCGAAAGAAGGTAAAAAATGCAAGTAGAAAAATAGGGATCGCCTTTGGTGGGAAGATAACAGCGTTCTGTGCACCTTTGGCATTTAGTGATGCCGGCCATATGACCACGGAGACATCTTCGGACAGCGCTGGCTCTTTGGCTTTGAAACGGAGATGAGCACTCCCCCCCTAGAGTCAGGAACGATTAGCACATCTGTGCAAGGGGAATTTTTACCTTTTAAGGATAAAGTAGGATTTCCCACCCTTTCTGCCTTGACAAAGGATAGGATTAAAAGAGCAGATAAACACAAGGCAATCTACCAAAGGTGACTGTATTGTTAGACTTCCGCCATTTCCAAAGTCAAGATGAGAACCTGTTATTTTCAGGGATGATTTGTGATGATGGGACTGAAGGAAGACAAGCTCCCTCCATGCTTTTAGACCAGCCAGCTTTACAGCAAATAAGGCCAGCAGCTCAGGCAAGACAGGCAGATATTCAAGTGGGTGGGTGGGTGGGGCTAGAAGTTCATACAGAAACCCTTAGGGTCAGAAATATCCTCAGGATGTGACCCAAACAGTCAAGATGGAAGTCAAGATGGTATAATCAAAGTACCATCTGGTTTTTATGTGCATCATACATAAAAAACAAGTAGGGCTTTTTTCTTTTCTTTTTTTAATTTGATTTATATGCCACCCTTCTTCAGAGACTCAGGGCGGCTTACAATGTGTTAAGCAATAGCCTTCATACTTTTGTATATTTATACAAAGTCAGCTTATTGCCCCCACAAACTGGGTCCTCATTTAACCTACCTTAGAAAGGATGGAAGGCTGAGTCAACCTTGAGCCTGGTGAGATTCGAACCTGCAGTAATTGCAGGCAGCTGTGTTAATAACAGGGTGCTTTAGATCACTGTACTACCAAGGCTTTGATCCCATAGCCATCACCTTATTTGACCATACCTTGTGGACATCCCCAATTATGGGTCAAGCTATGCAAGAAGGGTCAACGTTTGTGTGGAAAACATTAATAGGCATTCTTCTCCTATCTCCTAGAGCAGGATTTCCCAGTTGTCCTGCACGTATTTCTTGCCTGCCTTTTCGCTTTTTCAAAGTGATGGCAGTGCCAGGCATTTCATTACAGCAAATGACTCCAAGGCAGGAGGAGGGGAACAGAAGCGGAGGAGGACACGCAATGATTAACACAGCCTCCTCTCAAAGCATCTTCAGTACAAAAAAATATGACTTTATGCTTGCATTGAAGGGAAGGCAATCAATTGTTTTACTGATGTCAAAGTGGCTGAAAGAGATCCTAAGGATGGAGCTGAGGCTGAGCCCATAAATCACAAGCCCTGTAGGGACAGGAAAGGCTACAGAACCTGAAGCAGCAGCTCTAAAACTTCTTTAATGCTTTGCGTAGGAAGCAGTGAATTTATTGTATTTGAAAATAGTTGATTGAAACACACTAGTAAGTTGTACTCTGGTTCCTTCTGAACAATGATAACTTTAACTCTATGCGTAGGAGTGTGCATATTTAAAAGTCAGAGGCACCGAGCAGAACTCTACGCAAAGAATATTGTCTCTCTAAAATTGGTGGTTCCCCCAGTGCTACTGCAGCATTGCAAAAAAATTCCCTTGGAAAAATCCACTTCTTTTTCACCCTTGTACCACACAGCAACACACATGTCTTTGTGCCCAGTGCTCACAATTGTTGCCAGTAAACTGGAGAGTTAGCTTTGTCCATCATATTATGACATGACATAACATTATATATAATATATCATAATATTTTGGCAATGTCACTTTCTCTCAGCCTAACTCACCTCATAAGGTTGTTGTTAGGACAAAAATAGGAGGAGGAATGTTTTCTGCTTCAAGTTATTTGTAAAAATAATAAAGGTGCAATACAAATAAATAAAAAAGGAAATATACCGATCTCCGGAAAGCAGCTTTCAAACCTCTCTTAGTTTGAATATTTAGGAGAGTAAGTAGAGCTCTCTCCTCGGGGTTGCCTGCCTCCCCAACAGGTTGCTGGGCTGCAGAGTTCATCAAGTTGAACGTCACAAAGCAATATTCAAATCAAAGCAAATCAATACTGATAAATTTCTTCTATGGGGTAAATGAGCTCTGGTGGCTCAGCAGACTAATTAACATTCACTTACATCTGCTGCCTGCAATTACTGCAAGTTCGAACCTCACCAGGCTCAAGGTTGACTCAGCCTTCCATCCTTTCAAAGGTAGGTAAAATGAGGACCCAGATTGTGGGCGCAATAAGCTGACTTTGTATAAATATACAAAAGTATGAAGGCTATTGCTTAATGCATTGTAAGCCGCCCTGAGTCTCTGGAGAAGGGTGGCATATAAATCAAATTAAAAATAAATAAATAAATAAAAATGTGTGGTGGGTAGGTAGTTTAAGGAGGATGCTGATTGGAAAAACAGCACAAGGGAGAAATGCCAAAGCAGCAGTTTACTTCAGTGCAAAAGTCTCACTTCAATTTCCCACTCTTTGGTTGCTGTTATGTTTTTTAAACCAAAAGACTGCAGGAGAACCAATGACAGGTCTCCTGATGTTGAATCCAGCTATCACAAGCCCTCGGTTTCATCTTTAAAGTATATTCAGTCAGAGTAAAAGTTGTTTCCTTTTGCTAGTTGCTTTGGAATCAGGTTGTTGGGAGATTTTTTTTTTCCTTCTGGAAAGCTTGGATCATGATGTGCCAGACAAATGATGTACATTTGAAATACTATACAGTTTTAGTGAAATGTAGAGGACACTGCAGAGTGTCTGGAATTGCAGTGATAAAAGGAGTTTATGGACCCAGTATTTTATTTTCCATTCTTTCCGGCTTCTGTTGCCAGATTGTCTTGTGACCTTTTCTTCATCCAGATGGAGAACCTTTGTTCAAAGCATTTATGTGCAGCGTTTAAGCTTCTGATTTCATTACTAGTTAACTACAGAATCAGTAAATGTAGATCAATACAAATAACTGAAATCAGTGCAAGTAATTGATGAAGGTAGATAAAGGCTTGGTCACACTAGTAAATAAAAGGTCCTTCTAAAGCTGAAGGACCATTAAGGCTGGCATTATATAGTTCTCCTTGGAATTTCCTGCCAACGCCTCGTTTCTACCACTACTACCACCTAGGTAGTATCATACCTTTCTTTTCCCCAAAGTATGTGGCACTCAAACGATTGATGCCATTTGAAATCAGGACTCTTGTGAAAACTATATTTGGAAGGGGGATAAAACAAACTATCCTTCCCACAAAAGAACTTCTCCAAACCCACAGAATTAAAGAAAAAATCCCAGCTCTGCATGCTCCTATCCACTGTGGTCCTTTGCCCCATCCCAATTGTTAAATGTGGCCCCAGTCACCAAGATTGCCCATTTTTAATAATGCTATTGTATCGATATCATTGCACTGCTATTATGCTAGATATCCTGTTTGAAGGAACTGATAATATGACTACTTATATGGATTATGGTTTGAGCTGCTACACTAAAGGCAAGCAGGTTTTTCTTTCCGGCTCCGTAGAAATATACCTCACAGATATAAAGCCCCTTTTGTAGTCCACTTACTCACAGATGTTACAAAATGGCTTCCTTTTAAGAAATGTTTCCTAAAAATGAGTCGCCATGGGCGAATAGGCGGTAATATAAATTCAATAAATAAATATAATAAATAAATATTAGCAAATTGTGTTGTAAATCCTAAAGTAGCCTTAACATAGTTTTAAAAAAAATGAAGTAAGTATAGCTCCTAAATCTCTCCAGAGGGGAAAAATCCTCTTAAAATCCTGCTCCCACTCCTACAGTCTTTGGAAATCCAAAGTTATCAAATATGTCCCCCAGCATCCAAAACATGCCCACCTCCAGTTCCTAGGGGTTCTGTAGCACTGAAAACTTAGCTTTGGGATACATACATAAATAAACTAGATTAAAATTTTACAGTCTGATTTAAATGAGACCAAAACAAAAAAAAAAAAAAAAAAAAAACCAAGAAACTCCACATTCCACCCAGACACAATTAAAATTTAGTGCCATCTAGGTTCTAAGCTTCATCATGACATTGTCCGTGCAGGTACTAAAACAGAATAACAGAATAATTTATAATTCTTTCCTCCTGTTTATAGAATGCTGCTGTTTATCTCCAGCTAACATAACACCCCCCTTCCAATGGAAGAGTCAGTCATTTGAAATTTATAAATTTAAGAAATTTCATTTTTTTCATCTATGTTTTCCCCTTTCCCTTTCCCTTTCCCTCTCTCCATGCTCTTGTTGGAGGCAAAATGTAATTGGCTGAAATGAAGCAAATGGGAATCAATAACTTACTAAGGAATCAGAAACTGCTTCTTACTTGCCTATGCTTTGAAGTATGGCCTCATTTAACTTCCACCACTAAACCAGATATAGATCTATGAGAATGATCCCGAACTGATGCTAATAATAGGCAAGCAGAAACACTTTCAACCACACTGGCTGATTTGGGGTGTCTCACCCAGGAGGTAGAGAGAGAAAAGAAGAAAACTGTCAGATTAGTATGTGCCACAATCTCTCCCCCCCTTTCTGTCATGTCTTTCCCTTTACAATCAATAAAATAATTAGGAATTACATGTTGGAGGGGGGGGGGGCAGAAAGTCCCTGAAACCTGAAAGTGATATTGCTAAATAGCAGAGGATTGAGATTTTAATGTCTTAAGGTGAAATCATAAGACCAACTTGCAGTGCATCTAAAATGGGACAAAAATTAATTAATATTTGGATCACAAATGAGGAAACCACAAAGATTCACAGGCCTGCAGAGGGATCATCAGACATTTGTACCATAATTTCATTTATTATTTTGATATACCAATTCTCAATGCCAAATAAACAAAATCCTGTTTAGGCTCTACAGAGGCTTGTCTTTTGGCATTGAAAATGCTGGTGAAAATAATGACAAAGACAAACACAGTACAGCTCTGACATTTGTCACCCATCCTAACATCTATAGACACTGCTGCTATTAAATATGTGTATAACAAGATCAATGAGATGGCTACATGCCACAAAAAAGAATCAGTCGGCTGTTCATACTTTCCCACCCCCACCCCTCAGCACACACATTAGACTGATTGAATTCTGATGTGTTTGGAAGGAAATCAGCAGTTGTTGACACAAACGGAAGAATGGATATTGTATATTACATGTTTCAGATGCTTTCATTACAAAGTCTAGAGTTAAGGACGGTTCTGCAAGGAAAATGGGGATGAAGGCCTATTATCATCTTTTAGCTATTAGCTATTGCTCTTCAAATCCTGCATTTATTCTCTGTGTATCAAATGCAAATATATCTATTTAGTCAACAACATCAAAAAGAAAGTAAGTTCCCTTGAATCTGTGAAAGCTAAGCTGAGAGGCAGCAGTTCTCATGACAGAGATGTCAGGTCAATGACCAACCAGTGCTCTGCCTTCAAGGGCATGAAGGCCAGGCAGAGTTCACTGAAAATGGGAAAACCAGGAGGCAGCAATAACAGGGCTTAAAATGCTGCAGATATAAAAGGGAACCATTCCTGCATCCTCGAACTGACAATCAGCTGCATCCTCGAACTGACAATCAGCTGTTCATCACGACTCCATTCTAGTTAGCAATAAAGATTCTTCTTTAGCTGTCCTTTGGAGTGAATCTGACAAGACTTCTGCTGAATCAGAGTCTAGAAGTAAAGTCAAACCCTGTGAAGATTTCTTTTCTTTTCCTAGACTGGCAGAATTAGATTCCAAACAATGCCTTAATACACTCGTGGCAGACATTCTCTGAATGGCAGAAGCTAAACAGAAAAGTTCATTTAAAAACAGGGGTAGGATAAATCAAAGAAAAATAAGAAAGAACTTGGATAAATTAAGAGAAACACCTGTTTGGAGGCATGACTAATTGTATTTTAACAAAGGACATTCTCATCATAATGGAGCTTTGAAAATTTTGCCTGGGAGGCAACAATTTTACCTGGCACATATTTTTTTAACTTCCTTGCTTGCAAGTAATTCTGAAGGAATATCATAAATACAAAAGAATAGATAAGAAGGGGATCGTTTTCCAATCAGTGGTTTTTTCTCTTCTCTCTTTCCACCCCCTCCCCCAATATTTCTCTGCATCTAAAAAAGAAAATTGCTACCTTGCAGAACTAATGAGCTATTAAACAGCATGAAACATACAAAAGGTCTTGCCCATCCTGATGCTGAGGGCCCAATTTACCAAGGCAATGGATCCCCCTGGACCAATGCAGAGCTACAAATGGCAGTTGAAAGAATGCTAATGAAATGAAACATAGGGATGTTGGCATTTTTCTGCATAAATTATTAACACTTCAGGTCTGAACTGGTCTCTCAAGGCCAGCGTCCCAATCGCTCTTTTAATAAGAAGGTATTGTGTAGACATTTGGCTCTGGTCCTTACTTAGAAAGCACAATTGCAGGAACTGAATGCTGCAGAAGCCCACGTAGAGTTCAGTCTGAGCAAGAGCTGAGAACACCAAGAGTTAGCATTAAATTGTATGAAGAAACAAAGTTTCCCAGGAGAACTGGTGGAGCCTTTCTCCACTTGGTGCTCTTTAAATAACATGTTGACTAGGAATTATAGAAGTTGTTATCCAACCCATCTAAAGGTTGCTAACTTTGGGAGGGCTGACACAACATCTGGAACAAGAATGGGTTGTCAGTCAGAAAATGCTGGCTCACCTCTGCTCTGAATTGGTTAGATAGCTTTAGGCAAGACATTTTTTTTTACAGCTACAGCTGTTACTTAAATCTGCAAAATGGGAAGAATAAGATTTCCCTCAATTTCCAGGTCTGTTCTCTAAGGATCAGAAGAGATTAAAAAATGCCATAGAAATGCTGAAAACTGTTGATTATTGTTTAATTTTCTCTTCCTGCACAAAATTCAGGCTAGCACACATACCTTTTCTTAACTCTACATTTGCTCATTTATACCGTACTTGTGGTATTGTTTTGAACCAAGAAGAATTTATTCAAAATAAACCCATGAGCCTTGTGTCTATGGCATTTGAACCTGAAGCTCCTTAACACTTACAGTCTGTGGTTAACAGACTGTAATTCCATGATCTTTGGTTCTTTTAATGTAGATAAAGCCCTTGAGTAACTAACTACTAGTTGCTACATTCAAACTTTTTCAAATGAAAGAAACAGTCATGCAATCCATTACAGTAACCTCAAAAAAGATTTGAACAACTATTGGGCTCAATCCTAAAGCAATTAGCTTTATTAATTATTAAGACATTTTAATATTTTATATATTAAATAATGTTTAATAAAATATTAAAGGTGGAGGAGGGTGAACCTCTTTCATTTAGGGAGAACTTCCAACCATTGCCTGAGCGACTTAGATTCTGCTGCAGGCTGGAGGAGATTCCGAACTTTTAATTTTGCCAAAATAATGGACCTTTCCATCACAACCTAGTATAATTCCTGGTGGTTTAGGAAATTTAAATGACAAATTGACAAAACCAAAACTTCTGCTATTGCTTTGTAATCAGACCTGTCAAGAGTGGGTGAGCTATCTCCAATGTTGGTCTGCATCTCTTCCGGTCCTGTGTGAATCTACATCCGATATACTGCATGTGGCATTGTGGCACTCAATAGGCAAATTGCAAGCAGTAGATCCCAAGCACAGAAATTCTCCTTTTTAACCTTATAAGCTTCATGTGAGACTATTAAGGGCAAATAAAAGAAGATATCTAGCTGCTTAGTAGGTGAGGGGAAAGGTAGGGAGAGATCTGGCCAGTGGTGGGATCCTCCTGGTTTAACAACCGGTTCTGTGATGGCGCGCTTTGTACAATTACGTGTGCACAATTTAAGGAAATCTTCACTTCCACATTTCTTCGGAGGAGAAACACAGCTGAGGCACAGCAATCTGCTCTGCCGCGTGAATCAGCTGAGAAGATAAAAGGTAGGAAAATAACGCGGGCAGGCGGGTGGGCCCATCTGATCGTTGGGACGAACTGGTTTGTTCCCAACTGATCATCGGAGCTACCGGTTCACCCGAACTGGTCCGAACCAGTAGAATCCCATCCCTGGATCTGGCATATATATTTTTTCCATATAGAATGAGATTAAGTCTTCAGCTTGGTGCATCTCAAAATAGTTATTATGCAGTATCTAAAAACATTTGTGCAGTGTTTAATTTGCGTAAAATAATGTTATGGCTCAAAAATATTTGGAAACAAACATGCCATGCTGGGAAAGGTTTCTCTCATAGAACCCAAAATCCTAGGGTTTGAAGGCGTCTCAGAACTCTTCTAGTCCCACACCTGACTCAAGGCAGGAGATATTATACCATCCAGGTCAAATGTTTGTCCAGTCTATTTTTGAAAACTTCCAGTAATGGAGCACCCACAAGTCTGCATCCTTTATACAACTCAGACCGGCCTACAACAAGCTATTTGACACCTAGGGTATTTAAAGAGGGGGACCAGGTTTTTGCACGAAACTATGGGGGCGACCCCCGTTGGTTGCCGGGACAGATTATACAAGTAACGGGTCCCTATTCTTACAAGGTCCTGCTCATTGATGGCAGAACCTGGCGGAAACACATGGACCAGTTACGGAAACGTGTGTTAGAAAAAAACCCGGCAGAGGTCGTGAGTCTGTCACCTACAACACCGCTAAGTTCCGTGCCAGGTCCGGACGAACACGCAGGCGCCCGGCGTACCTTAATGATTACACTTGTGTGATCCAAGAGGGGAGGGGTGTTATGTCTAGCAGGGTTTAAGTTATAGTTGTATTGTTGTTATTGGATGAAACCGATGACGTCATGCGCACGGGAGATTCTTTTGTTAGCCATTGGCTGGAGGGTTGAGCTGTTCATATATAAGAGCTGTCAACTGCCATTTCTAGCTGAGCCGTTACAGTTACAGTTACATGGTGAAGCAATAAAGAGTTACAGTTACAATAGTGAGTTGCCTCAGTATATATTGCAACAATTTAACACTTGAGATCACCCAAAGGTGCTCCAGACAGTTGCTCCTTGTGAGGAGACTGCAAGACATCAGTCTTCAGCAGGTTTAGTGCTCTGAGAGATAAGGAAAAATCATCTCCACTCAAATGCAGTCAGCACTTTTAAAAGGATACTAACTTCACACAATGAAGCTCATGCTTCCAAGTATTTGGTTAAGACTATGGTAAGAAAATATTTATTTACAGAATTTTTCTATTCTGTTGGATTCTGTCCCAAAAATATATTGGCGGTATTGGTATAAATAAGGAAACTTGCCAGAACAATGAATAAATGCTTAATAAAAACACTGGTTATTTCTTCTCTGCCCATTTATAATATATGAGCGTCTGAGAACAGGAAGACATGGAAATGAAAACAATAAATAAATAAACATTTCCAAACCTTTGGCTAAGCTTAATTTTTATTACGAATGAAGGCAAATATACATGTCCCAGAATAATATTGCTGGATCCAATCTGGGTTGGTCACTGGGACCAATTTTGATTAATTTATTATTAATATATACCATACATATTTATTTAGAATAAAAGGAATAACTATAGGCAACTTATAATAAATAAATCCAGGCAATTATAAAGAACAAAAGTGCAAAGTAACATTGAAATAGCTAAAGTAGCAGCAGAGCAGACAGCAAAGATCAGAATCTAGCAAACATTGCTAAATAATTTTCAGTGCTGTGGTTAATCTTAGCTGACCTCAAAACAACTAAAAATTAATTTTTGGATGGGAGATCCCCCCCAAAATTCCAGGGTTGTGAACTTGCTCAGAAAGTCTGAAAGAACCTTCACCTCACTCCCAAATAGCAATGGTTGCCATATAATATTCTTACCAAGAAAATCATGGGCATGTTAAGCTCAGTTTAAGGGAGATTTAATCTTTTTTCTTAGCTTCTTATTAATGTCAGCTGAATGTACAGGTTCCCTGGATCCCCCTCACAATGAGAGATCAAGAATGAGTATCAATGATTGTCCCTTGGTAATGAGGCAGTCAGAGGTGGAGCAGAGGTTTCTTAAATGCCCTCTCCCGTTCCTGTTGTCATTGCTGACCTAGGCAACCTATCCCACTGCCTTTAAAGTTTTCAGGGGAGTTAATAATCAGAAGCACTAGGAGAGGATTGATATAGAAAACCTTTTCTCAATTCTGGCAAGAATAGTGTAGTGAGAATCTCAGAAGCCATTTCTGCTCTAAGCATCATGGGCACTTTGGTGCCAGGGTGGTAAGCAATTTGATTCGATGCTACTTTGGTCACATGATCCTACATGGCTGAAGTGTTTGAAAAAGAAAATTGAAAAGCCTTTTCTTAGCTGTTACTTCTAAAGGCGACCTAAATAAAGCATGAGAGTCCATTCTTAATGGTTCAACCAGTCTTTGGGAATATCTTCTCTCTTTTTCTTCATTGCCAGATAGAGATTTAAAACAGGTATTTCCTTGACCACCATGTGTTACACTTCACACTAGATTGCTCAGCACCAGAGGTGAGTTTCAGCAGGTTCTGACCCGTTCTGGAGAACCAGCAATGGAACTTTTGAGTAGTTCGGAGAACCGGTAGTAAAAATTCTGACTGGCCCCTCCCCCATCTATTCTCTGCCTCCCGAGTCTCAGCTGATTGGGAGAGAATGGGAATTTTGCAGTAACCTTCCCCTGGAGTGGGGTGGGAATGGAGATTTTGCAGTATCCTTCCCCTGCCATGCCCACCAAGCCATGCCATGCCCACCAAGCCACATCCACAGAACCGGTAGTAAAAATTTTTGAAACCCACCACTGTAAACATAGCTTTCTAGAAACTCAAGCTTGCATTCAATAATTCCCACACTTGATACAGCTAGATACATTGCTTAACTGTACATGAGAAATGTATGTAGAAGATCTGCATGCCCTGGAATGTAGAATCAAACAGAATATACGTGTCAGCAACCCAACCATGCATACAGAGACTTCCTTATGATTGCAGAAGAAACTAGAGACACAGGCACTGCCAGACACATTTTGTCTGAGCTCAGATCGTAAAGTAAATAGAATAAAGATGAAATGAGAAACAGTTTTCTGCTTCAGTCAACATTTTAACGGTGATATGTTCAAACCCTTAGAATACACTATTAATTTTCAGGGCTTAGATTCGAACATTACATTTTATGTAATTTACCACTCCCCCCCCCAACAGTATTAAGGATATTCTACCATTTAATAGGACTGAAAGATTTCAAACAAGAATGAAAGGTCATACAGACTGAACCACAAAATAGATTAATATGTAAATAACCATTCATTTTAACAAGAAAAAATATTAAAAGATGTTTAAGGACATCGGTTGAATGCAGACATCATGACAATCTCATGCTTGAATTCTCACATGCAAAAACCATAGTCCAGTTGGAGTATCCAGTGTGGACCAGGAGTTTATCTATTCACATGTTTTGGGATGTTTATTCTTGTTTGTATCTGTTTAGAAAGGAATCTAATTATTAAATTAACTAACACCAACCCAATAACTTGATTGTGAGACATGCAAATTTCCATGTGATGATACTATAAAAGTGAAACATTTCAGATCATTTATCCACAGCAGACTTGTAAAATAGATTAGGGGGAAAATGATATTACACTGAAGAAAAGTTTCAATACAGAAATCTGTTACTTGTTTTCAGTGTCTCAGGGTTCCAGACACAGAAAAATAGAATTAATCTCTAAGGTGTTAGATTTTAGAAAAACATTCAAAGTAGTCAGAATGACTCCACGCTACAAGCAGATGCCTTGTGAATTGATAAGCTCTGTAATCACTGTTTTCAAGGAAAGACTACAGCGTTTCCTGTCAATACTTTAAACTGGACCCCAAGTAGATGAAGGTACTGTGAACGCTATTTAGATAATAGGTGAGTTCCCTAAATGTTTGGCCATAATTCTTGATACGAATTATAACCCCATTGGTCTCACTTCCATGTTTAGCACATTTATGAACTATAGCTGAGGGCTTGTTTCCTTTGGGGACACATGAAAAATAAGGCAGGATGATGGATAAGGTGCCCATCCACATCTGACACACCCTTTTCTTTTTCAAACCTCTCCCTGTTCTTACATCCAAATGAAATTCAGAGAACTGAAATGAGCCCAAGGGAGCCTGCAGCCTCAATTCTGCACTGCAGAAGGCTCTGCCTTCTTAGGAAATTCTTTTTAGTGTTTGCATATTGACAATGTCTTTTTCGCTTCACTTGAGCACAGCTATTAAAATGGCCTCCCCAGGGCACAATGACTGGCTAAATCAAATGTAAGCTAAAGTTACAAAATGCTACAACTTAATCCATGCTGTCCAGTTTCAAAATTCTTCAGCATTGAGGCATCCAATTTGGCTCAACCATTGCATTACTGGATACATACATCTTTCCATCAGATCTGGGTGCAGCCCTAAAAGCAGGATTTTAAGCTTTAAATGCAACCATCTGCTCAACAGAAAAGAATAAAGCACTGAGAGAAGGAACCAAAAAGATGAAAAGCCAATCCGGCTTGATTTAATCCATTAAATAGAGTTGTTTTAACAACAGCTTGGGATTTTGATTATAAAAAGATGCTTGATAGAATGTTATAAAAATTAAGTACAAAAAT
This sequence comes from Arizona elegans, assembly GCA_022577455.1. NCBI lineage: Eukaryota > Metazoa > Chordata > Lepidosauria > Squamata > Colubridae > Arizona > Arizona elegans. The sequence continues at coordinate 6,462,904 of JAKOOJ010000003.1, forward strand.
CAAATAGTTGCTTGCCTATGCATTGCATCCAGAGGAGAGACGCTCCTAGCTTTGGGCAAACATGTTACAATACATACTGAAAGAGACAATTCAGAGCTTTCCTATGTCCTATTTCGTGTAGGATTAAATTTGCAGTTATACCTTAGGAAATGTTTAAGAACAATGTTCCACTGCCTTTGGCGTAATAATAGAGTTGAAAGATACAATCTATTTAAAAAGAACAGAAGCAATTGGGAGGAAAGAGGAACTGTTAGAAGTATTTCACTCTTGCTTAGAAACCCAGGTGAATGAATTTGGCAGCATTGTAGAGAACATCTGGGTTAAAAATAGATGGAGGAACAAGTAAAAATAATATTGTTGTTGGTATATATTACTGACCAACCAATTAAGAAAAAATATTTTGAAATGCTTCTAAAACCAAACTGAACATTTTCCAATGAGAAGTAATACTGATGTGGAATTTCACTAGCCCCAAATTTGTTGGGCGACAAACTCTGCCCAGCACAATCCTTCCAACTTTCTCCTTCAGAAGATGGAGGAAGGATCAAGTGAATTGACCGTTCTTGGATGAATATTAACTGACACATAAAATTGTGGGCTCATTCGCCCCTCTCAAAATAAGCTTTACTTACTGTGCTAAGAAATATCTAGATGCACAATAGCATTGCCAGCTCTTTGGTTTGAATTCCTCTGTGAATTGACTTTTCTGATCACTTAAGCAGACATTTGGAAGTGGGGGAATATAGGGGAGAAGTTTGATATCCATTTTCTATTGTGTTGCCATTTCAAGGTCATCTAGGTTACTACAGGCTGGAATTTCTGATGTAGTGAGATTACAGAAAGATGTCTGCCTGGACAAATCCCTGCTGTTTTTTTGGCAAGATTTCAGAAGTGCTTTGCCCTTGCCTCCTTCCTAGGCTGAGACAGCATGCTTGGATCAAAGTCACCCAGCTGGCCTTATACTTAAGGCAGGACTGGAATTCATGGTCTTTCGTTTCTAGCCTGGTGCTTTAGCACTACCTCAAACTGTTGTATTAATTATGGAAGGGTAGTAATACAGCTTGGCAGAACTGTTGATGCACAGAAAAGGTAGCCTGTGAGGACAGTGCAATTGATGACAATATATTTTTCCTTTTGACTCAAAGACAGAAATAAGACCCATTATTATGGTCATGAGGAAAAGTTGAGGAAATAGAAGTACCACAAACCTTATGGAAAGTGATTAAGTCAGGCTGCTTTGGGTTTGTTTGTTTTTTAATAAAGCTAATATAGGTATAGAGTCAAATATGTATCTTTGTTGACTAAAAGTGGATTTTAATAAACTCACAGCAATGATAATTGAGATAATTGGGATATTTCCTCTTGGCATAAGAGGAAAAGAGCTCAAGATGGATGGGAGTTCCTTTAAAAAATGAGAAAATGGAAGTAGAAAGAAGTCAATGTGGCAACACAAAAAGGCTACTAAAGACCTAAAAAAAGGATATAGAGGAGGTTAAAAGAAAGACAAAAGGAGTCTAGAACTGCAGAAATTGTGTCTGGAATGCTAAAGTTAAGAATGAGCAAAAGAAGCAAGGAGCAGCAAAAAAGGGTTCAGAATTCAGAGAAGAAAAAATAATTACTAGATCAGTTTCTCAGTAAAAAATGGCAAAATATTAACAGGCCACAAAGAAAAGGTAGAGCTGCTAAATCTTTTTCCAACAAGAATCTATATGTTTCACTAGGCAGCTGGGAAGAGTAAAAGAAAGCTGTAGGATTAAAACATGAGGTAAAAGGAAAGGTTGGTAAAGAGCACCCAAAATGATCAAGCGACTAAAAATAAAATCCTCTGAAGAACGACTGAAGGAATTGGGAATGCTTTGCTTCTGAAATACTCAAAAGAAGATCATACAGAAAAAGATCAAGACCTGTTTTCCTTTAGTTCCATGGTGTGGAACACAGAATAATGGATTTAAGATATAGAAAAGCACATTCTAATGGAATGCTAAGGAAAAAAGTCCTAACAGCAAAAGCAGTTTGACAATGAAACAAATTACCCATAGATAATGGATTATCCTTCAACGTGTTCAGATAGAGGGTATCATTTGTGGGGGATGCTTTAATTTAGATTCCTCAACTGAGCAAGAGGTTGGATGGCTTGATGATTTAACATATCACTTTCACCCTGTGAATGAATGAATGAATACAAATTTATTTTCAATTTATATAGTTACTGTCTATAAGACTCTGGGCAATTTATAAGCAATTGCTTATAAGCAATTAACAGATGAAAAAAAAATACAACAATTTAAAAACAATATAAAAAGTGTAAAAAAAGCCATAATAAAAGTGTACGAATTCATAATCCTCAGAGGGAGGCAGTCACATCCATCAATAACAATCAGTATAGCTACTGCAAGGTTTACCACACCATGTTTTCCAGGCCTTGTGAAAGGCTGGCAGAGTTGGGGCCAATCTGATCTCTGTAGGGATGATATTCAGAGAAGGCTTGGATCTAGAGTTCCTGTTCAGCTTCTGCCTTCAAGAAGGAGCAGGAGGCGCCCTGGTTGTGAAAAGAGGCTACCAAGTAGGAGCCCCCCCCCTTCATTTGGTGCCTTCTTCATGTTCTTTTTTCATGTTCATTTTATTTTTCCAGGCTTCAAGTATTTATTTGGCTTCTATTATTTTAATATGATTTAAAAACTGAATAACCAATTTTTGTATGAACCTGTTATTAGGAAGATTAATGCTACATCTTATTGTTCTTTCACTATGATAAGAAATCAAACTCAACAGCCTGAAATAACTTCCTTATTGTTCTGGAGGTGTTATGACGGCTAACTCCATAGTTTAGGACAAGAACTGTGTGAATAAGCAGCTCCTTTTGTTTTTTTCTGAAGCTACCCCACTATTCAGCATTACCAGGAATCCTGTCTTGTATTAATGACATCTTCCTATCTGCTTTATTAACACTGTACAAACTTTTAAACATCTGCTCACGCCCACTCCCTAAACCATTTTTTTTTCCTAAGGGTAATCAGTGTCCAGGCTATGCCACTTCAAAGCAGAAGAAATAGTTCACCCAATGAAATACTCTTCAAAAGAAAAAAAACACAAACACAATATGCTTATGAAGGCAACACTAACCATCTGAAAAGAAGAAATCATGGGATATGGTAGTTCAATGTTCACAGACAAAGCCCTCAATAAAAGTTCTTTATGGAGTACTAAGCCTCGGTGTTGTCAAATTGCTGGTAAGAAGCTGTCTATGAGAACTTTCTTGGCTGTCTTCTTGCAACATCTAGTTCTCACTATTAAAAGACTGCATTCTCTGACAGAATCCTTGCTATCTGGATTAATCAAATCCCAGACAAAGCCAAGAAATTTTGTGGATAGCTTCCCTTCTGTCTCTTATGATCTCTTTAGAAGAAGGTGGACAGCCAGAGATTTAAGTCTGCACTTGTTCCTATCTGTCTAAGAAAAAAACAAACAAACCAAAAAAACTCTCAGAGGAAACAGCCAGAGGCTCTTTGCTCTTCCAAGCATATGGGAAAATATGAACTTGCAGCCCCTTGAACATCTTGCAACTGAATTATTTTCAACATCCTCTATCAATTTACACCTCCGCACACTTCACAGGAACTGACAGAAGGATGTATTTTATCTGCCAGGTTTAGCCAAAGAGACTGCTCTGTCAAGGTATTTAGTGTTAATTGTTAAACACATTCTACGATAAATCTTGTATTTCAGATTCAGATGCAAGTTTATTTGAGTCAGACAATGGGCTGAAAGTTAAGTTTAACTTTCAGATATTTCGAAAAAGGATATGATATACCTCTCCAGAAAGAATTTCCTCCGTATTTTACTGTGGCATATTTTTCACGAACTCTATTCTGTTCCTACTGATCTAGTTTAAGTTTTCATTGTTTCGAATGGTGCATCTCTGTGTGTGTCACAAAGATAGATGTTCTTTTATTCCCTCATTATCTCCAAGACCTTTCCTCAGTTGATTCCATGTGGAACTGAGGAGAAAGGCTTGTCAAACAAAGGAGGGATATATGATACCGTGAAAAGAAGAACAAGTAGGTGGGTTTGGAAAAGAATGGATTGGGTTTTATGTGAGATTTTAGCAAATAATTTAGCCAATCTGTCAGAAGGAGAAGCATTATTATTCACCAGGTTTGTAACTATGTCCACACTGGACAGCTACTGCTGTTCTTCCAATTTCTTTATGGTCCAATGATTGGTCCAATCATCCAACTAGAATATTTGAGTTTTTTACTTAACCTCCTGTTCTGCTGTTGTTTGCAAAACTCTGCTTTTTTAAAGAAAAAGAAAAGTTTATCTGCCCATGTTTGGCTGCTTCATCGTATGCCAGAATACAAGTAAGCAAATATGGTCATTTTGCCTTGCCAGGGAAAGAGTGGAAAGATTTTTTTAAAAATCTGATCCACTGCAGATAGAAAGTGCTTTAGATGTTTTGACTGCATAAGCAATCTCTGTCAGATCAGTGTAAGAGCACTTAGAGACATGATAATAACAACAACAATTCAGCTCTTTAAGGCTGCAAAACACAGTAGAAGGACATACCAGATAATACATGATAATAAAAATGCCCTTCTAACACAATATATGAGTTTAGCACAGATGATAATTCACATAGTAGGCAAGGGGTTCTTAAAAAATCAAAATTAGGGCCATCTAGTTTGCTAGAATGGGATACACATTTGATAAATATATGAAAGTCACTCCAGATGACAGCCAAGTGGCCATTCAACCTTAGATTTTTGGTTCTTTTTTTTCCCTAGTCAAACATAGTTTACAGAATTGGGGAGGCTGGATCTTTCTTTCTTTCTTTCTTTCTTTCTTTCTTTCTTTCTTTCTTTCTTTCTAGCAATAACTTATTTGCAAAATCTAATGGTAGAATGAGTCTTCAACGACAAAGTAATTTGTGACTCTTTCATTACTTTATTTTACAATCTTACTATTTTACTGTTATCTTTATTGCATTTTATGGCACACTATGTTATGACACTATGTTATGGTTACAACAATAAACTTACTTGTTCAACAAATTATTATGTCTCTGTTACCAACCTCAACCTAATATGTTTGCTACTTAAGTGAATGCCGTTTTGGCAGAATGAGATGTTATAATGAGGAGAGCTGTAGGGGACTTTTGGTGGGCAAGAGGTACATAGTTCTCCTTCAACTGCCACTCCTCCTCTGCATCCTCCATGTGCAGTCTCTAAATGCCCTCAGAACGAAGAAAACAAAGGAAGAAAAAATACCAAGGAGGGCAATAGAGGTGAAAGGAGAGAGGATGCAGGAGGAAACTGGTGGAATTCTTTTTGACTTGATGAGAACGTAGTTTTTTATTTTATGTTTATTTATAACATTGACCCTATACATTGGAAGATGGGTGGTTTAAAAATTATATTTAAAAAATTAATAATGAATTTAAAAACATTTTTTTAAAAATTCAGCTTCGACTGCCCAGAACCAAAAGGATACACTGTGAATGTCTATATTTTTCACCAGACTCCTGCCTCATAGCCAGATAAATTGTAGAATTTATATTGTACTAGAATTGGGATAATATTCTGACAGGGACAAACATTACATTAGGTGATAAATAGAGATAGTATTAGTTGCTAATGTGACAGAAAATATATGCTCACCCTCGTTATTATTGCATGAAAATTGGAAGTCTTAAGATCCTAAACTGCCCAGAAATCAGACAGTAAACTGCAATTTATTTATATATATTTATGGTCAATTCCCTTCTAACAGCTCAGGAGAGTGAGGAACAATAGATAGTGTCTAATGTGAGCAGCCAAAGTTATTTTGGAAGGTGTATTTGAAGAACTCATGTTTTGATGGGTATTTAGCTAAAAGCATCCAGGTATATAAATGTATTCATGAGTAACCCCTTGAAAAAATAGGTATCCTCTTTCCGGTTATTTCAGACTTTTTTCCAGATAATCTATGTATTTCCAAGTGGTCCAGACAATTTTGGCTGGCAATATGAAGCTGATAGGCAACATGAAATATTTTCAATTTAAAGTCCAATATGAGTTGCTTATTAGTACTTCCTCCTTGGCATGGGTTAATTACTCAAACTACCCCAATATAAGTGTAAGTACTGATAGAATAAAATACTTGTAGCTCAGGGTTGAACTGTGGGGTCCTTGTTGCTTTCTAAGCTTGGTGGTGTCTTTGTGAATATTTCATTACCAAACTAGGTGACATCATCAATGCCCTGATGATGTTACCTAATTTGGCAATGAAATATCTCATAAGTTATTTGATCTGGTAACATACAAGGTGTGGCAACAGAATGGGAGAATCACTTTACTTCCCCAGAGTTTCTCATGCCAGGCATTTTTCAAACCCTCCATCCTCTCACAATCAGAAATAAACTAGCCTGACAGAACAGCTTGAACTTAAAGGGCATGGTGAAGAGTCAGCTCCTGCACAATTTTTACAATCTATGTTTAGGCTGTCTTTTACATCATTTTCATTGTAAAATTGCAATATGTAGAACCATCAAGAGCAACTGACAGCATTGAACAAGCAGTAACGTCGCTAGCTAAATATTAATCACTAAAAACATGTTCAGATGTTTGAAGTCTACCTCTGACTCCCACCTGCTACTTTGTACTTCAGTGTGGCACATTAACGATCATGGCTGTCCTCCCAGCATCTTCACTGCCCCCTGACTGTACATTTAGAATCAAGAAGCCAAACATATTCCTCCCAGTTCTTCCTCTGTTTGCTTTTGCTGCTGTCACTGGCACATCCATCCTAGACAGACTCTTCATGCTGCCAATCCATTATTAATGGAGCGTCTGGCAGCCCTGACAGATGACTTTAATACCTCACTGAAGTGGGAGGATATAGTAAGCACCATCAAAAGCCACTGTTTAATCGTGGTGCTGACCCTCTGCCTTTCCGGGAGCCAGGGTTTTAAATTTTGGCAGACCTTTGCAAAATCTTTTAATGTCAAGCAAAATGGGCATCACCAATAGAAACAGAAATGTCAAGGGGATGGACTTTTTTTTTCTTTTTTTCAGCATTTTTTGGAAGGCCTGTTTTGAGGAAGCAGGTACAAGGCAGCTTGAAACCTCAGCTTCCCTATCCCTCTTTTGTGACCCCTAAACAAGAGACACACCCAAGGGGTCTATGGGCAAACTCTTTCAGTCAACTTGCCAAGCAGCTTCCCAAGCAGTTCTTTTAATTAGGAAGTCTTGAATCTAAAATAAACCCGTCTTACCATTTACCGAAAACTATGAAATTTACATCCAGGGATCAGTCCTTCTTGGCTAGACTTTTGTGGCAGGATGTGAGAGCCAATCGCAGATTCCTTTAAAAATCTAGTTTCAAAATGTACTCTATAGAACCCAGGCTACTGGGATACTCTATGGCCTTATTCAGCAGCACAATGGTTGTTGAGGTAAAGCCTACTGTCAGCTGACACCTACTTTTCCATGTTGGCCCTATCCCTCCCAACAGAACTGTTGTTTAATGTTATATTTATACTTCTGGAAAGTATAATCCATGTTTTGAGCTAATCTTGTTTATAGGGTGCTTTTAGGCAGCCTGAGATGTATCTTGTAGATAATGCAATACACAATATATTAAAGCAATGTTTCGTAGCTGAACCATTCATGCACAAGCAGGCATATTCCTGATGCGTTTTCATTTTGGCTTATTACGTGGTATGATTGTGATATATTTCTCATTGCCAGAGAAATACTGCACCAACTTTTCCCATACAGAATACATAATCCTTCAAATAACTAAATTTATTGGTCTTCCTGTTGTATTTTTCCTTAATTCCAGCAAGCAGACAGAAAGCATAAATTCTATGTCCCTTTGTCCTGTTTCTCCCTCCTCAGAACAAGAGACAAATACAGCTAAATCAGTAATTAACCAGCAGGAGAGAATAGGCTATCTTTTCTAGTGTCAAACTCAACATTATGTTCTCTGTTCTTACCCCTCCCTTCTCTCCAGCAAGACGAAGAGCTTCTTGGTGAATACAGTAATTAGAAGGAATGAAATTAAAAGTTTTTTTTTCTTTTATCTGCAAATGATTTTAAAAGTTTCTCTTGTTGTGCTCTTCCAAGAATGGCACCAGGAAAGCAGGTGACTGTTTTAACAACTAGATGGGGTATATCAGAAAAGGGAAGAATCTAGTACTATGAGTTGCTGCAGTTAAAATAGCCATTGCCCCCAACTCAGCCATTCAGTAACTTACATAAAATTACTGTGAGAAACATTGAAGAGGCTAGGAAGGAAAAGTTAGGACTAAACAATCACGAGATAGCAGAAGAATCTATTGGCGCTCTAGGATTTTTTTAAACAGCAAGTTTATCAAGTGGCCAAAACCCTGGAAATAAAACTATTCAAAATGCTCTGACAGACTCTACCTTAATGAACTCACCACAAACAAGGGTTGGCATTTCTCTTGCGTTTCCTTGGTTCTATCTTTATCTTGCATTAAAGATAAATAAAGTCTGTATAATTCTTTCTTCCTCAATCTTCCCACATTCATGGAGTTTGACAACTACCAAGATTACTTCATATAATGTAAATCTGTTTTAAAGAAGTCACCAAAGCATAGTGTGAGAAAGGGTCTCAGTCTAGCTACCTAATTCTATGTGCCACACATTTGTGGGGTGCCTTTGAGTCATGATTCCTGATTTTTGAGCCTTTGAGTTTTGATTCCTGCGAACGTCCCCCTACAGTTTTCAAGGCTTTCCTTAGAGGTCATTTGCCCTTGCCTGCTTCCTAGTGCTGAAAGGGACTAACTGGCCCAAAACTGGCCAGTGGTTTTGAGCCTAAAACGGGACTAGAACTCATTGCCTTCCAGTTTCCAGCCTGGTACCAAGTACAGGTAATCCTTACAACCACAATTGAGCCAAAATGCCTATTGATAAGTGAGTTGTTAGGTGAGTTTTGCCCCATTTTATGACCTTTCCTGCCATAGTTGTTAAGTGAATCACTGCAGCTAAGTTAGTAAAACAGTTGTTAAATTAATCTGGCTGCCCCATTGACTGCTTTCAGAAGGTCACAAAAGGTGATCACTGCAAAACAGATGTTGAGACCTTGGAAAAAATGCAGAGAAGAGCAACTAAGATGATTAAAGTCCTGGAGACTAAAACATATGAAGAATGGTTGCAGGATTTGGGTTTGACTAGTCTAGGGAAAAGAAGGAATGGGGGATATGATAGCAGTATTCTGGCATTGGAGGGGCTATCAGAAAGATGAGGGGGTCAATTTATTTTCCAAAGCACCAGAGGGCAGGAGAAGAAACAACGGGTAGAAACTAATTAAGGAGAGAAGCAACCTGGAACTGAGGAGAAACTTCCTGACAGTGAGGACAATTAACCAGTGGAACAGCTTGCCTTCAGAAATCATGGGCACACCATAATTGGAGGTTTTTAAGAAGAGACTGGACAGTCACTTGTCTGAAATGGTATAGGATCTCCTGCTTGAGCAGGGGGCTGGACTAGAAGACCTCCATGGTCCCTTCTAGCTCTATTCTATTCTGATCACATGACCTCTGGGACACTACAACCACCATAAATATGAACTAGTTGCAAAGCACCCAAATTATGATCATGTGACTATGGAGATGCAACAATGAAGCGTGAAAAACAGTAATAACTCAGTTTTTTCAGTGCTATTGTAACTTTGAACAGTCACCAAATGAACTGTTGTAAGTCAAGGACTACCTGTATAAGATGCTATAATTCATCCTCAGAGAAGCAAAGGGAAGTAGCAACACTAAGGTACTGCAGTAAAGGGAGCCAAGGATGTTGCTTAAAAATTAACCATTTTATATGGCAGAAACTCACACGACAAGAACTAGAGCAATCTCAACCCAAGCATGGAATGTAATCCTCAGCTGGAGGATACTGTGTGCATATATGCACGTGTGCACATAGATCTGAGAACGAGATAAACAGAAGCAGAAATGTAAGCCATGTAGTCAAAAGGCCATGAAATGTAATCATATTGGAGGCCCTTGTCTTTTCATTGCAAAATTCAAGGGAGTACAGAGTAACATCTGAGGCAATCCATGACTCTGCATGCTCCATTAAGTCAGTCAAATTTCAAGTACTGCAAGATGCTGTTTGTATAACAACATATAAATCTGAGCACACCTTGACAACAGCAGTGCTGGCCAATAGTGTCATCTTCCTATCCATGCCCAAGTTCAAGTCTTCAGCTCCACAAAATATCTGCCAGCATGTCCAGCAGAAAAGGATTGAAGGAGAGGGAGGAGAATCAGGACACCAGGTTGTTTGCCCTGGTGTTCAAAACAGTCTTGAATCAATGATCTTTTTGAGTTCTCTAAATGGATCAGAAAGAGATGTCCAGGATCTCTGTCATTAATCTTCCTTTGCCCCAAGCAGAGCACCTTGCATGCAAAATATTTCTTGAGCACCAAGCTATCATTCTTAAAATCTGTGCACTAAAGGCTAGGTTTCAACCCCTGGTGTATGGCCTGTTTCCCTTTTGCTAAGCCCAAAGGACTTTTCATCTATAGCCTGTCTTCCTGCTTTACAACAGAGCTATCTAAATAAACTGCTGAAGGGATTGTAAACAACTGAGGAAGGATTTCTGAGGACATAGAAGGTATGATGGATGGATTATCTATAACCCGGTAAGAAACCAAGGCAGACATTTCATAATGATAATATTAAATCAAGGGACCAGGGTTTCCAGTCTCATCTGACCCATCCATCTCTATATCTTTTTCTATGCTTACAACTGAACACCTAGTCTTTTTTGCAGTAGAGCTCCATCTCTTCAATTCTTCCTCAGCTGTGAAAATAGCCTTCCACTCAAATTGTTGCTCCCCATGCATCTATGTTGAGATAGACTGCACCTTTGTCTGGAGGAAGCATCCAATCATAGGGTTGAGGATCATAGGGTTAGTACCTCTGCCCTCTGTGAATGTGTCTGACCCCCTTCTGAAGCCATCCAAATTAGCTAGCACCACATCTTGTGGCAGTATATTCCACACTGTATAAATATTTCCTCTCACTAGTGTTCAAACTTCTACTAGTTAATTTCATTGGGTGACCTCTTCTTCTAGTATTACGGGAGACGGAAAAAAAATTCTCATTTTATTCTTTCTTTACCCATGCATAATTTATAAATTTCTATAATATCTTTCATATGAGTCTTTCCTCTAGTCTATGCCATTACATTCTGTGCTCACATGGATAATGTTCATTCCTCCATATCATCTTATTTGCCCTTTTCTGTTCTTTCTCCAGCATCACAGTATTTATTTATTAAGCATGTTTATATGGCTCTCTTTGTCAGTTCATAGGCCAGAACTGTGCATAGTACATGTAATGCTTGCATTCCAGTGGCAATTGGGGGCAGAATTTCTGTCACTAAGTAATGCAATTGTAAAGCACGACTTCATGTGACTGCATTGTTTAGCAACAGCAAGCCCATCAGTCATAGTTGCCATCATAACCTGCATGGCTCATTGAGGACTCATGTGATGTGGTGTGGGAAGAAGCAGGAATCTCATGCAAACAGGCCAGCAGGTGAGAAATGGGGGTGGAGGGAAACTAAAGGTGGAGAGTTGCCACAGGCAAGTTGCTAGAGGGCATGGGTGGATGCCACAGGCAGGAGTGAGTGCCATGGGCTGGCATTAGGGTGCTGGCAAGTGATGCCACCAGTAAGGGTTGGGGGTGCAGGCAAAAGGTTGCAGGCAAGTGTGGACTGGCCTGAATTTTGATCATATGACTACAGGGATATAGCTATGGCCAGAAATTTGAGGACTGGCCATAAGTCCAGTTTTTCAGCACTGTTATAACTTTGAACTACCTGTACAAAGGATTACCTGTTTTCTAGATGTTGTTGCACCACTGACATACTGTACTTGCATTAGCTGATTTGCTGCCTACCATATCTCTTTTCTAAAGATTCTTGGCATGGAATTGAATTTGCCTTTTTTGCATCCATTGCACACTGTGTAGATGATTTCATTTATGATTTCAGTTGGGCACAGTTCTTCCCCCCTCAGTTTTTAAGCAAAGTATGGATGTCTAGCTCCAACATACTTTGTTTCATACATACTGACTGGCCTTCCAATGGTATTTGCCATTCAGTATTTAGTCACTAAATTTGGAGAGATCCCTTTTATGATACTTCATATTTCATTTGGCTCTTCACAACCTTAAATAACTTTGATCATCTGTATGTTTTACTACCTTGCTGGATATACCCAACTCCTAATCTTATATGAATGAGTTGAGTAGCACTTGCTCAAAACAGATCCTTGCCAGAGCTCATTTTTTACATCCTTCCATTGTGAAAAAGTTGCCTATTTATTTTTATATTTTATTTTCAATTGTTCAGACCTTCCACTGGAGGACATTCCTTGCAATACTATGAGTCCTCAGGGTACCTAATTGTCTTTGATGAGGAACTTTGTCAAAAGATTTTTGAAAGTCCAGGTCTACAATCTCAACAGAATCATCTCCTCTCACCTAATTTTCATACATCCAAACAACTTGAATGGGCTAGAACCTATACTCCTTTAAGAGCCATGGTGATTCCACTTCAGAAAGAAGTGCTCATGTACTTCAGAGTTTATCTTTGATTCTGATTTCTACCAGTCTGCCTGGAACAGATGTTAATTTAGCCAGCCTGTGATTTACAAAATTCCCTTCAGATTCTCTTTTATAAATTGGAGTTACATTGGTTATCTTCCAATCCTGAAGCACAATGATAGCCTTTAAGTTACATATTTTTGCCAGGAGATCAGCATCCTAATTTCTTAAGGACCCCTGAGTGGATGCCATCTGGCCCTGGCAATATTTTGAGCTTTTCAATATATTCTGTATAGATGTAACAAGAAAGGATATTTGATCTGCCTCAACTGCACACTCACACCCTGAAAAATATTGGTTTAGGCACCATTAGCTGTCATATATCCCCCATAGCGAAGGCAGATACAATGAAATCATTTGTTTTCTTCTGTATCATATTCTGATTGAGTTTTCCTTTCATTCCCTCATTCTCTGTGCTTCAACAGTTTCTCTGGGCTGTTTCCTGTTGTTAATATAGATGAAGAATCTCTTATTGATGGCTTTTGTACGTCTAGCCAAGTGCTCCTCAAATTCTTTCCTCCTTCATTCCCCACCATTTTCTTCATTCCGCAAATTTTCCTTTTTCTTATTATGTCTATATTCTTAACTTCTTCCTTTGAGTTTTTGGACTTTGTTACTCTCTCTATTATACCCTAAATCTGATATCTGCCAATTACATTTTCCAAGGCTTTTGCAGCTAAAATATTACATAATAGCTGTCTCTTCCCCAGCACTCTCTACAACCTATGTGGATGGTGCATAATATTTAGAACTTTTGTACCAGACAGGCAAATCACCTAATAACCTTTTTCTCTAAATTTATACTGATTAAATCTGCCACTACCAGAACACTGCCCCTGCTCCTAAGAGGGGTATCCTCACAGCAGAGAATGTTGGGGCCTCCTTCAGGAGATGGGTCCCCACTAAGGAATTCTATCCTTTTCCTACCCTGATGTTCTCTAGCCCTGAGAATCTCATTCCTCAGGATAGCACACCCTGGAAATACCAAAAAAGAGAAAGACTCAAGACCGTTCTTTTTCAGCCTGGTACCAACCAGTTCCTGCTAGCTAGTGGAGCCTCATAATTATTCTAGTTACTTTCCTAAGCTATAAGACTCATGCTATAAACCCAATCAACCAAAATCTTGGTTATTTTGTTTGGTGGACATATTAAGAATCCTCTGTTTCAATTACCATACACCCTTTAGATCTAACATTTTCAGGAAAATCAGTGAAAAACAAATTACTGAACTAGTTCATCCATGTGATGTACTGTTCAACTTTAGCCCTGTAGAGTGCCTAGCTCTTTAGTCAACTTTTAGTTCCCTCTATGATTCTAGCATCCCATCCCCTGCTGCAGGGATAATTTTACATAGGAACTGAGGCTGAGAAAAATGAACGTGTTCCCAGAGAAACAGGTGGGTGCAGCAGGCTGGGTCTTTGTTAGTTTGTTTGTTTATTTCCACATCTATTTATCCTCCAATATCAAATGAAACAGATTGAGAAGAACAAAAATTATGATGCTTAGGACAACAGAGTTCCCCCTCTCTCTCTCTCTCTCTCTCTCTCTCTCTCTCTCTCTCTCCCTCCCTCCCTCCCTCCCTCCCTCCCTCCTTCTCTCTCTCTCTCTCTCTCTCTCTCTCTCTCTCTCTCTCCCCCTCCTTCTCTCTCTCTCTCTCTCTCACACACACACACACATACACACATACCCATTAACAATTCTGCACCGGTTTCTCACTGATTCTAGAGCTGGATTTCAAAGTTGCTTGGTAATAGCTCATTCCAAACTCATTCCACCATCTGCTCTGAAAAGGTGCCAAGCAAGTAGCAGGAGTAAAACAGACATTTCCCTAGGTATACACTTGTAGGCAAGCACCCACCCATACACAGCATTAAAAGGTATATAGATGAAGCATTCAGAGCCGGAGTGAAAGCAATGTTGCTTTCTCTCTAGAAAGTAAAAAGAGGGGTTTGGGAGATCATATGCAAACAAATTTATAGACAAACTGACTTGCGACCAGTGTTTTGTTTTAAAAAGAGTATCATTCAAAGATAATGGGACATACAGTAATGAACTTGGATAATTAAGCCAAGACCAGAGGACTTCGGCCTTCCAAAATCCAATATTCCCCAGATATTCCTTTGATCACGATGGCTAGGAAGAAGGTCCAATCTACCAGAGGTACCCAAGTTGAGACAACCTGAGATATCTGTGGTTCAGCACTCTGTATTCAGGAAGAAAATGAGCAATAGACAGATAAAGAGGACACCCTGAAGGTACTAAACAAAAAACTGATATTAGCAAGGAGTCTCTATTTGGAGAAACACTACTTTGCCTGCTTGCATGCCCATCCATCCATCCATCCATCCATCCATCCATCCATCCATCCATCCTTCCTTCCACTTCTTATGGTATAATGAAAACTTGTGTATGAAAACACACAATTCTCCTACTGATGAAGTTTCTTGGCATGCCAATCCCACAGGCTGCCCCTGTTGAAAACATGTTTAGAACACATACAAACTGATCAGACTCCAAAACACTCATGGAGGTACTGGTGCAAGTAAGCACATTTGCGGTATTTGCAGTATTAGTACATAAAGAAAGGGTAGTAACTGATACAATATCTGCACAAATCCTCACAGTAATCATGATGTCCACATAGCCTTTTAGCACCCACTATTCTCTTTTTTTACAAGCTTTTATTCTCTGGACATTTAATGCCTTCTCCTTTCTCCTGCTTGCAGCATCCAGAGGCTGAGTGAACTATGTCACAGCCTCGGAACGATTTATACTTCCCTATATTGCTTGCCCATTTTTTCTCTTTATGTATGCCTGGGTGAAAAGCTTCATTCACTCATACAAATGAGTTCACTTCATTCCCCCACACCACCTTACCCCACTCCCCACTGCCATTCTGCATGAGTCACACATTTTATGTGCTGTGTCTCCATCTGCAACTATAAAATGTCAAAGAGAAACCACAGTGAGGAAAGCTCCTTAATGCAGGTTTATATTCCAGGGCTCCTTTTTACAGTATTGCTGGAGCAAGCTGTGTGTGTTGCCACACTAATGCTCCAAAAGCATCTGTCAATTGTCAGAGATTGTTGGCACTGTGTACACGTTGCCCAACGTCTCACCTGCAATGTTTCATCCTCAGAGAAGGATGGATAAAAGATTTATCTTAACTGGAGTCTATTGCTGGCCAGTTCTTTCTCTTTTTTCTCCAAATACAACATCTTTAACTCAAGCTTGCTGCTGCTGATATGGTTGCCTGATGAACATGTGCTACAACAGCAAAGAGAGATAGATATGGGTAGCTATTTTAGGGTAGAAAGTAGATTTCAATCCCTCTCTATCTGAAATCAAAATAATCTACCATATACTCATTTTCAATGAGCCAAAGGTATATCTGCCATCACTTTTTCACAACTACTGCAAATAAATGAATTTTAGTGGCTAAAAGGAACTGGCTGACAAAACACTGAATAGTTTTTAAAAAGACCTTCCATGTTCCTCCTGGATTCTATCCTGACCTAATCTTGAAAATGGGGTTTCTTCCTCAACTTTGGGTGCCTGAACATGCAACTCTAGTCTCTTTCTCCCTCTTCCCTTTCTCTCCCAAATAAGGTTTTTACGTACTTCTTTTGAAAAAGAATGCAACCCTCACAATTTAAATGTGCATCTGTGAAGAAATGTCTAATTCTGTTCCCCTCCCATTGACATTTGGTGGCAGTTTCTCTTTTTATCCACTAAGAAGCAAAAAGAGTTCATTAGAGGTTTGCTCATTTGCACTGCACAGCAATTGATTAACATGAAAATAGGAAAAAACAAGAGAAGTATTTTTTTTAAAAAAAAGCCCATATCAGATGCTTTTTTATAGTGATGTATGTTGCACCCTAATTTGAGCCTGCTACCTTTTTAACCTTTAAGCAGTGGGAATTGTAAAGGGGCAACTGTTGGTCAACAGTGATAAAGAGGTGAAGGACCCTTTCAAATCTCAAAGGATCCATGCTGTTTGCACAGAGGGGATACTAACTGTTTGCATTGCACAGAGCCAACCAGTTATAATTTGTGACCTTTGCTATCAACAGAAAATAACAGTTCTCCGTCCTGACTTCATTTATGTGCCACAAAGTTGCTGGAAATTTATTAGCTCTTTTGTGTTAGGATTGTCAACAAAATGTAATTGTTATTTTTTATTTCTAATATGTGTGACTTCAAGTTATGCTGAAAGACTAATGAAAGACTTCACGCCTCATGGTTTAATAACAGAATAACAGAGTTGGAAGGGACCTTGTAGGTCATCTAGTCCAACCCCCCGCCCAAGCAGGAGACCATACACCATTTCTGACAGATTTCTAATCTCTTCTTGAAAGCTTCCAGTAATGAAGCTCCCAAAACTTCTGAAGTCAAGCTGGTCCATTGGTTGATCGTTCTCACTGTCAGAAAATTTCTGCTTATTTCTAGGTTGAATCTTTCCTTGATCAGTTTCCATCCACTATTCCTTGTCTGGCCTTCAGGTCCTTTGGAAAATAGCTTGACCCCCTCCTCTCTGGACAGCCCTTCAAATATTGGAACACTGCTATCATGTCTCCCCTGGTCCTTCTCTTCACTAAGCTAGCCATGTCCACTTCCTGCAACCATTCTTTATATGTTTTAGCCTCCAGTCCCCTAATAATCTTGATTGCTCTTCTCTGCAGTCTTTTTAGAGTCTCAACATCTTTTTTATAATGAGGTGACCAAAACTGGATGCAGTATTCTAGATGTGGTCTTACTAAGGCTTTATAGAGTGGTTTGAGTACCTCACTTGATCTTGATTGTATCCCTCAGTTAATGCAATTTAAGATTGCATTGGCTTTTTTGGCTGCACATTGTTGGCTCATAATTAATTGGTTGTCCACTAAGACTCCAAGATCCCTCTTACAGTTTTGCTATTAAGCCTAGTTTCTCCCAATCTGTAGGTGTACTTTTGGTTTTTCTTGCCTAAGTGCAAGACTTTACTTTTCTCTACACTGATTTTCATTTTGTTAGTTAGGGCCCAGTGTTCAAGTCACTAGGGCCCAGCGTTTGTTAGTTAGGGCCCAGTGTTCACCCTATCATCTAGGGCACAGGTGTCAAACATGATCATGTCACATGACGTAACACAACGTATTGTGATGTTTTTTGCCTTTGCGGAGCCAGGGTGGGTGTGGCCTGCATGTGACACATCCATGGCGGCCCACACAGCGTGTGGGCCACCAGTTTGACACCCCTGATCTATGGTGTTGGCTATTCCTGTCAGTTTAGTATCATCTGCAAATTTGATAAGTTCCCCTTCTATTCTCTCTTCTAAGTCGTTTATGAAAATATTGTTTGGGGGTAACAACCCTGGAGGTGCATGTGGCAGGTAGGTCTGCAATAGAGATAAGAAGGAGGAAAAGCAGTACAGATCAGGAGTGCATGGATGTTTTCCTGAATGTTTTAAAACCAACAAGCAAACCAGGAGAGGAAATTACCATATATCTTTTTATATCTCAATAGTCATCCATTAAGCTAGAACCTATGGGGTATTACTGAGCAGTGAGTGTTTTTCCTTCTTAAGAACTTCTTTGCTCAGTCTAGCTAGCTAGGTAGCAGAGCCTAGCTAACCTGGGCTGATCTCTGAAAGGTAAGGCGGTGGTGGATTTAGTTAAGAATTAGGTAGGAGACATATCCAGGTTGTAGGATAGATTCTTGGAAGAAGGTAGTGGCAATCCATGTACTCCAATCTGCCAGATTGTACTACAAATGGAGATGTGTTTCAGCTCATCTGGAAGAAGACAGGTTAGACAAGGCTGGACTACCCTTTAACTGAAAACTCTACCCAAATAATATGTATTAATTAGATTCCAGGAACTGGACCAATGGCTGCCAAATGAATAAAAAGCAGCAGACTTTTTTAAATGGAGTAGATTACCTGCAATTTCAGTGCCTTCAACTCATTTTGCCTATCTTCTTCTTCTATGTTGCAGAATTTCAGCATTGCTTTTTGAAGTAGAAACTGTAATACATGCCAAAGGACCTCCTGAAATAACCCCAGCATATCTAATGCAGCTCTTCACTATAAATCCTGAAAATTGCCATCTAGAAAGGTGAGCCCTAATCAGAATATGAGTGCCATTCTTTGTTGTAAGCATTATTCAATTTCACTTAGTTATTAAAATGATTTAATAGAATACTATAAACATGTTGCTCTACTGAGAAATAAACTTGTTCATGGTGATTTAGATTATAATAAACCTTGCTTATTTCCTAGCATACCAATAAATGAAGATAGATTGGATGATGGTAGGGTGGGAGGCAGTCCTGTTAGTCACTTCTCTTTTTCCTCTTCTACAAATACATTTCCCAGTTTTATCTGAGTAAGTGAAATAGACGCATATCGATTTTTAGAAATTATCACTTATGCTTTTGTTATTACTGTAATTGCATTCTTTCTTGGCTCCACAGCATCATTCAGGCACTGAGTAAGGTTATTGCGCTAGGTACTATCTAACTACACTGAGCTAATTAAGTATATGTAACATGATGGAAGCTCAAGATCCCAGTGTTCAAACACAACAATTAATAGCTGCCCATGAAACAGCCTATTGATTCATGGCAAGAGACAGTTTCCTTATGTTTTCCCAGTTCATTATTTCCAAAGCAATTCCTACAACTATAGATATGGGCAACCTGGACGAGTGTATGGCATTTATGCTGATCATTGTTTGTAACAATATAGGCACAAATCACTAGGGATTGTATGTATGTTTGTACGCTCAAAATTCATTCTACTCAGGGCTCACAATTCCATAGGGCTAGAATAGATACAGAAACAAATTTCCCATTCCAAAATGCTAATACCTAGACAAAATGACATCTCTTCACAAAATTATTGCAGCCTAAGGGAACCTGAGTAGAAAGCCATCAAACATCGGAGTGGGAGAGAAACAGCAAAGCCCCGTCGCCAGCTATTACAGAGTCAGAAAGGGCTGGGAGTTAGGCCTTCAAGTCAGAAATTATAGGTATCTTCAATCTATTTAAAATGTACAGTATGTAATATTCAGTTTGCTGCACAGCAATTGATCCCTGCCTGTTGCCATGAGAAGCAGACAGGTCTCCACCTTCTCCCACGAAGGAAGAACACCTCTTCTCCTTCCTGAAGTTTCCAAGATCTGCACTGCATATTCTATGAGGAACAACCATTCCCTAGAGCCAGCTTCCCCACAGCTGCCTGGCACAGTTTGAAATTCCCCAAGAAATCAGCCTCCCAAAGGCATATTTGCTTACAGCTTCAGCTCAGTAACTCCAGAGGCAATCTCAGAGAAGCAAAAGTATTTTCAAGGCTGTTTGGAAGGCACCGAATGTCCATGTCTGTTGAGAGCTGGCAAGTAGGAAAACTCTTAAAAACAATATCCAGCCTCTTTCCTAGCTAGGATCTTTGGAATCAGCCACTGTGCACCCCCAGAAATGCATAAGTCAAGATGAGAATGAGAATTATTGCCTATCTGACTAAAGGCAAGAGAACAATATACCTGTTATTCAGCATATAAGAAAAAGGGCTAGAAGCAGCAAACGGCATGCACACCTGTAAAATGGTCAACCTTTTGATCCTTATAAACTAACATGTTCTCCACCTTCACAATCTTCACTTCCACAATCTTCACCTGTCTTCCTTACTATCCTTTACATCAGCCTTTCCTTCTAGGTATTACCAGGTAAGTGGTACTGCAGCTTCCATCATCCCTCAACCAGCATTGTCATTAGCTACATGGGTCTGGAAGTGAAATCAGTTATAATCCAATACTTCTGGAGGGCAGCTAATTAGGGAAGGCTGATTTACCCAATAACTCTACTCTAAGGAATTCCAAATGTTTTGCATTTCAAATAGCCTTGTTTAGATTCTTGTGGAGGTGCACAACTCTTTCAAAGTCAAAACAGTTTGGAGACTTTTTCAAACCATTAATAGCAAGTATTAACACTCTGGTTTCAGAGTAAGATATTGAAAATATATAGGATCCACCAATTAAATTGCTATTAGCTGTTCATCATGAACAGAACGTATGGTCCTATAAACCAAGGGTGTCCAACCTTGGCAACTTTAATACTTGTGGACTTCAACTCCAAGAATTCTCCCAGCTAGCCAAATTGAAATCCACAAGTCTTAAGGTTGCCAAAGTTGGACACCCTTACTGTAAATGTTAAAAAATAATTCAAAAGATTATAAATCTCTCCACAAAGAATGGTTTCTGATTTATTAGCTGCTGAAAATTTTGTTTTCTTGGGTTTTTTTCCCAGAAATACACATTCTTTTTCAGATGCAGATATACTCCCTGTTTCTAAGGAAGTTGGGATTTCCAAGCTGAAGAGTCCTAGAAGATGATGTAATAATTCTGCAATGGCGAATGCTCCTGTGTGTTAAGGCTATTGGAATCTGAGCACTACAGCAATGTGATATATAGGATGTGAAAACATGGAGAATGGCTACTTTTACTGTTCAACCTTAATTTGGGGAAAGTAATGGAATTCAATAAGACTTGGATACACTGGCAATTTGAGGAGAATACTGGGCTTGTTTTTCTTCATCAGAAAGTTTCTTTCACTATTATTCTTTGGTTTTGTAAAAGAGATTCTTGTCCTACATTCCAACCAATGAGAGAGACTTATGTTCAAACCTTATCAAGCAACAAGCCCTATATACAAGGGGGGAAATTAACAAGATGATAATAAAGAAGCAGAAATGTTGAATCAATTTCTGAACATACAGAGACCAACCCTGAAATGTTTTTCTATGTAAGGCTCCCTAAACTGAAAATGGCTTGTGCAATTTCATTAGCACTTGGACCTTCTAATTCTGATATCAAAACGTACTTGGGAATGCTTGCTGTACACAATTCACGTAGGGATACAGCACAGATGTTCAAGAAGTAAATTGTTTCAACAGCTGAATTAAAACTGGAACTGGAATTAAACCAAGATGATAAAAGATGATAAAATGAGAAGAGTGTGTATTTAATTCACTGACATATTTGATAACTTCAAATTAAAGTGTTCTAAAGCAATTATAAAAGTGTAATTTGCAGTTAGCATTTAAAGCTTGTAATATATTATTCCAATATTTATGTAACAGGGATTTGCATCAACAACTAACATTTACCACTCAGTCTTTTATAACTGGCAGCATTATTTAAACCTTTTAGTACTTGTTTCTATGAAAACTTAATTAGAACAATTACTGTAGGTCCCATTTGATAGCCACTAGACTATTTCAGCTCTGTTGTGTTATGTCTGCACCCTCCAATCTATGAAGTATTCTGGACAGAAAACAATTTGCAGACCTCAAGTGACCATGAAATCCCCCTTTTTGGTGTTTTTCAAAGCACTCTTGTGACTGCAGTACAAAAATTTGGTGGTAAATTGTAAATGTCATGGTTTCCTTCCAATTATCAGTGAGAAATCAAATAAATAAATAAATATATTTAAACCTTCATTTAAGCTGCTAAATACCTCCATGAAAAAAATAGAGCAAGAATTAGAATTTGCCTTGTATTAGAATGACTTTATTACTCCTTGTGTTCTCCAGCCACCAGAAATAATAGGAGAAGAAAGTGCAGCCTCCAGCCACAAAGGTTACTTTTTAAAAATATACATATCCAGGAAAATTACTGCTCACCTTATGTATTTTGCATATGTTGCATGATATCAAGTAGTTGATTTGGGGCATTATTTTGATTTCCACGGAAGACTAACAGATTAGGATGCACACTTGATTCACAAGTTTTCTATCAGCTCTGACAAGATCTAACACTTTAAAGCAGCAAGTCCAGATTATGGCTTTAACATTTTCTCATAAATAACAGAATAACAGAGTTGGAAGGGACCTTGGAGGTCTTCTACTCCAACTCCCTGCTCAAGCAGGAAACCCTATAACATTCCAGACAAATGATGATTTATTTGGTAACTCTAAATTAGACAATATGAGCATGTATATGTTTCATGACTGGATCCAATTATATTGAACATGGATCAACAATACAAAAGGTCTGAAGCTGTCCAATCACATCACTTGAGTCAGGCACTGCCAGTGATGATTCAGCAACATCACACATTCCAAAGCCCATCTGAAGAGAAACAAATCTTTGAATACTCCCCACTCTGACACAGGCAAAATCATCCTTGGATTGTAATCTGAAATGTTAGATTTCTGAGCAAGTTATTAAAACATGCCCTTATCTTGATGGCCATGCTGTTAAATGGCAAGTATGTCTTGGAGCTGTCCTTGGTGCTGTTTTCTAACTCTGAAATTCTGCAGCCTCAGGAACCTACTAAGTACTCCTGATCCTATTCCTCACAATCATATTGCTGCCCATCAAGTTGCCATTTCATCTCCTAGGGGCATGATTGAAAACTACACATTCACAGTCATGTATAGCACTATTAAAATACACAATGCAACATAAACTCATGCCATTAGCATGGGTTCAGATAAGTAAGAAGCCATGCTTGAAATGAAGGGGCCTTGGTGCTCTTTGAGTTTGCTTGTTTTGTTGCAGATATTTAATTACCCAAACCAGGTTAACATCATCAGTGCTGATGATGTTACTTACTTTGGGTAATGAAAGGTCTGCAAGAAAACAACCAAGCTCAGAGAGCACCAAGGATCCACGGTCCCCAAACTAGATTGGAGACTAGACAGATTCATCAAATATTAGTAATCCTGTAGCTATGATGAGGCAGAATAAACTTCATTGTTTCAGCTCCTGGCTGAAACAATAGCAACAGTGATTGCCACAATAGTCCCAACAATAACTCATGTCCACATTCTAGATAAATAACAGAATTAGGATCAATCAAAATATTATTTTTTAATTTTTTTTTATAATCAAAATATTATAAAATCAAACCTTTACTTAAGGATATCTTCAGGAAGATGTCTAAATTGTGTTTCTACATAAATGTGATTTTAAGAAGAACCAAATAAATACTTTTAACAAAAATATTGACTTATTACTAAAAACTCAACTATCTGTCCTTCTTTCAAATTAAACTCACTCCCTTTTCATGACAATAACACGTGAAGGAACTACAACAAAAAAATGGAATAAACCTCTAATGTTGCCTGTGCTGCCAACGGAATGATAGTTTTTTTTAAAAAAAAATTGTCACCTAAGACAGCAGATGTTTTAGCAGTGCTACATAAATGGAATGTTCAGGTTGTAACATTATATTTCTTCTGAATACAAGTTGCTGGAAGGAGGAGTAGGAGCTCAAGTTATGAAACTAGAATTGATGTCTTCACACATCAGGTGGGACAAAACTGCAAACAGAATGTTAGTCTGGCTCTGAATTGTAATTGGAAACAAGGCAACCAGTTCAATATTCGTTATAGCCACAACATTGTGGTATTCTAGTACTGTTTCAAATTAGGGCTATATAACAAACTTCAGAAAATGTTTAATCAAAGAATAGCTACCAGCACTGGTTTACCTTCTGATGGCAATAGAGAGATTATCTCTGAGAATTTTATGGCATTCTTAATCATGTTGAAGTGTGCAAATGAATATTACTGGTGTCCTTCCAAATGTGATTACAGGAATCCATTAAAAGATGAATGCTGGTGAATATTTCATTTTGCAACAGAATGAGCTTTTACTTTCCCACATCCCCTAAATCCAGTAAAGACACACCTTAGCCCAGAAAATGGGCGATATTTTTTAGCACATGTTCTTTCTGAATATTTTGTCATAAGCCACTGGGTGCTATTTAGCTAACCAGGGAAAAAAAGAAAAAAATCCAAACCAAAAAGCTCTTTCCCTCCCCACTCCCTGCATGGCGCAGCATGAGTCACTGCCATTTAGGGGTTTGGTAGTTTGCTATTCTCTTTCTCTCTTCCTCCTTCCCCCGCTCTTCTTCCCAGGTTCGAGTCCTCTGACAAATCTGTTTTTAGCAGCATCTCAGGCACCCTATGATCCAGCAAAATCTTTGCTGTATAGTCTGGAGCTGCATTCAATCTTTTCATTCAAAATTTCATTTTCCCTTCTTTGTATTGATGTACTAATACATCATTTGCTCTGCAGATACTCTGTCCAGAGAGCATTGCAAAAGCATGTTCTCTGACACCTTTGGAAATGACAAAAAGATTACTTGACACAGCAACTCAACCAAAAGCAACATTTTCCCCCAAGTTTTAATATACAAAACTGTAAAGGTTCTGAGTCTGTACAGATCAGAGGAAGGTGTTGAAGTATCTTCACAAAGACCATCCTGGACTCTGTTCTGCTGAAATCCCACAACACAAATGAATTTAAGCAGGGACCTGGAACACTTGCATCCCCTAGCTGTGGCACTGTTGTCTCTCTAATAGTTGATAAGAAGACAAATTTGACAAAGAGCTTCATCTCATTCCTGCAGCTGGTACATATTGAAACAAACTGTTTCCCTTTCCTCTGCAGTGTCTCTTCCAACAATCCCTAGGTATGAGAGAGGATGCAGAAATATGTAATCAGCAATTCCACAATGACAGAAATAATTGCCAGGTGCTAGTTCACCATTTCCTCAAACCAACCACCCAAAAGCTGAGAGTACAAACCGCAGCAGCAGCAAGGAAAGAAGAAAAAGACAACAGATGGTTTGAAGCATCCTCAGAAACAAACCATGCTTGCATAGGACATAGGTTGAGTAGGAAGGGAAAGGGGAGAGTTATGTCCCCTTGAAAGCTCAGCAAATATTTCACTGCTTCAGATGCAATTTTCATAAAATTGGCTGAGATGTAGCTCATAGAAACTTTGGCAGATTCCTCTAAAAGTCAACAGAAGTGCAGGAGAAGAAGTTCTCTGATTAAAATAATGTGATTTTTTTTTGAAGCGAAAATCTTCTCACAATGTAAACAATTAAAATAATATTATAGAAAGGACATAGTCCTCAAGTAGAGCCTTGATAGTACAGTGGTTTGGTGCACCCTGTCATTAACACAGCTGCCTGCAATTTCTGCTGGTTCGAATCTCTCCAAGGCTCAAGGTTGACTCAGCCTTCCATCCTTTCTAAGGTAGGTGAAATGAGGACCCAGTTTGTGGGGGCAATAAGCTGACTTTGTATAAAATATACAAAAGAATGAAGGCTATTGCTTAACGCATTGTAAGCCGCCCTGAGTCTCCGGAGAAGGGCGGCATATAAATCAAATTAAAAAAAAAAAAAGTAACAGGTAAAGTAAAGCATAAAATTTAAAAGTGGCCATCCCTTTCTTTAAAACAGAAAAATCTGACTAAGGTGCATTAAAAATACATGCATGTCCTGTGGGAAAGTATGTGGCACGCATAGGTCAATCACACCAAAGTCCATCTCCTTTCCCCATGGCAACTTTATAACATTAAGTGAAAGGTCCAGGCAGGTTCATATACGCACAGGGAGATCCTCACATGGTCCCAGGCCACAGACAGCTTTGCAAATAATTATTGTCATCTCAAATTTTAGTCACACGAGGGAAGTGTACAGCTCATAAACAAAAGGGGACTTTACATAGTCCTATGTAGAAACAGAAAAGCATTCCAGCTGACAGATTCCACCAGTTTCTACAGCAAATGAGCAAATCTGGAAGTTTCAAATATTAAGCCTCCCTTCTCTTTGGAAAATAACTACTAAATATCCGTTGCCATCTAATCAGAATGCTGGCCACTGTTGTCACAGCGAGCTAAGATCAATTCTAACACTGACTGAAGAAAACAGCCAGATTGCTCTATGCCTGATAAATGTTACACAAGTGGCCAGCAGCAGCATCAGGCTGATAAGAACTCCTTCCTCTGAATAACAATGAGCAGGAGTTGACATTTCAGGGGTGCTTGTATGAATGAACTTTTCTATTTCTGTAACGCCTTTCTTTTTTAAAAAAAAAAAAAAGAAGACGCTCTGCACGTGGTGATCCCTCCTCTCTTCATTACTGCTTAAAGGAAGTAAATGGCAAAATGAAGAAAGTGCTAAAAACCAAGGCTGTTGTCAGGCTCATTTCAGATATTTTAAAACAGGGGTCTCCAACCTTGGCCACTTTAAGACCTGTGGACTTCAACTCCCAGAATTCCTCAGCCAGCAAAACTCTGGGAGTTGAAGTTACAAATTTTAAAGTGACCAAGGTTGGAGACCCCTGTTTTAAAACATTACTCTGGGGAGACATCCGGTGAGGATTCATGGTAAACGAGACACCCTTGAAGGAGCAGGGTTGATATTGTGTATATTTTCCCATGGGAAAGATTCTTTGTATTTAATTCCAAAGTCTTATTTCAAATTTACCTGGACCCTTTTTTTCATTTGCAACTTTAGAAAATCAAAGTTTTAATCACTCTTCTGCTCTGTTAAAAATATCTTATGTTCTTAAACTTGTACTTAAAACTTCTCTTGCTGAGGATTGAAAGAATTTCAGCCAGTCCTGTGAAGTCTGTTGATCCAAACATTGCTAATATGCACTTAACAAGCAATTTCCCAAAGTGATAAGAAAAAGAAGTATCAGCCACTCAGTGCTGTCCTGAACCACAAGATGAACGGCATATAAACTTGATAAATAAATATGCCAATTTATTGTTTTTTCAAAGGTGCCGATCATGGTTTGGGAGAAGATGGAATTCCCTCATCTTCCAGAACTCTAAACCTTCTCAGAAACCATTGTTTTGTGGTCTCCTCATAAGGAGCAGCTGCCTGGAGCATTTATGGGGAATCTCAATACCTCTCCTTGTCCAGAGAGGTATCCCGAAGAGCCAGTCTATTTGCCAGTTCTTTATTCTGCTGTACTTGGCTGTTCCATTTACCATGGAGCTGTCATCAAAACAGCATTTCTTCTCTGGAAATCTGAAAGCATGAAAAATGGTTGGAACTTCAATAAGGTAAACCAGATATTTTTTTATTGCCAGGAGAATTAGTAGCAACCTTTTTTCTCTAGAGAAAAATATGGCTCTGGTGCTTCCAGTTTTCTGATCCCAGGGAATAAATGCTCTGTAAGACTGGCATCGCAGAAATCTCTGGGTCTTCTGTTGCCACTTACTGGCATCAAAGGAGTCATCCTCCTCGCTAAAGCTCTGCTTCCAGTGCAGAGAGAACCTCTAATCCTATGTCACTGCTGAGGCTGAGTTTGAATTGGAATAGCAATTGGCACTTCTTTAGGCCATCTTAGTTTTCTGCCAGCTCCTGCGTGGGATAGCAGCGCTTTAGTGCTGCCATGTGGAGGAGCCAATTTTCACCAAACGTTCTGTAGAAATTGTTATGTTTTTATGTTTTATATGATATTTTGTTCTGGCTATGGATGAATGCTGAAATTTAAATTCTGACAAGCAAATATGCTGATTCCAAAAAATGGACTGTTGTTATAAGACTCAGCAATTGTAGTATTAGTTGTTGCAATTATTATTATGCAACTGGACTCTAAATAGAATACCTATCTCCAGACTGTACTAACACCTCTGAATAGTGTCTATTTATTTATTGTCTAGGCTCCATTACTGCTAGGTAAGAATAATATCCTCTCTGAGATTGACTGAGTTACAGTACAGACCAACAAAGAGTCTGAATATCTGAGATTCATTTTTTGCAAGGAAAAGAATAGTATCACCTATGCTTTAAATTTTACCAAAGCCCTAGGGACAAAAAAGATTTGGGTAAGAGGCTGGGTAGTAAAAGGGTAGTCTCGCTGTGCAGCAGAAAGCTCAACAGGCTAAAGAAAACGTCAAAAGCAGTCAGTGGGATAAGAAAGGGAAGCTTGAAGGAAAATTAGGATCAAAAGGGCAGAGGGTTGAGGTAGAAATACAGGAAACGGGGAAATGATCTAATAGAAGGCTCTTTAAAAAAAATTCTTAGCATTCTTATCCGGTCTGGAAAGACTATATTCTTTGAGTTAAGAAGGAAACCAGGTATATCAGGAAACAGTAGAATTAAAAAAGATTGGACAAGTAAGTAATGGATTGGTGAGCAGGATTTTCTTTTTTTAAAAAAAACACTATGATGTGAGCGATGAAAAGCAGCAATATTTTTTAGTATTAGGGTGGGTGAGTTAGTGCTTGGATTGGAGTCCAAAAGGGCCTGTAAACAAGATTGGGATATCGAAAAATATTCCAGAAGACCTTGGCAAAGCCCTTCTCAGCTGTTGCCAAAAATGAACAGGGAAACATTCATGGAGTCACTAGCAATGAAGATGACTGTCAGAGAGGTTTTATCTTGAAAGCTCACACAGGCCCTAACAATGAGTCATGATGTATTATTGGTAGAGGAGCAGAGTAAATACAAAAGGTAGTTCAATAGAAATAGACTACCAGACAGAAAATCAAGGGGTCTGTGACCATTAAATTACAGCTGTATCTGTAAGAGTTGCATAAAAGAAGGATCCTGCCAATTGAGCCTCTACTGGTATTGCCAGCAGTGTGATTTCACATGCCTAAAGGCACAAGGAAAGTTAAGGGGTTTGAGTGAATTTTGAATATCGATTTGAACTAATGAGACAATATCATAATGGTTGGTAGGTGCCTTTGCCTGCCTCTAATTTCTGCTTCTTCCCACGTCTTCCTAGTAAAGATTAATAAACATCAAAAAATGTGTACTTAACCAATGTGCAAAGCAATGAGAAAACAAGCAGATTTAAAGCATAATTTTCTAGGCTCTTCTGTCTCAAAACTCAAGTCCAGTACACTGTTCAGACCACCTGATCTGAAATTCCTCAGCATCTTCAAAAAGTTTACAATTCCAATTTTTTTCATTAAACATTCATAATATTCATGAGAATAAGGTATGGAACTTACCTTACCCATAATCATGAGAGAAAAGTATGGATCTCTTATGGAAAGGGAAAAATAATTTTCTTGCTCAAACAATCCAGCAAATCATTTATGATTCCATTCTGCTAGAGGTGCAACATTTAATTTCACCTGGAACTGGGGCATCACCTTCAGGAGTCAGGACTGAAAACAGAGGTATAGGCCATAAAAATGAATTGCTACAACTGGCTGAAAGATTCCCCATCCCAGAATGACAGACTTTAAGGCTGGATAAAGGCAACAAAGAGAGGGCATGGTATATCTGCAAAGAAGCCATCAATTCACAGTTGGGCTTTCCTTCCACGCCTCCACCAAACTCTCCCCAGTACTCCAGACACTAACTAATGATGTATTGATCATTGCCTCAGCAGTTTAGAAGAGGAGAGAAATGGAAACACTGAAATGGAACACATTTCTTTTAGCTTTAATTAAAATGTGTTAAAAGCTACAATTAACAGAAGCCTGAAGTGCTGAGCATATAAACAAGGTATGTAGGTAACTCCAAAATGAGGGTTTAATTGAGCAATCGCCTAGCCTTGTCCATATAATTCTAAGAGACAGCTTGGCCCAGATACTCCCATTACTATTTATGTCTCTTTTCTTATTGGTGGAAAAAAGCCATTAAGTAGAAAAAGGCAGAATGTTCTGATATTAATGTTAGAAACTGTCCATCTTGAAAGTTTCTGCAGATGTTTTAGATAGTGTTATGCCGCCTATCAAATCCAAACAATTTATTCTACCGGTATAATCAAAAGATGTCACTGTAATAACATCTAACAACTCACTGATTCCTCTGTAACAAGCAACATGAGAACAAGAAAGAGAGAATGCTATTTGAAGAAAGCACCAGGCATCAATACAGACCCAAGTCTTATGATCTGAAATGTGACAGATTGTTATAACAGAAACTTAGGCAACTAAAAATAAGGGAGAGGGTGTAGAAGAAGACCTGAGAGCCAAGATTCCAACTTTTTGTCTCAAAACTAAGAAGCAAAACAAGGTTTGGTTCTGTACTGTAATTCTCATCCATATTAAGAAACATGGATGTTTCCTGAGTATATAGGAGTAAGAAAACAAGCACAACCTTTCATATAAAGCATGTAAATCTCACATAAAATGAGTCATATAAATCTTTCAGTTTATGAAATCTTTCAACTATGGCATAAAAAGCAAATGAAATATGTGGATTCACAAGACTGTTCTAATTTTTCACAGATTATCTCTTCCCCCCAAAGGAAGCAAAACAACCCTAAATTCTTGACTTTTTCAATTTCTCCCCTGTGAGTGTTTGGAATTGAAAAAAAAAATGCATAGCTGCCATGCAACATGTAAGAGCCTATATTTCCTAATCAATGGTGGACAATAGTCTTTCTTTCTCTAGGGGACAAATTCTCCTAGAGAATTTCTCTAGTATCAAATTGGTGGCCCGCTGGCCAGATGCGTCACACGCAGGCCACGCCCACCCCAGTTCCATGAAGGGAAAAAACATCGCGAAATGTCATGTGATGGCAACATGACATCGCAAGTTTGACACTCATGCTCTACAGGTTCATTTGTGTCAGATGTCAGCTTGGAAGTCTATCAGAGCTGAACCTTGGAATATTTGCCATCATACAAAGAATCCTGAATATCTATAGATAGCTTGTGAGACAGCAGTATTAAAAATTGGAAAAATCAAAGGCAATTTTTAAAAAAACAGACAGAAGATAAGGAGGCTAGATACCATTATTGTTGATGCTCAACAATTTACAAGAATTGAAAGAAATAGTATTCTGGAAAAATGATATCCATCAGGTCATCACTCAGAATACAGCTGGAAGGGACCTTAGAGGTCTTCTAGTCCAACCCCCTGCTCAAGCAGGAGACCCTATACCATTTCAGACAAATGGCTGTCCAGTCTCTTCTTAAAGACCTCCAGTGATGAAGCACCCACAATGTCAGATAATAATCTAAAACAATGCCACTGAACTACACTGTCTATACTGGAAGGATGTTTTTTTGTTTATAGGTTCCTTTCATTTTGTCTAAGAGACTGAAGAGGGAATGGCTTCGCCACTTTATAAATATGACCCCTTTACCCACACACACATAGGAGATACATAGGAGACACACAGGAGAGAAGGAGAGAAGAGACAGAAAGAGAGAAGAAGGGATTATGCTCTAGGCACATTTACCTCAGAAATAAATAAAGACCAAGAGACAATGTTCTGTGATTTAAAAATGTAAATAGTTTATTGATTTTAAATAAACAAAGTTTTTCTTGATAAAAGAAATCTGGCTTAATTGTAGCTGCTGGGACATTCCAAGATCTTATTGACCTCTACAACCTAAACTAAAAACTTTTCTAACACACAACTTCTAAAGACAAACTGTTCTATTGAGCGTACAATGCAAGAGAATTGAGTACAAGTGATGGAAGTGACTGAACAACCGCAGACAATGTGATAAATAGAGCAACACAGATAAAAATGATATGGAGGACAAACTAGGCAAAATATGCAAAACTGCTTGGTTTAAAAACAATGAAACGTGGCTTTTCTGATACAGGACCTAAGTGGCTTGGGCACAGAGCCTTTTATCTTTAAACTATATTAGCCATGTATAATGTAGATAATAAAGTTCAGAATATAACAATGACAGCCTGCAAAATTCCTGCAAAAGGTTCTGAAAAGGTTTACATTTTGCCCTCATTATACAGAGGAATATGTTGATTCTCCAAAGGGAAGCAAAGAGTTTATGCTAGCCTGGACCTAGAACACGGTAAAGAATAAGGCTTCCTTTCCTCAGCAGTTTGTTCCAGTCCATGCTCTAGTGATTACTACCACACACAGACCTGACGCGTCTGCGTTGTGCCTAATTTCTCTTTTACTTAATTGACAATTAGTCTCAGATGAAGGCTGGAAACTGTAGGGAACAGCTTGTTCTAATTGAAAGACCAAGAGTAGAGCTAAACAGTCTTACTAGCTTTTAAAGGGTAGTCCAAAACACAGATCGTATGGAGCCAGCAGGTAACTTTGGATCTGTGAGAGCCCTCTTGCAGAATGTATGAGAAGGTGGGCAAGATCAAACAAGGGTTGCCCCAAAGCGAAGACGTTGTCTGCAGCCACCTCCCAATTTTTTTATTCTATCAAAAATACCTCTAGGATCTACAGTATTTGGTTCCCAGAAGCATGGTTTAAAATATAAACTAGATTTGGTTTAATTTTAAATATATATATTTTTGCTGGGGGTGGGTGGGTGGGTGACACTGAATTAGTGGTTTACACTAGTTTTCTTTGCAACATTTTTAGAAGTGGTTTGCCCTTGCCTACATCCTAAGGCTGAGAGAGTGTGACTGGCCCACAGTCACCCAGCTGGCTTTGTGCCTAAGATGGGTCTATACTTCACTGTCTCCCAGTCTGTAGCCTAATGTCTTAACTGTTACACCACACTGGCTCTCTTTAAAATAGATTAGACTCTAGTAATTTGTTGGTGGGCAAAATGTTACTTCCAGCCATTAAAGACCTGGTGTCTAATCCAACTTCAGTTGCTATCTTAAGAGCCAGCAGCATTCTGAGTTGCACTAGGTTGACACTAATTAAATTTTCCCAATAGCTCACTTATAGTATCTACAGAAATTGCTTTTAAACCAGATAGGCCTCCTATCTAGAGAGGTCTCTGAAAAACCCATTTGTGGCTGGGCTCAGCTGATGCAATATGCCAAACAGCATTATTCTTGGTTAAATCCAATGCCTTACTATGCTGTATAATTGGTGGACAGACCGTATTGTACTAACTATACTTCACTGTGATGCTACAATTGCTCTAACACAGGGGTTTCAAACTCATATTGTCACAGGGGCATCACGTGACGTATCACGACTTTTTTCTCCTTTGCTAAACCGGTGTGGGCGTGGCTAGTGTGTGATGTATCCGGCCAGCAGGCCACAAGTTTTTACAGCCCTGCTCTAACACTTCTGTTCAAATGATGGATTTAGTTTCAGAGGCTTCTGAGTTTGAAAAGAGAGCAAGAAAGTAATAGACACTGAAAAGCAACATACCGGTAGTTCTAAACTACAGTGGACATGGAAGCCCTCAAATCAATTTAAATTTTAAAGTATGGATTGTAGTAACATTGGTTTAAAGACCGATCTGAATCCATGAATAGGTGCAAAAGCTAACCCCAACTGCAATGATTGCCTTCTCTTTCTGTCCTCCTTCTCCTGGTTTTCTTTTCAACTGCTTCTACCCATCCTCAAGGGATCTCCAAGAGAGTAGCAGCGGGTGACTGACTGTAGTGACGTCCCAGCCTAATATGGAACTCCTGAGAAACAACATTTTTTCCTTATTTTTTAAAATCACAATATAACATTTAAAAAAAAATTACAATGCTAATCTTATTATTTTCTTCTGCATGACAAATGGTGGCTATTAAATTCAGGATCTACAGCAGCTACATACGGTCAGGACCCAGGGCTATATTCTTCCCCTGAATATTTTGCAGCCCCAGAGGCCCTCTAAAAAATTGCTCCCAAGCTGTAATTTTTCAT
This sequence comes from Arizona elegans, assembly GCA_022577455.1. Lineage (NCBI taxonomy): Eukaryota > Metazoa > Chordata > Lepidosauria > Squamata > Colubridae > Arizona > Arizona elegans. The sequence goes on from JAKOOJ010000003.1 coordinate 6,496,822, forward strand.
GTGACTGAAAAGCAAATTAATTATATAGAGGCTTGCGTCATATATCACCTTATACATGGAGTCACCACTGCAGTGTCATCTCAATTGCATGTCCATCTGACTCCATGGCAGCCATAGCACTCACATCTCGTTTTCAAATGTCCAAATAGTCTCTCTGCCCCAAAAGATGGGGCATTTCTGCACTAAGTCATTGCATGCTTTGTTTAGGTTAGGCTTAGCATACGGTAGTGTTTAAGCCCAGTCAGTGTGGCTTGTAAACCTTGAATTAATGTTTTGCATTGACTCAGGCAACAGTAATGTATTCATTGAATTATGGTGGACAAAACATGGCTTTGCACAATTTTTGAATCAAGTCAATCAAGTCAAACTGTATTTAATGGTGCAACTTTCCAAAGCCCTTGCTCCGCCCCACCCCCCAAAGATATATCTCTAGGTTTGTAGTATGATTACATACTTAATCATACTTAATGATTACAGCATTAACAATTCTGCACATTTAAATTTAAAATGGTGAGCAAATTCATGTTGTCTCAGAGTGACTTTTCTTTTCAGGTTTGAAATTGGTTCCCTGAAAACTAACTTGCACAAATCAGAAGGAAGCTTAGGAATGCCTCCATCATTCAGAGCCATTCCTTCTTCCACAACTGAAGGACTTTGTTTCCAGGATTTTGGAGATTGAGAAAAGCTATGCACTTGATCCTCTTTCCTCTATGGTTGCTTAAATTTTATGTATACTCTGGGAAGGAAGGGTTTCCCCAGTTTCAATCGATAAGGAAAGCCTGCCCATTATTAATTTGGTCATTTACAAGGGGAGAAAAAAGAAAATCATGTCTTCTGCCAGCCTTCAGGAATAAACATTTTTTAAAAAATTATTTGGTGATGGTTTCAGATTTCTCAGCATGTGAGCATCTGGGGATGCTAAAAGTCACACTGAGTGAATTCTACAGCACAAATTCCCAGAGCAGTGCCCCATTGATCAAAGGGAGAGATGGTAAATATGCAGCTTTGCTCTGCTGAGAAATCAATCACGGGCAAGAAAGCCCCTTGCTTACTGAAAAGACATATTCTCTCTTTTCTCACTTTCTCTCCTGGTGGCATTTATCACTCAGAGTCTCTTCTGCCCACTGACAGACAACTAATGTGAAACCAGGCTAGTGTAAAGATTCTAAGCAGGTTCATGCGAGCAACCACAGTGTCAAGGAGCAGTGCTCAGCAAGCAAGCAGGCTGATACAAGGATGTCAAGAATCCAACATTAGTGTCAAGGATACAATTCCACAAGCAAGAATTGCCTTATAGATGGCGAACCTTTTTGGCACTGAGTGCCAAAAAGGGAGAGCGCACGCTTCACGCATCTAGGCCACAACCCAGAAGAGGAGCTGCCAATGGTGCATGCGCACACCCGAAAATGAACTTCTGGTTTCTGGCGAGCGCATGCACGCTGGCCAGCTTCTCTTACAGGTTTCTGGCATGCATGTGCTCAAAACGATCAGCTGGCTGGTGTGCATGCTCACGCAGGAAAATGGAAGACCAGCTCTTCCAGTTTCCAGCACTGCTGCACGCAAAAAGGCCAGCTGATCATCGCATGCCAGAACCCTGAAAGAGGAACAGGTAATGCCGCGCATGCCAGGCGACATGGCTCTGCATGCCACTTTGGGCACAGGTGCCATAGGTTTGCCAACATGGCCTTATACCCATACAAAGTGGCCCGGTCCTGCCTTTAGTTCTATCAGCCTGAGCAATTAATGTAAACCCCACTCGGTGCCAAGTGGAGAACAGGAAGAAGAAAGCAGTCACCAGTGTAGGATCACAATGAACAAGGAACCTAGGTAGAAGGGGTTCTTACCTGTTAAGAGGACTCTGTCTGTTATCTAAGGCAGGCTACTGGTTTTGAGGATGCTAAGACTGATTCTCTGCCATAATAAACATAAATTTAGCTACATCTTTTTTTAAAAAAATATTCTATATCTTTGATCCACAAATCTTGACCAAACATCAGTTCCACAGCTGAGGAACACAGAGCCACTGCAACCACTAATTTATAGGATTTATCATATAAAATTATAATAAGAATGCAGTAGTAAACTTAGGGATTTATATTGTTTATGTTACATAATGTACATTGGATTTAGAAACAAAATGATGCAAGTCACTTCAGATTGCTATGCTACACAAGGGAAGCACATTAAATCAAAGTGCCAGCTCTGTTCTGAACTGAATATTCCAACAACCAGGCAAACGTAAATAGGAGCAGCCAAATTCAATATGGATCAGTGAGGATTCATAAGACATTAGACAGGCCCTGGATGGAAAGAGGTGCAAAGTTTGGCCTGCCTGGAAATCATAACAGCCCACCTTCTGAATTTCATAGGAGCTGAAGTGGTTCGGGAATGATGAGAGGCACAAGCAAGCAAGTGACAACAGCTCTTTAATATACAGTGAGACTTCAGCAAAAACTCAGAGGCTGCAGTCCTCCTTATATACAATCCTGGAGAGACTGTCAGCCAATCAGAAATGTAGGCAGGTTTGAAACTCCCGCTTAAAAGTATCAATACATAACACCCCTCCCTTCCCAGAAGGCACTAACACTCAAAAATTAACATATGTACAAATAAAGTCTCGCAGGTGCTTAGGCTGAGTTCTCGCCCTAGTTGACCTGCGCAGTTCAGTGTTTGGTGAGGCGTCGAGCTGGTCGGAGGGACTCTTTGTCTCTCCCGGCTCCGCCAATGGAACCTCCTGGATTTTGTCCGGGGCGTGGTTATCCCCGGCTGGGAGTGGCGACTCGCTGGGGCGGCGCTGGAACCAGGGCTTGTCAGCTAAGTATTCTCGCGGCCCCGGGCTTGAGTTAGCTGTTTTGGAGAAGTGGTCATAGTTAGGCTCGGACATGCCTGTGTTGATGTTTGCCTCGCCAACCACCCGTTTCCTCAGTTGGTCTATGTGGCGCTTCCAGAGTCTATCTACCCCCACGTCCACCGTGTATGATTTTGGGCCTGTTATCCCCACTATGGTTCCTGCAACCCACAGAGGACCGCTGGCATAATTGCGAGCGAACACCGGGGACCCAACCTGAAACTGCCTTAAGCCACAGGTCTCTCCCTTAAAGTTTTCGTGCGAATAGTTAGGGTGAAGCCTGTCCAACACGCACCGGAGCTTTCTCCCCATGAGGAGCTCTGCTGGGCTTCTCCCGGTTGCCGTGCATGGTGATGCATGCTGAACCGCAAGGAATTGATCTATCCTGGCCTGCCAGTCCCCATTGTCTAATCTGGACAGTGCTTCCTTGGCCGTCCTGACAAATCGTTCAGCCAATCCGTTGGAAGCCGGGTGAAATGGGGCTGATAGGGCATGGCGGATTCCCAGGCCGGCCAAGTAGCCTTCAAAAAGGGTTGCTGTAAATTGGGGCCCATTGTCCGACACCAAGGTATCCGGCAGGCCGTGGGTGGCAAACAACTTTCTTAGGGCCTTGATAACCGCTTCGGCCGTTGTGGATGGCATTAATACAATTTCGAGCCATTTTGAAAAGGCATCCACTACTATTAAAAACGTTTGGCCATGGAACGGGCCGGCAAAATCAATGTGGATCCTCCCCCATGGGCCTTTTGGTTTTTCCCACTCTCGGATGGGCGCTACTGGGGGATCGGGGCGAGACTCCTGGCAGGGTCTGCACTTCCCCACCCACTCGGAAATGACCTGGTCCATGTTGGGCCACCAGACATAGCTGCGGGCTAAGCACTTCATCCTAACGATGCCGGGATGCCCTTCGTGCAATAACTCTAAAACTCTATCTCGTAGTTTTGCTGGAATTACCACTCTGTCACCCCACAGTAAGCACCCCCCTTGCGTAAACAGTTCATTTCGTTTGTTGGCAAAACCTTGGTACTCCTCCCCGACCACCTTGTCCGGCCACCCTTTCAAAACCCAACCCATAACAGTCCGGATAACAGGGTCTCTATTTGATGCCTTCGCCACCTCGCCGGAGGAGATGGGCCCCAAGGTTAACGTGTCCAACAACAGGACGGAGGTTTCCGGTGTTGGGTTGTCCAGCAGGTCGGGAAGGGGGCAACGGCTAAGGGCATCCGCATGACCCAGGGTCCGCCCAGGCCGATGGACGAGCTGGTACGAGTAGGCCGATAAGAAAATCGCCCATCTTGTTAAACGGGGGGAGAGGGCAGCGGGGGTTGGCCTGTCGCCTGCTAGCAGTCCTAGCAACGGTCTATGGTCAGTCACAAGTTCGAATTTTCGGCCATAGAGGTATTCGTGGAACTTCTTAACCCCCGCAATCGCAGCCAGAGCCTCTCTGTCCAATTGGCTATAGTTTCGTTCTGTGCTGGACAGAGTTCGGGAGTAGAAGGCAATGGGTGCCTCTAGGCCGTTCGGCAGTCTATGGCCTAGGACGGCACCAACTCCTACGGGGGAGGCGTCGCAAACTAAGACGAGCGGCAGCTCTGCATTGTATTGGATCAGGAAACTGTCCTCAGATAGGAGTTTTTTTACTGCCTCGAAAGCGGCCGCTTGCGGTTTCCCCCAGACCCATGGTACATTCTTCCCTAAGAGTTTGTGAAGGGGATCAGCGACCGTGGCCTTATCTCTTAGGAACATTGAGTAGAAATTGAGCAGTCCAAGGAAGGCTTGGAGCTCAGCTTTGGATTTGGGGGCTGGTGCGCTTTTGATGGCCCTCACCTTGCTTTCGGTAGGGTGGATGCCTGTGCCGTCCACCCTGTACCCCAGAAATTCTACCGAGGGGACCGCTATCCTGCACTTGTTCTTTTTAAGTCTTAGTCCCGCTTCTCTGAATCTGGACAGGACGTTCCGTACCCTGTCCCCTAGCTGGTGTTCGTCTTGGGCGCTGACTAAGACGTCATCGAAATAGGGGACTACTCCCGGAAGTCCTTGCAACAGGCGCTCCATGGTGCTTTGAAATAAGCCGGGTGCGACGCTCACCCCAAATTGGAGCCTGGTGCATTTAAATGCACCCCTATGAGTCACGATCGTTTGCGCCTCTGCCGTGGCGTCGTCGACCGGTAACTGTTGATAGGCTTGGGCCAGGTCTAATTTGGCAAAAATTTTTCCGGGGCCCAGGGAGTGTAGTAGATGGTGCACGATCGGCACCGGATAGGCGCTCGGCTGCAAAGCCTTGTTGATCGTGCACTTGTAGTCGGCGCAAATTCTGATTGAGCCGTCGGACTTAACTGGGGTGACTATGGGGGTCTCCCACTTGGCATGGTCAACGGGAACCAACACCCCTTGCTTAATCAGTTTGTCCAGTTCTGCATCGATCTTTGGTTTTAATGCGAACGGCACTCGTCTGGCCTTTAGTCTTACTTGGGCTACGTTGGGGTCTAAGTTTAGTGAAATAGGGGTCCCCACATACTTGCCCAACGTGTCCCCGAAAACGTCCTGGAACTCGGACAGGAGGCTGTCTTTCAGGGTTGACTTGGACATCAGGTGGACGCCGGTGAAGCCCATGCCAAGGGCTCGGAACCACCCCATGCCCAGGAGGCTCGGCAGCTGCTTCGTGACGATGGTCAGCGGCAGGTCTCTTTCGTAGTCTCCGTAGGTGACCCGGAACGTGCCCACGCCTTCGAGGGGGACTCGGTTCCCCTGGTAGTCTAGGATGCGCAGTCTCTGTCTGGAGAGTTGATCCTTCCGGAACGACGGCAGGAGGGTCTTTAGGGTTGTCCACGACATGATGGAGAGAGCTGATCCGGTGTCGATCTCCATTGAGCACGGTCTTCCGTTGATCTCGACCACCGTGCTGACTTTGTCCTCGACCGTTGTGCTGGCCTGGTCGATGTGTATGCTGCGGCCATCTCGCGGTTCAAATTCGCGCCGTTTTTTCGCGCCGCCCTCTCTCGTTGGCTGCTTCTGGCGCGCTGATTCCGGTTGGCTGCGGCGCTCACGTGGTTTGAGTCTTCTGGGCAGAATGGCTCTGCAGACTCGCGCCAAGTGCCCCTTTTTCTCGCAACGCCTGCAAATAGCCTCTCTGTATTTGCAGGACAGTCTATCATGGTGCCCGCCACAGCTGGAACAGCTTCGCCGGGGGCTGCCAGTGTCTTTTCTCCGGTGCTCTGTTCGGAAGACGTCCTCATCCGACTCGGACTCCGAGCTGGATCCGGCGTCTTCTCTGTGCACCGGGGCAGACTTGGGGCTGTCTTTGCTGGTCGGCGGGCGCTGTAGCGTTTCAGCGGCCTTTGTGGAGGCTTCGTGAGCCCTGGCCTCGTCAAGGGCTCCGGCAAGCGTCAGATCAGGCTTGGCGAGCAGACGCCGTTGCAGCCTAATGTCCCGAACACCACAGATCAGTTGCTCAAGCAACGCATCGTCCAAGTCTCTGTAGTCGCAATGAGTTGCGGCTTTTCTCAGGCTGGCCATGTATGCGCTGACCGGCTCTCCCTCTCGTTGGACGCGCTGCCTCAGTTGGTATCGCTGCACGAACTTGGAGGGGACGGGAGCGTAGTGAGCCTGGAGAGTTGCCATCAAGGTGTCCCATGAGACTGTTTGAACCGGCGTTGGCTCACACAGTGACTCGGCCATCTCGAACACGTCCGGTCCGCAGTGGCTTAGGAATAGGGCTCTCTTTCGATTAGCCGAGAGGCCCTGCATGTCGCTGGCTTCTAGCGAGCATTCAAACCTTGTTAGGTACGAGACCCATTTTTCGCGGGTCGGATCAAAAGGCTTGGGCGGAACGTAGGCAGACATGTCCAGTATGTCTCCTGTGGTTCGCCTCGTCGCCTAGCTGAAGCTCGTGGTCTCACTGGTTGGCTTCTTGTAGCCTCAATCCCACCTTCGTCGCCAATGAAGTGGTTCGGGAATGATGAGAGGCACAAGCAAGCAAGTGACAACAGCTCTTTAATATACAGTGAGACTTCAGCAAAAACTCAGAGGCTGCAGTCCTCCTTATATACAATCCTGGAGAGACTGTCAGCCAATCAGAAATGTAGGCAGGTTTGAAACTCCCGCTTAAAAGTATCAATACATAACAGGAGCTGTGGCACATCTTTGACAACCACCATCTTATGAGAAAAGAAAATAATGGAGAGGATAATGAGAGATCTAATCTGGAACTGTTAATTGGATGGCAATTGTAATAGAGATGGAAGCAAAGTTTTGCTTATATTCAGTTTTCCAACTCCAGGCCAAGAAGAGACACAATATAAAAAAAATTCCAGATTTTGGAAATCACATTTCAAGTTGCAAAAGTATTTGCTCCTAAAATATTTTTTTTCAAACTATTACGCATGCTTTTTTGTAATAATATGAACCAGAAAGCTCTCCTCCCATACTGTTAAGCTACAATAAATGTTATATATCTGTTTCACATTTGGCTATTTGCCACCCTGCTGATCCGCCTGATGGTCTATTGCCATTTTGTTTTCTTCCTCACTGCTTCTTCCTAACCAATCAGTTATCAAATGTGGAGTGAAGGCTGTCCCTACTGCTTTTACACTGTCCAAACAATTTTCACGAAAAGCAGTTTCAGCCCTTTGAGTTTGCGAGTGTGGGCAAACAACTATCCTGTCTTGCTATCACTATCGTGATTCTTGACATGCTTTGTGGAAGTGAACACGAGGGTGTTCCATCTAAACCAGGCAGGGATGCTTTGCTGTTTGCCACTGCTGTATTGTGAAGCTACGGAAGAGACAGAAAACCACTCGTCTAATGAGGAAAGGGGCCCCGCCTCCATATGGCAGACACTTGATTTGTTTTCATAGATGCTGCCCCTCCTCTCCAAAGAGCTGTCTTCGTTGCATCCGAGTACTAAAACTGGGAAGCCATGAATGCTTTTCAATCCCAACATTGATCAAAAACAATATATAATATTTGCTCTGGTTACAGATGCCTAAACAATCATGCAATTTCTACAGAAAGCAGCACTATACTTCCCGAGAGACGACCAGGCACAGCAAGCATCCAAATGACTAGTATTTTTAGAAATTTTAATGCAAGAGAAACCAGACATAGGCAGAATTGTGACAGCAATCGTGCTAGCAAAGAAATGTTTCAAATTAGAGATATATTTACTAACTGAAATCTAGTTATTTGGGCTAGTAAAAGGATTTTTTTTTTAAAAAAAGACCCTGTTAATTTCTTCAAAATGAGAAAACTGGCTATTCTAAGTATCAGGAGCCACCAACTGTTATCTACATAGGGTTGCAGTTCGTGCTCAGCTTTGCAGCAGTTCCCACTGGTGCTGTCTGAATCTCCTTGCCAGGTTTCCTTTTACAAACCACAAAGGTCAAACTCATCAGGATGGCAAAGAACAATAACAAAGGCAGAAAGACAAGTTTCTTTTTGGGCTTAATTATTAGGGCAAATTGATTTTCTGTGCCAATCACAGAAATCAAGAAAAACAACTGAAAATAGTTTATTCCAGGTCCCTTGGAGCTTTTCTTCACTCCATAAAAAAATCATATCTAAAAGGTGCTTTTTTGGGAATCGGAACTAATTCAGATATGACTTCACTGCAGGGTATCCAGTCTCCTCTGAGAGTGAGATGTCAGTTAAGGGACACACTGATGTTTGTTTCTTGCACTGGAAGAGTTGGCAAGCATGATAAACAAACATCCTGATAGGACAGAATGAAAAGATGTCTGACTTCAAGACACATTTGTATTGTGTGTCATTCTAGGCAGTGGAGTCAAAGATAGCTTCTTTATTTGGCAGGTAAGCAATGCCTTTCCACTTCTCGTAATCCTCATTGTCCAGACTCTTTCCCAGCCTATTTGTGCTTCTTGAGATTCAAGACTTCTTTCACAAAGGGCTCTGTAGCTGATGTATAGATAGATATAAACAGAATTCCAGCTGTGAATTGCTTTCAACATGGTTGATTAAACAAGCTACATTTACCAAGCACATATAAAACATTGTGACAAAACCAATCCTAACGGTGGGTTGAGGGGTGAACAACTTTTCCATGACACCCTCTCAACCAGGAAGAGTGATTGAGTCACAGGAATGGATAGAATCATGTTATTTATTTACTCTTCCCACCTGAGAGATGGGAATGGAAGCAAGAAGTCTGTGGTAGACGAACTGCTCCCATTTCTATCCTTTAAAGGCAACCATGTTAGAGCCAGGTATGAACTTAGCAGCTCTCTCTCTCCTCTTCCAAAGTAAAGCACATGAGAGATACTCTGGCTCAGAGGAGACTGTTCTTTTCCTAATTACTTTTACAACAGCATGCTCTGGCTACAATCTGTATCCAGGCCTGTGCTTTTTCCTTACACACTGTATTTCTGTTGGCAATTATACTACAACAAATAATGAACCACATTAGGAAAAATGACTGCGTTTGGCATGAACAGAAATGTCCAGCAATGTAGCCACTGACTTGGTCAACCTTATTATAGCTTAAATATCACAGGGCCATGTAAATCAACCTTATTGCTATGTGATGAAAATATGTGGAAATCCCAACCCTTTGATTTCCACTTTTTTACACCACATAGCAATAAGGTCGATTTTACTTTACATGCTAGAAATTCTCAAGAATGTCATTCTGGAAACCACAAAGTTCAAGGAGCATATTTTGAAACTATGGTTGGATTTGCACCAGGGGTGAAATACAGCAGGTTCTGACAGGTTCTGTAGAATCGGTAGCGGAAATTTTGAGCAGTTCGGAGAACCAGCAAATACCATCTCTGGCTGGCCCCAGAGTGGCATGGGAATGGAGATTTTGCAATATCCTTTCCCCAGGAGTGGGGAGAGAATGGGGATTTTGCAGTATCCTTCCCTTGGAGTAGGATGGGAATAGAGATTTTTCAGTATCCTTCCCCTGAAGTGGGGTGGGAATGTAGATTTTGCAGTATCCTTCCCCTGCCATGCCTACCAAGCCACACCCACCCAGCCACACCATGCCCACCAAGCCACGCCCACAGAACCGGTAGTAAAAATGTTTGGGTTTCACCACTGATTTGCACAATATAATAGTCTGGGATAAAAGGAGGTTAAGTGATTTATGGTTTAGAACAGTGGTTCTCAACCTTCCTAATGCCGCGACCCTTTAATACAGTTCCTCATGTTATGGTGACCTCCAACCATAAAATTATTTCTAAAACCATCGAAAATATGTGTTTTCAGATGGTCTTAGGTGACCCCTGTGAAAGGGTCGTTCGACCCCCAAAGGGGTCGCGACCCACAGGTTGAGAACCACTGGTTTAGAAGGTTGTGAGGATTCAGCTATCGCCACGGCATGGTTTGTCAACCAGGATATTATAATAAGTGACGGTATAGTTTATTTGTTTGGGCATAGCATGATACATAAACAGAGCATCTATTAACTAGGTTTAGAATTAAGCATGCTGGATATAAATTCAGCAAATGTGTAAAATGTTGAAACATAATGAAACAAACAAATGGTATAAATGAAACAAAATCAATAGAAGGCCAGGCCAAGTTTCCAGGTTGAAATTTAGCATGGAAAACCCAAACTTAAACTTTACTTCCACTGAGGAAAGACAAGTTTTGGTTGTATTAGCAGTTCTTCCACAGAATTTTCACATAATCAAAAAGGGAAAGTGGAAGGGAGAAGGATCTGAGAGTAGAGTCTCCAGATGTCTCAACTTAATGTCTGTCCAGGACAAGATCCTCAAACAAATTACCAAGAAGTATGTACTTAATTATAGCTATGCTATAATTAAGAGAAACCAGCATGGTTGGTTGCATATTTAATTTAATTAATTAAATTTATATGCTGCCCCTCTCCGAAGACTCAGGGCAGCTCACAATACATTTTAAAAAATAATTATAAAAAAACATTGAAAAATTAAAAACATTAAAAACTAATTCACACCATTCATGGCCGGATCTCGCCAGATAACAAGTGCGAGATCAGTGGCCCCAGGCCTGCTGGAAAAGCCAGGTCTTCACTGCTTTTTGGAAGGCCAATAGGGTGGGGATGGTCCGGACCTTAGGAGGTAACTGGTTCCAGAGAGCTGGGGCAGTCATAGAGAAGGCCCTCCCCCGCAGGCCTCCAGCTGGCATTGTTTAGCTAACGGGACCCGGAGGAGACCAACTCTGTGGGATCTTACTGGTCGCTGGGAGCTATGCGGCAGAAGGCGGTCTCGAAGATAACCTGGCCCTGAGTCATGTAGGGCTTTAAAGGTAATAACCACACCTTGAATTGTGACCGGAGACCAATAGAGAGCCAGTGCAGCTCGCGGAGAATTGGTGTAATGTGGGTGTACCTGGGTGTACCCCCGACAGCTCATGCGGCTGCATTCTGGACCAACTGTAGTCTCCAAACACTTTTCAAGGGTAGCCCCATGTAGAGCACGTTGCAATAATCTAACCATGAGGTGACAAGGGCATGAGTGACTGTGAGGAGAGCCTCCCAATCCAACTAGGGTTGCAATTGGTGTACCAGACGAACCTGTGCAAAGGTCCCCCTAGTCACAGCTGTCAGATGTTGCTCTAATCTTAGCTGTGAGTCTAGGAGGACACCCAAATTGCGAGCCTGTTCTGAGGGAGACAATTCCCCCCCCCCAGAACCAAGGATGGACAATTGACATAGTCTTTAGGAGGCAATACCCACAGCCACTCGGTCTTGTCTGGGTTAAGTCTGAGCCTATTGACTCCCATCCAGACCCACACAGCCTCCAGGCATCGGCACATCACATCCACCGCATCACTGAATTGACGCAGGGTAGAGATATACAGCTGGGTATCATCTGCGTATTGCTGACACCTCGCCCCCGTGTCATCGGATGATCTCACCCAGCGGCTTTGATAGAGTTATTAGCTTAATAGATGCCATCCATTGTATACCTGGATTTCTGCAAAGCATTCAGCAAACTCACTTTTGATCCCCCCCTTAGTATAACAATAAAATATAGGCTAAATGATACTATTATGAGAAACATAGCCTGATAGTACCCAAAGAGTGTTCATTAATTACTTCAACTTGGACAAAACTATTGAGTGAAGTGCCATAAGGCTCTGTACTGTTCTGTGCTGTTTGATATTTTTATCAATGATAAGATGAACTGCATGAGGGAGTCAAAGAGATGTCTACCAAATTTGCATGACACAGGAGGAATAGTTAACATCTTTGAATAGAAAAAGAAGATTCAAAAATATCCAGACAGGCTTCAGCAATGGGCTGAAATAGAGTAAAATTTATAGGGTGAAAAAGATGAAATTTAACAGAAGGAAATGTTAGGTTCTGTATTTGTGTAGGAAAAAATGTAAAGGAAGCATATAAAATGGGGAAGATCTGGCCTGGCAGAGATCTGCATTGGAATGCAGTGCTAAAAAGGTAAATGCTACCTCAGGTAAATCAAGAGGAGCATAGAGTCCAGATCACAGGAAATGATTATTTTACTCTACTTGTTCTATTTGAAGTTCTAACATCACTGTTCAAAAAAGACAGTGACAAACTGAAACCAAGTTGGAAGCCTACCAAGATGGTAATGATCTGGAGATTATGCCCTATGAGGAAAACTGTGGGTATGCTTAGCCTAAAGAAAAAACAAGTGAAGGTAGATCCTCAGTTGTACGTCTTGGTATCAGCCAATCAAGTGATGTCCTCAAGGGTTTTTTCCCCCACAATGTCTGGAAGCTATGAGGATCTGGAGAGGGACGATCAGGCTTCAGTTCATACCTAACAATGTTGATTGACTATGAGTATTGAGGACCTTTGGATCTGGAGATGTTCCATCTTTAGTTCCGGAGAGGGGTTGCACTTTCCTAGACAATATTTGTGCCCAATTTGGGTCCCTCTTGGAATCTTACCTCCTGCTCAAGAGTAGGTGTTGTAAGGTCTCTGCACAAATCTATTTTATGTGCTATCCATAGTTAGGATAGTCATTCATGGCCTAGCCACCTCCTGATTTGGTTATTGCCCTGTAATCTACATAGGGCATGTTGCTGACCTTGAAGATACCTGGAAGTTGCAACTGGTTCAGAATATAGCAACAGTAACAGTATGGATACCTATGGTTGTGGCACGATATGATCATGTAACATTACTACTCTGTGACATATACTAGATCCTATAGGCTTCTGGATGCAATTCAAGATGTCAGTTACTATCTGTAAAGCTCTTCAGACTGGGTAATTCAAGGACTGCTAATCTCCTAAGGAAGCCAGTGAGATTTGACAAGTTAGATACATTTCAGATTTTCTCTATAACGTCAAGTCATCTGACAGGACCCATGATGCATGCCTTCTGTGTTGCAGCACCTGCTGAATGGAACAGCTTCCTCCAAGAAGAGTTGGACTTCTACAAGACTTTGAAGACTTAGCTATTCTCTGGACATTGGCCCAAGGTGGTAGTTGAGCTCATCTGTAATTATTTGATACAAAGTGATGGAGAGTTGGTCTCAATTGTATCATGTTTTTACTTTGCAGATTGTTTTTGTACTGTTTTAATCTTAGTTGCCCAAGACACAATTTTACAGCTTCAAGCCTTTTGTTTCTTGAATCATCATCATATTTAACCACTTCCATCATCAACAGTCATATACCCTGCCTTTCCATTCCTGTGCTTACACTGTAATCAGTGGATTGCCTCAATGTGATACCACACAGCAAAATGATGTATTTTGAGTGTTATCACAGCCCACTGCAGGAGGAGGCAGACAAAGTGGGCATTTATTTGGGAAGTGTCTGAGAGAAGAAATTGCAGACAACCAAACAGCCTTTTTGGAGGGTTAATTCTCTTCACTCTTGAGCAAGAGAGCTGAAAAGCAAAATGGACTTGATAATATGCAATATAAATAGAAAGCCAGCACAATGCTCATTGCAAATTGCTTGGGCAGGGCTACATGCCACAAATTGCTAACTTTTCTAATGCTGCCCAGGCTACAACAGAGAGGATAGTAATTTGTCCCTGTTTCCAAGCGGCTTTATTACAGCTCATGCCTCTCAATTCAGTTTCTGTAGCATTTGCTCCAATGGAGGAGGGAAAGCTGGATTTATGGGAGAAATTTAACATGTTAAATCTAGTTTAGTTGTTGAAAGGAATTTTTTTTCCTGGCTTCTTTCTCCATAGGAACTTGTAAAAGGGAAGGTAGAATATATTCACTTATTTTTTTTAATAGTAGCATGCTTTATAAAATGCTAATACCACAAAACATGACAAAAAACTGGGAATAGGGACCCAAAGTAAACAGTTCAGCTGGAACTGAACATAGAAAGGAAAATAGTGGCTCTGAATAACAAGCAAATCTACAGTAAGAAGTATGGATACCATGTCTAATCTGCAAGTATCTAAGTATGTGATTTCTTATTACTCTGGAAAAGGGGTGACACTAGTAAGGCACAGGAAGGCCAGAGAGGGACTGCTAACAAAGCTTCCCTCCTGCCTAACCAAGACTCTTACTGTACTGAATAAGATAATCGGCTTGGGAATCGGATGCTGTCTTATGGTAATGGAGAGCAAAGTGACAATCTATCTTACCTCTTGTACCTTGACATTGCTGACAAAAGTATGCTTCCTTTTACAGTTTGTCTGCTTACCCACCAAGCATGCCAGATAGCAGTACTATTCACTGAGGTTCCACAAGAAGAGTGGGCTCTATCTATCATAGATAAGCGCAGCATATCCAATTCAATGAGCACTAAGTTGCAAGCTTGCTTAGGAAAAGTCCACCTAATAGGCACACTTCCAAAATGTTAGTCTCTTCTAAGATAAACCATAAGCAGGCTATTTGACTAATGATTTGTTTATTTATTTATTGGTTCGATTTATATGCCACCCTTCTCCGGAGACTCAGGGCGGCTTACAATGTGTTAAGCAATAGCCTTCATACTTTTGTATATACCTGCTTAGTAGGGCTTTTGCCCAGCCCCCACCCCCAAGCGGTGTTCTTTTTTATAGAAAGTCAGCTTATTGCCCCCACAATCCGGGTCCTCATTTTACCTACCTCGGAAGGATGGAAGGCTGAGTCAACCTTGAGCCTGGTGAGATCTGAACTCACAGTAATTGCAGGCAGCTGGCAGCTAAGTGCTACTTAGCAGCACTTTAGTCCGCTGCACCACCAAGGCTCTTCTCCTTACTAAGAACTAAAAGGCTTCTTTTCTACCTTACTAAAAACAAATGTGGTTGTAAGCTAGACAGGGCAAAATCAGATACTTTATTGCTGTCATAGATCCACACAAAAACAGAAAAACAAAACAAAGTTTGAGACAGCGCATAAAAGTCACAGTAAAACCCAATAATCATAAAACTGATGTGGTTAAAGTGTGACATGCTTTACAAACAATAAAAAAAAACCTAGCTGCATTAAGAGAAATAAAATCACATTGTTTGGACAGTAGGAACTATAATGGATAGCCTGGAAATCTGACTACATGGGATATTACTAACTGTAACCTCGCATCTTCACAACAGGAGTAATATAAAAGAAAGGGGGTTCATCCCAAAGGTGCTTTTTCAAGAAGCAACTGGACTTTCTTGTTATTCTTTGAAGACATTTCACTTCTCATCCACAAAGCTTCTTCAGCTCTTACTGATGGTGGGGAATGGAAGGATTTATACTCCTTGCAGACAGCTGGTCATTTGCATTCTTTTAGAGAGTCGTTGAGGCCACTCTGAGGTTTATTTGTGTCCTCAGGGTCACCCGAGTAGTGCAAATGGATGTGCAGTCTTCTTGGAACTGCTGAAAGGATTGTATTGTAGACTGGAGATAGATGACGTTGTATCCCTCCTCCTCTGTTGAGATAGAACTATTCAATTTTGACATAGATGGTCTCCTTGACTCCTCTTTCAAACCAGCGGTCTTTTCTGTCCAAAATATGGACTTTGCTGTATTCAAAAGAGTGGCCTTTGTTAAACGCAGATGGACTGCTGAATCTTGTCCTGATGGGTTTGTTCTCTAATGTTGTGCCATGTGTTTATGAAGTGGTTGTTTTGTTTCCCCAATGTACAGACATCTCACTGATCTGCAGATCTGTACATTGGGGAAACAAACCACTTCATAAACACTCCACACCCATTTGCACTACTCAGGTGATCCTGAAGACGCAGATACACCTCCAAATGGCCTCAACAACTCTCTAAAAGAATGCAAATGACTAGCTGTCTGCAAGGAGTATAAATCCTTCCATTCCCCACCATCCAGCCAGAGCTGAAGAAGCTTTTTGGGTGAGAAGTGAAGTATCTTGAAAGAATAACAAGAAAGTGCAGTTGCCTCTTGAAAAAGCACCTTTGGGACAACCATGGCTTGGATGACTGAGAACCTCCATAAACAAAGTGGGTTAATGTTTCAAGAACTCCTTTTCCACTCAGGAAAATCTCTGTTCAGGTAGAACGTCCCACAGAACAGCTGTTGGAAGGACATTAAATCTTAACTTGGTTATGACTCTTCTGAGCTGGGAAACATAATTGGGTTTAGATATTGATTTTATAATTTTTAATTCCTTTTTGAAAATGATTATACCATGGTTTAAACTAACTTATTGTCTTATTTATTTACTGTTTTACGGTATGTATGATGCTCAGAGTTGCTTTCCATGAGAAGGGCAATCTTATAAATTTGATTAATAAATAAATTAAATAAATCACTGTCTAGTCAACTTGAAAAAAGGTCAATACATCAAATATTTGGTGTGCTGTTTAAGAGCTTTGCATGCTCTTTCATTTCCCATCAATAGGATTGCACAGAAACCATAGCAGTTCACTTACTTAAAGGGACTTAAGTTCCTTAAGAATTCTGTTTGCAGCCTCTTTAAAAGAGTGAAGGAACTGTAGGGTCCCAACTGGGCTCCAAACAGAAGTGGTGTCTCAGTCAACAAATAATACTTCAGTGCAGCAGGTATGAACAAAGCAAATGCAGGAAACAGCTGTTAAGAGACCATTTGGAGATCAGATGATGCACGGGGGTCACTCCTAACTCTCACTGTAATGTAAGGGTTATAATGAAATGATTTGGGGAAAAACGGAAGTGATAGAAGTGATAGATTAATTTAGAGATTTGACTAGAAATGGTAGAAGTACTATATGTTCAAGACTGGAAATCAAATAAATGATATAAGTGAAAAAATGATTAAAAGGAAAACATATGTGCTCTCAGAATACAAAAAAATTTGTGTGGCAGCAGCTGTATCTGGATAAATGTTAAAATATGGATGTGGTTTGCTTGTGGGGAGGCTGTGTGACTTTTTTAACATGGTTGAGAAGACTCAACAATGGACAAATGTTGTTCCAATATATTGAAAGGGGAAAGTAAAAGTAGTGAAGGCAAAAACTACAGTGGTATTAGTTTGTTAAAACATATCTGAGAAGTTGTCCGACAGAATTATGATTGAAAAGATAGAAAAGGTGACAAGGAACAACATTTGAGAAATGTTGTACTCTATGGCTTTATGGAAGAGGGTGTCAGTTTTGGAAGACAATTTTCTTTTTTGCTTCTTAACTGCCACATATTTTAGCTGGGGAAGTTGGGAGGGTGTTGTTGTTGGTGCGGTAGAAAGTTAATCATAACAACATTCCGTATTCAAGGAATGCATCTGAGGGAGACTGCCTGAAGATTGTATTCAGTTGAGTGTGAAGAGTTGATTGGACAATGTGATGAACTTGTGGGAGTTGGGGCAGGGCTGTGAACTGTCAGCTGGTGTGGAAAACCTGGAAGCTTTCAGATTCGGGTTTTCCCAGATGTGCCAACATGACATCTCTAATAAATTGGAACTTTGAGGAACCTCAGGCCTCAGAGCTTTATTTCGTTGGGGGTGTTCCTTGGAACCCTGACAGAGGGTTTTCTACAAAGGAAGGATTTAATTTAATTTAATTTAATTAATTCAATTTATATGCCACCCCTCTCCGAAGACTCAGGGCGGCTCACTGAGAAATGAGAATTTTACTGAGAAACGTATGAATATGAAAAAATATAGAAAATGTCTTGATTTTAAAAAATAATGTAATACAACTAATAGGCTTGAAAATGTTTTACTTGACTATGAAGCTGAACGTTTGCTGCTGAAAGGAGCAGCATATCATGGAATAAAAGATGCATGAGAATAAATGGGATGCTTCAGCATTGTGCAGGAGATAAGACAACTATTCATTTATATCTTTCATGTATTAATGGCATAAAATGTAATAAAAGGAAGACTGGTAATGTTAGAGGTATGTTGTTTGAAGACATGAAGCTGTGGGGAGAGAGAGAGGGAGAAAGAGAGAGAGAATGTTGCGCTATTGGCAAAGATTACAAATAATCTGCAGGAAAAATTAGATGGAATGTATAATACTGCAAGGGATATGGACCTGAAAATTAATGTATCCCAGACTAAAGTGATTGTGTGATATAGAAAATGCAATACAATATAAAAATAACTGGCAAACAACAGAGCAAGTAGATGGATTTGTTTATATCGGCAGTGTTATTAAAAATGGGAACATGGATAGAGAATATGTGGCTGGAGAAAACACTATATGAAGTGATATATGGATGCAATGGAAGAAGGATGGTTTGACAGGATAGAAAAATATGGAGAGGAAGAATGAAAACTGTTAGTACAGTGGTGCTTGAAAAAGTTTGTGAACCTTTTTGAATTTTCAATATTTCTGCATAAATATTTAGGTCACAAATATGACCTAAAACATGGATCAGTGTTCCACACTTTTAAAAATTAGATAAAAAGAACCTAAGAGAATCCAGTTAAACAAATAAATAAAACAATTATTTATTTATGTATTTATTTACTGAGGGAAATTTTATCCAAAGCTACATGTTTGTATACGGTGAAAATATGTGAACTTTAGCATTATCAGTTCATTTGAAGGGAAAATTAGAGTCAGTTGTTCCATTGAATGGGATGATAATCAGGTGACAGTATGGGAACTCCTACCAATGTTTAATAGCATTTAGCAATAGCCCTTAGATTTATATATTGTTCCACAGTGCTTTATTTACAGCACTCTCTGAGCTGTTTACAATGTCAGTATATTGTCCCCAACAAGAGTTAAATTTCAGCAGGACTCATATACAAAAGGATTTACACCTATACACAATTCACAGAGATATTTGGGGAGAAGAACTTTTTCTTTAAGGGAAGTAGATTAAACAAGGGGAAAATTAAACCGATACCTGTTTTAGTGATTCATGTTCAGTCATAATTAAACTGGTATTAATAGCTCAGCCATAGGCTCCTTGTGGACTTTTAGTGATAGTAACAAAAGTTAATCATGTAACCTTAGCTAGGATACCATGCATCAAAGACAAAGTTGACTACCTTTAACAGAGCAGTCCTGTTGAGAAAGAAGCCAAAGGGTTGGAGACAAAACTCAGGGTACCTTCCCCAGAACTGAAAGGCTGCCAGCACCCATCATACACCTTTGTGCTCTCACCTCTTCATAGACAGGAAGTCGTGCATGAAGAAAGTGCATAATTAATAGGGAAACCAAAACACATGCCCAGGGCCGGATTGAGATGAAAAGAGGCCCTAGGCTATTCCACTTATGAGGCCCTTTCACCTATAGTGAAAGTGTAATTTTAATTTTGCTAACAATTTGAATGTAGGCCCCTCTTGATCTTGAGGCCCTAGGCTGAAGCCTAGTTAGCCTATAGGAAAATCCGGCCCTGCACATGCCAGGCTGTCAGAAGTCATCTATTAATGCTAAGCAAAAAGCTGCACAAGTTCTCTGGGTCTCTGAAGCCCTTCTGCAAGAAAAAGCTAAAGCTGAGTAGATCCTGCTACTTTTTAGGACTGAAGAATCCCATCACAGCTACTTCTACTACCAGTCGGGCTTCAGGCAGGGGTACAGCAAAGAAACGGCATTGGTCGCGTTGGTGGATGATCTCTGGAGGGCTCGGGACAGGGGTTGCTCCTCTGTCCTAGTCCTATTAGATCTCTCAGCGGCTTTTGATACCATCGACCATGGTATCATGCTGCAGCAGTTGAGGGGGTTAGGAATAGGGGGCACCATTCTGCGGTGGCTCTCCTCCTTCCTCTCTGACTGCTCGCAGTTTGTGTTGGCAGGGGGGCAGAGGTCGACCTCAAGGCGCCTCGCATGTGGAGTGCCGCAAGGGTCGGTCCTCTTGCCCCTTCTGTTCAACATTTATGTGAAGCCGCTGGGTGAGATCATCCGTGGTTTTGGGGTGAAGTGTCATCTGTACGCTGATGATACTCAGCTGTAGATCTCCACCCCAGACCACCCCAACAATGTCCTTGATGTGATGTCTCACTGCCTGAAGGCCGTGTGGGTCTGGATGGGGAGGAACAGGCTCAGACTCAACCCTTCCAAGACCGAGTGGCTGTGGCTTCCGGCGTCCCGATATAGTCAGCAGGTGCCATCGCTGACTATTGTGGGGAATCTTTGCCCCCCACAGAGAGGGCTCGCAATCTGGGTGTCCTCCTGGACGCACGGCTGTCTTTAGAAGAGCATATGACGGCCGTGGCCAGGGGGGCCTTTTATCAGGTTCGCCTGATTCGCCAGTTGCAGCCTTTTCTGGACCAGGATGCCTTGCGCACGGTCACTCATGCCCTTGTCACCTCTCGGCTGGACTATTGTAATGCTCTCTACATGGGGCTCCCCTTGAAGAGCACTCAGAGGCTCCAACTGGTTCAGAATACGGCCGTGCGGGTGGTTATGGGCACAACTCGTTGTGCCCACGTGACACCCCTCCTGCGCGAGCTGCACTGGCTCCCAGTGGTCTTCCGGGTGCGATTCAAGGTGTTGGTCACCACCTTTAAAGTGCTCCATGGCATAGGACCCGGGTACCTTCGAGACCAACTTCTGCCACCAATAGCCTCCCACCGGCCAGTTCGCTCCCACAGAGAGGGTCTCCTCAGGGTGTCATCGGCCAAGTTATGTCGCTTGGCGACACCCAGGGGGAGGGCCTTCTCTGTGGGAGCCCCAGCCCTGTGGAATGAACTGCCCCCGGAAATGCATAAGATCTCCGACCTCCAGGTATTTCGCTGTGCACTCAAGACCCTGTTGTTCTGCCAGACTGGGCTATCAACATAATAATTTTAAATTGGGTGTTTTAAATTTCTGGGGTTTTAAATTGAGCTGAATTATTTAATAATTTTAAATTATTTTAATTGATGTTGGTCTTGTGCTTTTAATAGGCTGTACACCGCCCTGAGTCCTCCGGGAGAAGGACGGTGTAGAAATAAAATTATTATTATTATTATTATTATTATTATTATTATTATTATTATTATTATTATTATTATTATTATTTGAACTATTCTCATCAAAGCAGAATAATTACATTTCTAAGGCACCACACTGTCATTTCTCCTTATTCATGCTCATGTAATGCTTACGATAAGAGGCTAATAGCCTTTATGTTACAGAATGATCCTACCTGTCAGTATAGAAATTGGAGGTCTGCAATACCATAAGGCTTTTTCCATTTGCCAATAGATTTTAATATATATTAAAACCAACCATTTTTAAGATTATCCTATTTAAGATTGAAATTTGTATAAATTTCAAATCTTTCTGCTTGCTCTTATTTATTTACGCAAATTTGGAGCTCATACGAAATACTTTGAAGCAATCACGGCCCATAACTCAAGTAATCAATAGCTATCTGCAAGCAGTAGTCATTTAGTGCTTGCTGTTTCAAGGTAGTGCATCACTGGAAGATTTGAAGGAAAGACTGGAGACAAATTATCCTGGAGAAAGTCTAGCTATGTGTCCCCTGACATGATGACGCATGATCAGTCAAATTGTGTACATTTGTTGACTTACAAAATATTTCGTCTGGTGGGCTGCAATGGGGGTAAATCAGGGGTGAAATCCAGCAGGTTCTGACAGTTTCTGTAGAACCAGTAGCGGAAATTTTGAGCAGATTGGAGAACCGGCAAATACCACCTCTGTGTTCTGTCCCCGTCCCACACACGCACACAAACAGACAGCCAGGGGTTAAATAAACTGGCAGACAACCAATTCTTCCGATAAGACGCTTGGCAGCAACCCAGTAGCTGCTTGCCAAGAACTTTACTCAATAAACAAAATACCCACAGTCAAGAATTGTCCAGTTCGTAAAATAAATCCAAGGCCAATAATGTTGTTTCCAAAGATGCAATGTGACTCGATAGTAGTTAGTTTTGTCCGTCACAGAGTCTGAATGGCCACCTCACCCCCTTTTATACCCTGTGGGGTGTGGTCCAGTGACTCAGCCTAATCTCTGGCACACCTTTTCTTCTATTGCGTGTGCTTATCTCTGCAACGCTGCCGAGGATCCAGCCAAGACTCATTACCCTCATCACTGTCCACCTGTGGCTGCGTGGACGTGCTTGGCCCCGGCCCTATCTCTTGCCCTTTGGCAGACACCGAAGGCATTGCCAGAGAGGAGGTCCTGGAGAGGGAGGCCTTGCCAACTCCTCTCCTTCACTCTCGGAGTCCTCTCCTGCCGATGACACCGGCTCAGGTAACGGAGCCACAACACTCTGGCTGTCCCCAGAGTGGGGTGGGAATGGAAATTTTGCAATATCCTTCCTCCTGGAGTGGAGTGGGAATGGAGATTTTGCAGTATCCTTCCCTTGCCACACCCTCCAAGCCATACCATGCCCACCAAGCCACACCGGCGGTAAAGAAATTTGGATTTCACCACTGGGGTAAATGCAAGGAAAGTTCTCTCCACCATGAGATCTGATCCATGTTCCAGAATAAATTGTGTGAAGGCAATATTTTAGTAAATTCTATGAAATGTTGCATCCCAGCAATTCCTTAATAGTAGCATTTCAACAAAATTGCATTCCAAAACATTTCTCAGTAAGGAAATAAGATCATGATGTCCCAGTTTGAAACTGGGCAAAAGGAAATGCTAGTTAGACTTTGAGAGATGCAAGATAGAGCAGGGGTCTCCAACCTTGACAACTTCACGACTTGTGGACTTCAACTCCCAGAATTCCTCAGCCAGCACATGCTGTCGTAAAGTTGCCAAGGTTGGAGACCCCTGAGATAGAGGATATAGCTCCTCCAGTGAAAAATAAATATATGCTAACTAGAGATGACTTGTTGGAATGAATGTGATTCCTATCTCACCATCCCTACATTTCCCTAAACTATCCACCATAATGGGCTCAGCAACACCAAAAGGCACCATCTTGAACAGCTTTGAAATGAGAGAGAAAACAGTGCAGGCAGAGAGTAGCAAAGAAAACCAGTTTTGTAAATTGCCTTCATATCAGCATGGAATCAGAATGTGTTCCTCACTCTCACCCCAAGAAGTGGGATATTATTTTGCCATATGAAATAATGATAATAAGGTGGGGAAAATCACTGTTCTGAAGTGCTTTTTGGTTTCTGCTTTTGAATCAGTTCACAACTGACTAGCCTGAGTTCAAGATAATGAGAAACAGAGTAATGGAATGATACCTCTTTTTATCAGTATAGAGAAAATGAACCACCATAATGATTTCAAGACAGTTCATAGTGAGCAACGTAGGAATACAGGAATGTTGTCACATAGTAGAATCTAAACAATACTGTACTAAAACACTGAAGTCTATTTTAAAAAAAGAAAGTCATGATGTTGCACTCCAATGATGGGCAAAGTAATTCTCTACATACCGTATTTACAGTTACTCTGTTTGGGAGATAGGCAGCTTCTAAATGTGAATAGACAGACGGACGGACGGACGGACGGACGGACGGATGAATAAATAAATAAATAAATAAATAAATAAATAATTCAGAAGGAGCCAATTCTACAATGTTCAGTGGAGCTTCCTAGTAAACACACCTACTAGCAGATTTTTTTAAAAATGATTTAGTCTTTGGCGGTTGGAGAAATGATGTATTATTATATAGTGATAGTCTGTTAAAGACTTCACAGCATCCTAGTTTCAACAATATCTATACACAGTGGTTTTTTTAACATTTAACAGCAGGCTACATTAATTCCTCAAAATCTTAAGAGGAAGAAAGTTAGGTCATCGTTATTTTTTTTTAAATGTGGAAAGAACCTACAGATTACTATCTACACTTAAACTCTCCTCCCAAAGGGGATAATGGCATGCTGGCTGGGAATTCTTCAGGTTGATCCACTTGTGTAAAGGGCCAGGGACGGGATGGCTGCATTAAGAAATAGTGACCACTGCGGAGAGGGTACTCAGAAGAATTTGGAGGGCACCCAAACAAATTGTATTTAATGATTGGGGAAACCAATTAAAATACCAGCTGAATTTGCACATAATACTTCGGATGTAAAAAGCAAAACTCTTGTGTCCATCTAAAGTTTGCCTTTATCCTTTGAAGGTACAGGGTAGTGTTGGGTGGGGCGATGGGAGGGCTTGGTAGCATAGGTAGCTCCAGATTTCAAAGACATTAAATTGAGACAACCAGTATTATACCATGTGTAAGGCCAGTGGTATTGATATCGAGAGATCCTGACTCCAGTCAGGGAATAGGCATTGTCTTTCGGTGCCTACTATACAGATTAGGTGCTTCAAAAGCAGAGTGTTCTGAGCAAATTTAATTTTTAATTCTGAATTCTAGCTTTTAGCCTATTTCCTTGGGTGTTGGGTTGTTCAGGGAGCTGTTTGTAGAGCCCCAGCAGGAATGTAAAAGTAGGAATTGGGGTGGGTGTTTACATGTAAAAGGTCTCTCTTCAGGCAGAGAGGAAGGGTGGGAGGGGTTTACTGTTCTGGAAAGAACAGTATCAGGTGGGTCATCCCATTTGTTCACACTTGAATGTATGGAAGATTAAGAGAGCCAGTCAGACATCAACCCTGGATCGTATTAATGTTGGTTTATCAAACCAATGTTTATTTCAGTCCACAATTCTTGGTTGGCTCATAATGACAAAGCAAGTATCAGACCTAGTGAATTTGAGGAGAGGGAGAATATTCTCTGAAGATCCCAAATCTTCACTTGGGCAACTTTCTCTCTTTGCATCATGTCCAAACAAACTTTTCTGCCAGTGGAGATGTGCCATAGCTAAGTACCATCAAATTAGGATT
Source organism: Arizona elegans (assembly GCA_022577455.1). NCBI lineage: Eukaryota > Metazoa > Chordata > Lepidosauria > Squamata > Colubridae > Arizona > Arizona elegans. The sequence continues at coordinate 6,521,675 of JAKOOJ010000003.1, forward strand.
GAATCCTGTATGAACAAATCAACACCAACATATTTAATTTTTAGTAAAGTCATGTCAAACTGTGTTTTGCTTTTATTGTATATTTTCTGATTTTCACTTTTTAAAAATGTTTTTCTTCTGTTTTTTTTTTAACATTTTCATCTTTGAGTCGATCAATGTTTTGTTAATCAAAAACAGAAATGAAGTTATTAGTCAAACTGTCCTCAGCTAATTTGGTACTTGTTACCATATTAATAACTGTTTGGAAAAAGTCAATCTGTTTTCTAACAGCCCTCTTATGCTTGCTGGCACCTGAACCTCTAATGGGACTACATGCATGTGGATCATGTGTTTCCAGGGCGTTGTGTTTTATCTTTTCCTGCCCTTGAGCTAAACCTGCCCTTGAACTAACCTACCTATATAGGAAACCACTTTTTTAAAAATGAACAACTCCCCCGCTTCTTAAGCAAATATATCCAGGAATTATTAGACTATTTTACATATGGGTGGCAGGCAATTTACCTGCTGCAATTGGCAGATATCTCTCAGACATAGAGAAGACAAACAGTTCAAAAGGTTGTTTATCTGGAGGCCTGATAATGGGTGAAGACAGATCAAGGACTTAGTTGTCAGTAGGATCAGGCATCAACCCTGTAGAGCAAGGCAATGCTTTGGAAATAATTCAGGAAATTTATTTCCCAGCATAGAGCATACAAATGAAGCACCAAGTCTACTTGAAAAGAGCTGCCAATAAATATTATGCATGTGTTATTGTGCAGTTGTAAATAGCTTTCAGAATTGTTTTGGACAAACTGCATCATCATAAACCATTCAGTTGTGTACAACCGTTGGCCATTCTATGGATCAGAACTCTCCAAGAACTGCACACAACCCTGTTAAAGGATGTGCACATTTACATGTGAATGTGCACATTTATAAAGAAAATGTGGACATCTGGTAGGACATACAGGCATATGCAGAACTTTAACACTCTACGTTTGAAGAATTTTTGGCAAAATGGCACCCAGTTTGTAGTATAGATATGCAAAATTGACAAATGAGGATTACAAACTGGATGAATCCCTGTTCTGAATTATTCATATACTTGGGAAACATTTCTCTTTGGAAGATCTTTTAACCCACAGCTTTAATAGACTCAGGCATTTGTGTGCAAAAGGGAAAGGTATGTTCTGGCATCCAAGTTATGGAGGCTTTTTTTACTCTTGCATTTCAGATGATGCAAGTTGTGATATAGGAAGAACATTAGGTGTATATATAGAATGAGAGTTGCATTTTTATTTATAGTGTTGTATTCAGTTGTGATTTAAAATTGTTCCGGGCTGCTATGAATGATCAGGAACAATATAATTTTCAATATATTAATAAAATATAATTTATATTTTAAGGCTGCAATTACTGCTTGCATTGTCATCTTTCCAACTCTGCTAGAAACAGTCCACTCATTCCACTATACAGAAAATTCTGAACTAGCCCTTCTCAAATTTTGTAAAATGAGAAGGGGGGGAAGGAAACCAAGAAGGTGGTTACATTTGCAATACCCGCTGCCAAATGTAGTTGTGAATCTGGATATACAAACATTTTTAAGTGGCTTGGCAATCCATTTTCAAACACATGGCTTCTTGAAATAGCGAATTTCCTATTGTTAAATGCTGTGTTCTGTTTTAGTTTATTGTTAAGGATGAGAGCAATAAACTGAAATAAGCAATCTGCTTTCCTTCAACAATACTCTTAAATCAAAGACTAATAAAGTTGGCTCTGATTTTTTTTTAAAAAAACAAAAACTGAGACACCAATGTGAGTCAGGGAACATGCCCCAAGAATCTGCACATTTCCTCAAGCTAAGGCCCATCACGGGTTTTAGGTGACATAATTGTGGTGACTGTGGTGCCAAAAAAAAAGAAAAAAGAGGATGAATCTAGAATAAAAACCTAATCTGATTACATGTAATTGTATTTAAGATCTTATTCAATTAATTAGACATACTTCACAGTATTATTCCATATGGGATTTAATACTTCTTTTTTTCTGTCCATTTAAAAAGAAAACATTGCAGTAGATAGGCTCTGGGGGGCATATGTGGCTCCAATACTTTTGTCTCTGGTTTATGTTACAGGCAGTCCTCATTTAGTGAATGCCTGGTTTAGCAACCATTCACAGTTACGACAGTGATGAAGAAGTCATTTTAGGACAAATTCTCACATTTATAATCTTCACAGGTCTGTAAAACACAGGAAAGCTGAAATAAGATCATAAGCACAGTCGGGGTTTCACTTAGTGACCACTCTGCTTAATGACTGAGTTGCTAGTCCCAATTGTGGTCACAAAAGTACTAATATCTGCTCATGTCTCTGGTGGTACTTTTAAGTTTTTAGGGCAAAGTCTGTTTTAGGACTGCAATCAATGCAAGAAAGTGCAGGAGAAGGAATATGAGAACATGAGTTGGCTGCACCCTGACTAGCAATTTTCCAATCCCGTTTCCCAGAACAGTGAAACCCTTTACAATAGTGAATGGCATTAAATAAATTGTGCCCATTTGTCTGCAAGGAACATCCAAAGCCTTAAACTCTAATACTGCTTTCTAAAAGGGAGAGACTCAGACTGACATAAATTTTCTTCTTCTGAGTAAGCAACAACTGAGTAGAGATTCCTGCTGTCCAGGAAAGTTACCAAAGAGTTCTTTCCTCATATGCATCATTCAGAGCTCAGTTGAGCCTGGAAGTTAATGAGGCCAAGTATCATTTAGCCTAATTGAATAGATGTTGTGCTAGAGAGTAATTTGTCTTCATTACAAAACCACACAAACAAAGGCTACCACTGCAAGAGGAAGACAAGATCTTCCCTTCCCTTATAAATGTGCCATCACAGATCAAACCGAACAACACAGGGTGAAATTCCATATTCCTTCACTTCAAATTAAGCACAGTGGTTTCTTAGCAACATGCAAACAATGCAGTGAGCAAATCTCTCACTCAGGAAACACTGCACAAGAGAAGAGCTTTCTCAGTACTTTAAGTGAAGAAAAGAGGAGAAATATCACTATTGTGGTGTTTATTTAGATTAGATACCGAAGAGAAGCTCTACATTAGTTTTTCTCAATCTCAGCAACTTTAAGGGGGCCGGGAAATTCTGAGAGTTAGTCCAGACATCTTAAAAGTTGGTGAAATTGAGAAACACTGATCTAGATTGAACAAGGATAGGCAAAAATGATTTTATCTCAAGACCTTCCCATTCTCTTTTCCTCTACTCAGTATCTTACTATGGCAAAGATAGTTACCCTTCCATTCTCTTCTCAGTGCACGTACTGCATGGAGATGGTGAGAAGAATAATTCTCTAGCCCAGCAATTGCTCTGAACAGTAGAGGAAACAGACACCAACTGGTGGCCTGTTTAGCTATGGGTAGTCCTTGACTTACTTCCACAATTGAGCCCAAAATTCTGCTGCTAAGTGAGACATTTGCTAATCTTGACCCATTTTACGACTTTCCTTGCCACAGTTGTTAAATGAATCACTGGAGTTCTTAAGTTAGCAACATGGCTATTAAGCAAATCTGGCTTCACTATTACGTTTACTTGTCAGAAGGTTGCAAAAGGTGATTATATGACCTTGGGATGGTGCAACCATTATAAATATGAGTCGGTTGCCAAATGCCCAAGTTTTGATCATGTGTCCATCAGGATGCTGCAATGGTTGTAAGTGTCAAAAATGGACATAAGTCACTTTTTCCAGTGCCACAAATGGTTGCAAGTCAAGGACTATCTGTATTTCCAATACTTATCAAATGAAAAACAGACCTGGGAGAAGCAAATCTGCAGGGAAGCTCCTCTCAGTGTGCACATATATCCTGAACAAGAACTGAGCATAAGCTTTTAGATTCTCTGAAACCTGTGAATCCAACAGCAACTCTAAAACATCCAGTGGCATTTCAGAATAAAAACTCATAATTTAAATCAACCAATCAGAATAGAGCTGGAAGGGATCTTGGAGGTCTTCTAGTGCAACCCCCTGCTCAAGCAGGAGACCCTACAGCCAGTTAATGACTGGATTGTATCTATTAGTATTAGTAGCTATCCCATAAACATCAATGTTATGTAGGTGTAATATCAATTTAAGTGCTATTGTCCACCATACTGGACAACTTCTGCTCAGTATTTAATCTCTGCACATGTACATTATTAGGTGGACATCAAAATCAATCAACCACAAAATGTGAAAGATGATGGAAAAATGTAAACTATCAGCCATGGCACCTCCAAGGGCGCACTATGAAACACAACATTAAGCTTTAGTGTCAAATATATATATTATGTTTACAGAAATAATGAGAATAGATATACCAGAAAGATATACAAGGAACAGATACAATGATATATGGATAACGGAAAATAGCAACTTACAGAGCTTGGAAAGAGATGAAGAGAGATGTAGATCTGACTGGTTTTCAAAGCAAACTATTACAAAAGTTGAGGAAATTTCGAAGAAAAGTAAAAAATTAAAAGACTTAGACAACTAAAGAAATATAGGATGACCAAATACATACTGTCAAAATCAAGCCAGGAAGAATGAAGAAAAGCATCTTAAGTCAAGAATAGAAAATATACCAATTATACTTCATTAATTTACCATCAAGGTGGTGCAGTGGCTAGAATGCAGTACTGCAGGCTAATTCTGCCAACTGCCAGCAGTTTGATTCTCACCAACTCAAGATTGACTCCTCCTTCCATCCTTCCGAGGTCGGTAAGATGAAGACCCAGATTTTTGGGGGGCAATATGCTGACTCTGTAAACCATTTAAAGAGGGCTGTAAAGCACAGTGAAGATATAAATCTAACTGCTATTGCTTTCAAAGGCCAAAAAGATAGCAATACATTGCATTACAGAAACAAATAACAAAGGTTATGGTAATCTAAAGCTATTAAAAGTAGCCCAGCAGTCCCCACAGAATATAACAAGAAAAATAAAATAAGAGATATTTTCAACAAAATTACATGAACACTTAAATCTAAGCTAGGAATACTCATGTGTGTCCTCCGAGGATAATGGGGTATAAAATTAAAGGAAGACAGAAACCCATTAGAAACAGAATTAAAGACAGAAATTTTTGCTAAGAAATAATATGTTCAAAAATCATTTTCACTAGAAAATGAGGTATGACCAATAAGAGACCGAAGAGACCATTGTCAAATAACAAAAAACCAAGGGAGATAAGCACCCATTGAAATATTTAAAGCAGTAGGCAATGAGACAATTAAAGCACTAGCAGCTCTATAGAATAAGATTGTATGGCCCAGAGTTTGGAAAAGAATGGTGCATCTAAAAAAAGTGGAAGAGAGATGTAAGAGAATGTGTGTATTATTGAATCATTGCCTTAATTTCTCACGTTGCATTTATCAAGTTTTATTAAAAAGATTACAATGAAGAATAGAGCCATATATAGCCAACAGATTACAGCGAGACCATAAATCACACCAAAATGAGGAATATATTAAGTCTAATGGGTGGTCCAAGAACACTTTATTATTCTGAGGCATCTTTAAAATGAACAACGATCTTTTGCTCTTTTGTATCCGAGAGAACTGAATCTGGGAAAAGTAAAGTGTTCCAAATAGGGAAGGTAATGAAACAAGGATGCATATTGTCAGTGTATCTGTTTAACTGATATAGAAAATATACTACAAAAATGGCAGAATGGAAAAGATGACAGAGGAAATCAATTTTGGGATATTCAGACAAATCCACTTAGAAAGAATTAGAAAAGCTTCTTACCAAAGTTTATCTACATCATTGAATATTAAAAAGACGTAGGTGGCAAATGTAGTGTAATAAAAATGGTTGGCAAAGATGGTAGATGGCTTTGTCTTCTTAGGCTCAAGAATAGATACAATTGGACAATGTGTTGGATACAGAAAGAACAGCAGGAAGAGGGCAATGGCAAACTTAGATCAAAGATAAGAATTAAAAAGCATAATTCTTTAAGAAGTACTTTTAAAAATAATGACAAGAAAATTCAAAATAGTTTTAAGTAAATGATTTAATCTTAATCCATGTCTATGAAAACTGAGTTCAAATAATGATTGTTGATAGAAATCTTATGGTTTATGCATTTGGAGATAGTTGCTCAGAATATTATTGATTGCAAGAACCGCCAGCTGATCAGTCTTGGACACCAATCAGCAATTAAATATCATATACTTTGGGGCATGATGATGTGAGTAGAGGATGGATTATACTTTCCAGGGTTGAGGGAAGCTAAAGCAGAGAAGATAATTGATAAGAGAATAAATAGGATAAAATATTTTGGAATGCCCTTCTAAGAGCTATGTGATTGGTCAAGATGCCAAGCATTTTATCCATGCATTCAGGAGCCCAATTTCATAGATCTAACTATTTTCAGACAAGCAAATGAAAGATTTCAGCTTTCATAAGAGAACTAAACAAAAAAAGTAATACAGCAGCAGGTTCTTCATATCAACTTCTTTTTTCTGGTTAATGCAAAATCATTTTTGAATCATTTGAATAAATTGCTATTTGTAGATGCATGTGTGTTCTGATGTGAATCCAAATGAATTTAGAAAGGCTTGAATCTCTCTGCAATGCTCCTGTCAGCCTCCCAGGTAAGCCAGACAGGAAGCACAACTGATGAATTAGTTCTATTTTAATGCAAGGCTACATTAATAGAAACTTGCAAGCCTGAAAATAGAAACTTCCCGCCAGCACTTTTAACTGCTTGATCCATTAAGACAAGTCCTTCCAAAGTTTCTTTCTCTGACCATTAAACCACTGAGGGCTCCTGACTCTCTGATCTGGTTGTTTCCTAGGCAGCATCTCTTCCTCTTGTTCTCCAAAATCACCCATACATTCCATTACAGCTCCTGACCATTAACTCAAGCACATAATATATTCCTAAAGTCCTGGATAATGATAATAAAAACTCTCATATGGGTTTTATCAACCCTATAAGTGGAAGATAATTGGCTAAGGCTGTTAATTTGCCATCATATATTACCTTGGTCCTTAATTGGCTTCACAAAATTTACTCTTCCAGAACAGGAAGAAGATGAAAATCTGCATTAAGGAATACATCCAAAAAAAATCTTCTATGGGTAGGGGGGAAAAGTGTCAGAGGAAAAACCAAATTATTTTGGTTATTTGGTCCCAAAATGGCAATAATTTGATTTTGATTCATTGAGAAAGGTAAGCAAGGCTGAGACTTTAATGGAAAATTGCCAGTGAGTCCTTCTTTACTTCTAGGACACACCTAGAAGTGAAATAAAAGAAAATATTTCCATGTCACTGACAAAAAACTACATGTGTCCATGAAACCATCAGGAACAGAGTTCAACATGAAGGAGACTGAACCCTTTTTTGAGGGAAGGGTTCTGCTGAGAGACTGCGCTCTGAAAAATGTGGTGTCTCCAGGACACCTGTGACAACTGATTGGCAAACCTCAAGAGTAAACTATATTAGAGCTTTCCATTACCAACATCAGGAAGCACCATATCTCCTGACTTTGTTTGTGGAATAAGGTTTCCTGCCTTGGGCGAGGGCAAGATCTCCAAGGTCCCTTCCAGCTCCGTGATTCTATGTTCTATATTTCTTCTTATCCTCCTGTTTTTAAAAGGGGAAAAAAATGTATTCTAACTTACTAAATGGAGCTACCGTATAAAACGATTGGGCATATAAGACAACCCCCGACTTTTCCTGTTAAAATATAGGGTTTGGGCTATACTCGCCGTATAAGACTACCCCTCTTCCAACGCACACCAAATAAAAATTAAAAAAACATCAACTGGCTCACCCATAATGTAAAAGCAGATGTGCTAGACCCAAAATGGCCCTTGCAACAAGCAGGAACCTCACACAGCCACAAAAAGCCCAAAAAAACAACTTTCACACTTTACACACACACAACACAACACAACAGGCTCACCACAATGTAAAAGCAGCTGTGCTAGACCCAAAATGGCCCCTGCAACAAGCAGGAACCTCACACAGCCACAAAAAGCCCAAAAAAACAACTTTCACACTTTACAAACACAAAATTCCACATACAGCTTTATGAGATTTTGTGTGTTTGTGTAATTAGAGTGAAACACTACAGAAACACACTAAATCTCAGAAAGCTGCACAACTATTATTTTATTTTATTTTATTTTTATTTTTATATGAAAACTAAATTTAAAACTTCCTAAACTTTAAATGGCTAGGTCTAAAAAAGAACAACTAAAAAAAACCCCAATTAACTATTTTTTTTAAAGCTCCCAAAGGGGGAAAAAACGTACCCAATAGAACAGGGGTCTCCAACCTTGGCAACTTTAAGACTTGTAGACTTCAACTCCCAGAATTCCTCAGCCAGCTTTGTTTCGCTGGCTGAGGAATTCTGGGAGTTGAAGTCCACAACTCCCTGCCTGCTTGATTGCAGGCAGGGAATGGCTTGTTGATGGAATGGATTCAGGCAAGCGAAGCAAGGCAAGCGTTGCGACTAGCAGCTAAGGTAAGCAAGCTGGAGGGGAAAAACTTTTTTCCTTTTACATGGCTCTGGTGATCCCAGCTGAGTTGCCTGATTAGCAGGCAACTCAGCTGGGATTGTCAGAACTTGGATCGACAGAGCCATTTAAGGCTTGTCAGAGCCTTTCGGGCTGGTCTGCCTGGTTACAGGAGAACGACACCCGGCGTATAAGACGACCCCCGACTTTTGAGAAGATTTTCATGTGTTAAAAAGTCGTCTTATACCCCGGAAAATATAGTACTCGAACATAAATTAGAGGATATGTGCTTTAAATTTTTTAGTTATTTTTACTAATTTTATTTTAAACATATATATCACTGTTTATTAGGGAAGAGACTAATAAAAATGGATGCCAAATTTTGCTCTGCACTATTCCTAGCTATATATCACAAGATAGTACAATTTTTCTTATCTTTACTTTTTCATTTTTTCATTGGCTGTATTTTTCCCCCCTTGTATTTGCATTTTTTGTCTGTAACCACCCAGAGTTTTGCAAGTTGTGTGGCATGTGCATTTAAATAACAACAACAACAATAATAATAATAATAATAGAAGAAGAAAAGTTAAGAAAGCAAAACAAGCACAATGGTGAAATTTAGTAAAAACATGTTAACACAACAAGTAACTAATATGCCATTTACAAAAACTAGCTAACGTCCAAATTATAGTGAGAAGTATAACATTTGAATACCGATAGTTCAAACCACCTCAGTTTCTCAACTTTGGAGAAAATAAACTTATTCTTTCTTTAAAGGATGATAATAATGTGTCTGATGCCATAACATTTTCTTTCTTTTCTCCATCCATCCATCCATATCCCTCCTTTATTATTTTTATAAATAACTCAAGGTGGTGAACAAACCTAGTGGAACTTGGGTATGACTAAAATATGCAGCTAAATGCTAAAACCAATAGGTGTGAGGACAAAGCAATGTTAGTTTATTTAGTTTAGTTTATTTGATTTGTATACCGCCCTACTCCCGAAGGACTCAGGGCAGTGAACAGCCAAACAATAAAATACATAAATACAAAAAATTTAAAAAAACAGTTAAAATCAAATTAAATCATTTTGGCCCAGACAAATTAAAACACCCCAATAATTTAAAAACAGATTAAAATTTACATATTAAAATTTATATATTAAAAGAGGGAGGAGATTAGGCCAAGCCTGCTTGATGGAATAAAAAAGTCTTCACAGCGCGGTGGAAGATGCACAGATCCGGGATCCTCCGTATCTCTGGGGGGAGCTCATTCCAGATGGTTGGTGCCCCCACAGAGAAGGCTCTCCCCCTAGGGGTCGCCAGCCGACATTGTTTGGCTGACGGCACCCGGAGGAGTCCCTCTCTATGAGAGCGTACTGGCCGGTGGGAGGCTATTGGTGGTAGTAGGCGGTCCCGTAGATAACCAGGTCCTAAGCCATGGAGCGCTTTAAAGGTGGTAACCAAAACCTTGAAGCGCACCCGGAAGACCACTGGGAGCCAGTGCAGCTCACGCAGGAGAGGTGTCACATGGGAGCGCCATGATGCTCCCATTACCACCCGCGTGGCCGCACTCTGCGCCAGTTGGAGCCTCCGGGTGCTCCTCAAGGGGAGCCCCATGTAGAGAGCATTACAATAGTCCAGGCGGGAGGTGACGAAGGCATGAGTGACCGTGTGTAACGAGTCCTGATCCAGAAAGGGACGCAACTGGCGAATCAAGCAAACCTGATAAAAAATCCTCCCGGTCACGGCCGCTCTTCTAAAGACAGCCGTGAATCCAGGAGGACGCCCAAGTTGCGAGCCCTCTCCGTGGGGGCCAGTGATTCGCCCCCAATAGTCAGAGATGGCGTCAACTGACTATATCGGGACGTTGGAAACCACAGCCACTCGGTCTTGGATGGGTTGAGCCTGAGCCTGTTCCTCCCTATCCAGATCCGTATGGCCTCCAGGCACCGGGACATCACTTCAAGGGCATCGTTGGGGTGATCCGGGGTGGAGATGTACAGCTGGGTGTCGTCAGCGTACTGATGGTACTCCACCCCGAAACCACGGATGATCTCACCCAGCGGCTTCACATAAATGTTGAACAGGAGAGGCGAGAGGACCGACCCTTGCGGCACCCCACATATGAGGGGCCTCGGGGTCGACCTCTGTCCCCCTGTCAACACAGACTGCGACCGGTCAGAGAGAAAGGAGGAGAACCACCGCAACACAGTGCGTCCCACCCCTAACTCTTCCAACCTGTCAGGTTCCATCAGGTGCCTGGGGCGGAACCATCTTACTGGCTCCGCCTCCCTGCAGCGGGGTGTAGCAGTTTGAAGGTCGAGACGAAGGAGAGAGTGATCAGACCATGACAAGGGCTCGGTGACTATATCCCCTATCTCGAGATCACTCAACCACTGTCCAGAGACAAAAACCAGATCCAGCGTGTTTCCCCCTGTGTGAGTAGGGCCATGAATTAACTGGGTCAGGTCCATAGCCGTCATGGAAGCCATGAACTCCCGAGCCACCTCAGACGCCTCGCCCACGGACGGTAGGTTGAAATCCCCCATGACCATAAGCCTGGGGGTATCAACCACCACCGCGGCGATGACGTTGAGTAGCTCGGGCAGGGCTGCTGCCACGTGGCAGGGAGCCAGGTACATGATCAGCAAACCCATCTGAACCCCGTGGCCCCATTTCACAAGGAGGGATTCACAGCCGGTCATCTGACAGTGGCCTCTCTCGGTTTTAGACCTTCCTTAATGATAACCGCTACCCCCCCGCCCCTCCCCTGTGACCTCGGCTGATGGAAGGCAAGGAAACCTGGAGGGCACATTTCAATGAGGGGAAACCCCCCCCCATGGCCCAAGCAGGTCTCCGTAATACCTGCCAGGTCCGCACCCCCCTCCTGAATAAGATCATAAATGAGGGGGGCTTTATTTACTACGGACCTGGCATTGCACAGCATCAGCCGAAGGCCCGGGCCCTGAGGGTCTGTGCAACCTGGAAAACGGGTGGAGCTTTGGGGGACGGAGCACGCCATCACTCGTAAACAGCGAGTGCGCGCTCCCCTAACACGATATGGCCCCCTGCTCCCGCCATATCTACCCCTCCCACTCACAGTATTGATATTCAAAACACTATCCGGATGAGCTCTAACCCCCCCTCGATCCCGGGCCCACCCCCCCACCACGCTTCGCAGCCAGACCCTACCCTGACCCTCCCCCTTGTGGGTTTTCCCCCAAACCCACAACCTGAATTCTAATTTGGCTCTCCCCCTCCCCAAGACCCCTTAAAAATTTAACTAAAAAATTTGATAAAAAAGCCCTCAGCCCCCTAGTTTTCACATGCCACCTCTCTGGGTCCTAAAGCCCGTCATTGAAGTGGGCCCTCGATAACAATGAGGGCCACATCTGCGAGAGGGGGGAATCTCGCAGCGCAAGCAAATCCGCAGTCATGTACATCTCCAAGTGCAGCGATGGAGGAAGGGAACTTAATCAGGGGTCTCAAGATGTATCATGGGGCCATATTGTTCATTGATGTACCATTGGTATCTCTACTGTCCTCCCACGACAGTAGGAGGGTTCTGACAATTTCAGCCAATGGGAACAGCATCCAGTCCGCCCTCCCACGGCGGGACCCTCAAAGGGTCATAGATCGAAAAGTACTTCTCCCAGTGGCGAGAGTCCTGATGTAATAAAGAACCCCTCAGCAGTTGCATCAATTAACTGACCCATGGTCAGAGGGAGATAGTTTATCAGTCAGTCAGTCCGTGAGTCATGCCAGGGGCAAAGACAGAAATCCTTGGCCAAGTCTTATGCTCCAGATCGTATCCTAGTCAGTCCCGATGAAAGAGAAAAAAGAAGGGAAGGGGAAGGAGGGAAAACGGGGTGGAGAAGGGGGCGGACTCCTTCAGTCAGGGCGGATAACAAGCCCTTTATTTGGCAGACAAAGTCCCAGGAGGGGGAAGGAGGAAGGAATGTGCTTTTCCTATGAAGACCCCGGCTGAAGTTTGGAATTAAAGCATAAATGGACTGCAGTTTCAGCCATACATGGAGATAACAAGAATTCTTATATGGGTTGGTATACATTGAAATCCACAGCCTCTTTATAAATTCTAATCTCAAACATATTAATTGGAGTTGTACCAAAATGGAGTTGTTAGTAACCACTTTTCTGGAAGTTTTGCTTGCAGAGTAGCACGATACATGATGCTTTACACTGTCATTTCCAACAGTCAAAGAGCAATAAAAACCATTTAAAAATAATTTTATTTTGCAAAATTAACAGAATTGTATAAGTACAAGCAACAATATTAACGAAAAGTATGAGTGAAGTACTATCAATTGTAAACTTAATAACTACCCAAATGGAAAAGAGAGGCTAGAAATTAGGTACTAAACAAATTTCCCCCTTTCCCTTATCCACTATCAGAAATTCCAATGTTGACAGCGCTTATCAACAATCAAGATTATTTTCAACAATAACTTTTGAGTTGTTGATAACATCTACTTATCCTTACAATGTCATGCACATTCCATATACTCTTTTGAGGTTTGCTCTCTATTTCCCTCTAGCTACACTAGCCAGAAGTGCATGTAGGTGGAGCAAAAAGAGAAAGTTGTGCTCCATATCCATAATCTGGTGGAAACTGACTTCTCCTACAGGATACTGGGCTAATCACCTCTCGCTCCAAGGGGCCAATAAAGTGATGATGAGCCCCTCCAAAATATTTGTTTGTGGCTGAGTTTCTTCCAGTTATGTTTGACAAACACCCTATGTAAGGCTTTTTTTTAAAGGGGGAGGGGGTTATCCTGCCCAACTCAAGGCAGCAAAGAAACCTAATCCTTTAGGATTAGGCGGTTGCACGACAGCTCCCCCAGCACCTGGATGAAACGGTGTATCTGGATCCGTTCCAGTCAGGCTTCAGGCCTGGGTACAGCACGGAAACGGCATTGGTCGCGTTGGTTGATGATCTCTGGAGGGCTTGGGACAGAGGTTGCTGCTCTGTCCTGGTCCTATTAGATCTCTCAGCGGCTTTTGATACCATCGACCATGGTATTATGCTGCACCAGTTGGAAGAGTTAGGGGTGGGAGGCACTGTTTTGCAGTGGTTCTCCTCCTTTCTCTCCGGCCGGTTGCAGTCTGTGTTGGCAGGGGGGCAGAGGTCGACCCCGAGGCACCTCATATGTGGGGTGCCACAAAGGTTGGTCCTCTCGCCCCTTCTGTTCAACATTTATGTAAAGCTGCTGGGCGAGATCATCCATGGTTTCGGGGTGAAGTACCATCAGTATGCTGATGATACTCAGCTGTACATCTCCACCCTGGACCACCCCAACGATGCCCTTGAAGTGATGTCCCGGTGCCTGGAGGCTGTGCGGATCTGGATGGGGAAAAACAGGCTCAGGCTCAACCCATCCAAGACTGAGTGGCTGTGGTTTCCGACGTCCCGATATAGTCAGTTGGTGCCATCACTGACTATTGGGGACGAATCACTGGCCCCCATGGAGAGGGCTCGCAACTTGGGCATCCTCCTGGATTCGCGGCTGTCTTTAGAAGAGCATTTGACGGCCATGACCGGGAGGATTTTTCATCAGGTTTGTCTGATTCGCCAGTTGCGTCCCTTTTGGGATCGGGACTCCTTACGCATGGTCACTCATGCCCTTGTCACTTCCTGCCTGGACTACTGCAATGCTCTCTACATGGGGCTCCCCTTGAGGAGCACCGGGAGACTCCAACCGGTGCAGAGTGCAGCCGCGCAGGTGGTTATGGGAGCGTCATGGCGTTCCCATGTAACACCTCTCCTGCGCGAGCTGTACTGGCTCCCGGTGGTCTTCCGTGTGCGCTTCAAGGTTTTGGTTACCACCTTTAGAGTGCTCCATGGCTTAGGACCTGGTTATCTACGGGACCGCCTGCTGCCACCAGTAGCCTCCCACTGGCTGGTACGCTCTCATAGAGAGGGGCTCCTCCGGGTGCCATCGGCCAAACAATGTCAACTGGCGGCCCCCAGGGGGAGAGCCTTCTCTGTGGGAGCACCTACTATTTGGATTGCATTGTATGTGCATTGTATGTACATTTACAATGCACATACAATCCAATTGTACCATCCAATTTCTTGGAAATCCACCAGGAACTGGTAGAACTGGAACAGAGGATAATTTTACCATAAAGACTATGAACGTCCCACATCTTCTACCAATTTGGAGCAGCCTTTAAGAAAGCAAAATGGAAGAGACACAGATCTAACTAGTTATTCTAGGGGAAAATATGCTGACTCTATAAACCACTTAGAGAGCCCTATGAAGTGGTATATAAGTCTTAGTGCTATTACTATTGCCATATAAAACTGCAGATATCAAAATATTAGGTTCCAAATCTATTTATTTATTTTATTTTATTTATTTATCAAACTTATATGCCGCCCTCTCTCCGAAAAGGACTCAGGGTGGCTCACAGCAATAAAACACATAAAATTCAATATTAAAATGTTAAAATCTAAGATGAGCTATAAAACTAACTGCACTCTCCCAGATGTCAGTGCTTGGATTTACTGATTTATGAATAAACTTTAATTTCCTGGATCAGCATCACATGCCAAATCCAAAAACAGAGTAGATGGATTCAAACAACATTTTAAGCCAACATCAAATAAACCATATTCTGGTTTAGAAGAATTCAGCCAATACGTTCTTCAGTTTGTCAGTGATGTTAATTTCTTACCACAGTGCCTCAATTCCATAAATATATAATTCTATCATGCCTCTATTAAGAAATGAAACAGGATGAAAATCTGTTCAACAATAAGATTGTTTAAGACTTTAATAAGACTTTAAGACTTTAATAAGACTTTAAAGTTCAAAACTGGGATTTTGTACCAGCAGACTAGCACGTAGCAGCCCAGTTACTGTGGTACTTGATACAATTATATATCTTTTGCATGGCTGAGGCTCCGAAAGGATAATGCATCCCACACTTTTCAAAAAACAGAATGGCAGCTCTCTTCCCCCTCCCCATTTTGAAATGTTTGACAGGACTTGTTCCTATGTTGCTATGGTTGTCTTTAAAAGACAGAAGGAAAAAAAGTTTTGTAGAGAGAAGGCTCAACCAAAAATTTATTGGGTGAAAACCACACAATCAGTCAATAGCATTTAGCAACTCTTTGACACAGTGGAACTTTTGTAAAATAAAGGTTGTTGTGTTTTTAAGAAAAAAATCTATAGGATGCAACACCATCTCTTTCCGGCACTTTTGACAGGCCTGCAGCAAAGCCGGGGGCGTTGGGGAAATATCAGTGCTTGGCCTTCTTGTCAGCAGCTATTTTTGGAAGGCTGTGAGAGTGCATCATGCTGGCTGGTGTGGGATTTTCTAGTAAACTGGATATTATCCAAGCATTTTTAAAACAAATGTGAATCACTTTTAATAGAGGCAGGTGACTCATCCAACACTTGGAATAACAGAGAGGGAGAGAGATTAAGCAACGTCTATAACTGCACCAAAATTACCTCCTCTACATCCATCAAAAGCAGAGGAAGACAATTAATCTTTGCGGAGCTCCATTTGTAGGAACGGCTGAGTCAAATCTCTGCAGAGCTCTTTTAGAACACAAAGAATTGCCAGTTTTGTCAAATGTGAAGGAAAATAATCAGACATGTAAATCTACTGCAGTTAATGATATTTTAATATAAAGTGAGGAACAGAAGCATGAAGCACCCAAAATATATGATTGCCTAGAATAGGGAGAAAATGTGGAGCAAAAAAGAAAAAGCAAAGGAAATGTACCTAAGTCCTCACTTCAAAGATGGGTAGAATAGCAGTGCAGATTTCTACTTCATATGTTAATATCCTGCCATTTTTCCAGAGGCTTAAGTTGTTCTATCTTTTTTTCCTTTTCCTTTCTCTGTTTTATCCCTGGGACCATCTTATGGAACCATCTGCATGAGAGATAGAGATGGGTTAGGAAACAAATTTTCATTCAAACAAGTTTTCATTCCTAAACAGGGATTAAACCTGGACCTTCACTATCAAAGTGACATGCTAAAGACAATATATTGTGCAAGTAAAACAGAGGGCTCAGGTTGCTTCTTTTTAGCAGAAGAGAATGAACACATTAGGTGAAAATGGGAATCTATTTTGATTTCTTTTCTTTTTTAAAAATCTTTCTGAGTACAGTAATAAAATGGCAGGACCAAGTGACTTTGATTTGGTTTGCCACACAGGTTAAGCTGACATATGGTTTTTAATTTGATTTTGGTAAAGAATATTGTAGTAACCTAATTACTGTGGTTTATAGTCAGAGTTTAGGCCTATTAAATGAATCTAACCAACTGTAGTTTAGTCAATTATCCTGGGTAAAGTGGTGGTTTAATAGTGCATAGAATTGTGCTGTCCTTCAGCTTCACAGTCCTTTCAAAATGAGTTCAGAGAAAAGTTTCTATACATTATTCCTTCTTTTACTGTTAAGTCTCCGAAAAGAACATTTAAGTTTCTTTTCCCAGTTATTTATTAGGGTCAGACTTGGAATCCACACTTTAACTGCCATTATCTCCCAGCCAGCAATAGCAGTCAAAGCCCAAAATGGCATCAAAAAGCTAGAAAAAAGTCTACCCATCCAGCTGGGTTTTCACCTGGCTTCATAAGAATCAAGAGATATTGAGGACTACACCACATGGACTTTGTAGTATTGTTATATTTGATAAGTGTGGGTTTTCTTCTATTTTGACCGATTTTTCTCTTTTTTAAATGTAATGTTAATAGTTTATCAAAACATTGTAGAATGGAATGTAGAAAACATTTTACTCTGTTACTACTCATGGACCAATTGATACAACATCCCCATATTGCAAGATAAACTATTTTTGCTCTCCAGACTAGGATAGAAGTGTGTTTGTTTTCTGATTAGATAGAGAACTATTCAGTGTTAATTGATATCTGGTTTGTCTCTTCGTGGACTCTTAAGTAATCTTATGACATTTTTTCTCATTAACATTCCAAATTCTCCATCCACAGTTCATGGGAAGTTTATTTAAATGATCCTGCTAAGCATATTATGGGTTAGCATGCTCTCTAGATGGCCTATGACTTATATTATGCTATGCAATGAGAGAAAACATTCCAAACCCATTCCAATGTTCAAACTATATATAAAGTTATCTCTTCCCTTCCTAAGGGTCTTCCATCCTGTACTTGTGGGGCGCCTACCCTTTACTTATTCATAAATAAAAGATATTTATTTACCTTTTTGGTTATTTTGGCCATGGGTATACCAGGCTAAAGAACCTAGCCATGATTTATGGCCAACAGTGTCAACAAGTGATGTATATTTTTATTTGCTAGCTTTTTCAGTCAACATAGGTCAAGGAGGATTTACTCACTAAAATGACATGACCTGGAAAAATCAGCAGGAAAACCATAGCAGAATGGTTAGCAAACCCAGCTGACAAACTGCAATAGCCTGTGTATAACCTAATTAATCCGATATATTTCTAACTGTTCGATATCTAGAATAAACAATCTATAGCTATAGCTTTTTTGTGAAGCTGGTACACTGGAGACAAATGAATAGGTACAGGGAAAGAGGAACC
This sequence comes from Arizona elegans, assembly GCA_022577455.1. NCBI lineage: Eukaryota > Metazoa > Chordata > Lepidosauria > Squamata > Colubridae > Arizona > Arizona elegans. The sequence continues at coordinate 6,539,722 of JAKOOJ010000003.1, forward strand.
AAGAAGATAAACTTCTTTTCAGTTAGTATTGACCCATGGTTACACCTTATAAACAAGATCAGGATAATGGCTTCTAATACTGCATATTATAAAGGAAATGAGTCAACATTTTTCTCTCAAATATCCTGAATAAAGGAGAATCAATCTGCAAATATTTCTCCCCAAGCAACGCTTTGGAAAGTTAATATGATCATGTTCACAATGCTTTATTTGCTACAAGAGGAGAAACAACTGCGTACAGCAAATCATATACAACTATGGCAAGAAAAGAGCCCCCCCGCCAATATGCACCATAATGCAAATTATTAAAGAACACAACTTTTTCCCAGGCTTATACATGCACAAATATATAATTAGTTTTACAAGTTCCAGTCTTTAAGCATGACAGAATATCAATCACAGAATTTACCTTCCAAAGTCTTAAGTTTGCTGTGTTTTTTCCCCTCTTTGTTAAACTTTCTACTCATTATGGATACTGCAATTATGAGAAAAAAGATCACCCAAGGGGGGGGGGGAGCTGAATAAGATTGCTGTAATGTGATCAGGAAGAAATCAAACGTTCTAGTAGCACCATTTCAGACTAACAAATATTATTAAAAGACATAATCTTTAATTTCAGTGTAACTCATGAAAGTTTATGCCAGTTATTAACATCTGTCAACCCCAAAAGGTGGTACCAGACTCCTCCTGAATTGTGAACAAGAATCAATGGAATGCTCAAGCAATGGGAGCATTGAAACAAATGTGAGCAAGAAATCAAATAAGAATGTGTAATGTTTCTTAAATATTTAATGTATTTGTGGATACAACTATAAGGAATGTTTGTGGTAAGTCAGATGTATGTTGGTTGGGAACATTAACATAGGTGTACTTGTTTATACAAATACTGCCACACTATTGGAAGAAAACCAAATTAATTTGCAGCAAATAACAGATGGTTGTGGTCTGATACAACAAAGAATATGAAACAGAAATTTAATGTATCCAAGACCAAAAGAGTTGTGAAAGGGAAAAGAGAATGCAAGTATTTATAAATGGCAAGTAAATAAAAATAGAAATGCAAATACTAGCAGAAAGGTAGTGGGTTGTAGACAGTGTCTTGTCTGAGGATTGCTTGCATGTAAGAGTATCATTTTGCCCACTGCCTTTTTAAAATGGAATAAGAGTTGGAGAAGTAGAAAACATTAAGTCTTTTTATCATGCCTGGTGGGCCTTCAAAGGAACCAGAAAATGTTGGGTTCAAATACATACAGCGATACAAAGAATTTTGAAGATTAACATTCAATTGAAACTAGAGCTCTTCTTTTGGGGTCTAACTCTAATGGATAGACAATTAGAAAAGAGCTATGAAAGATGGTTTTTATATAAGATGACTGTTGCAAGACTATTATATACAAAAGATGGAAAGATTGTAAAATACCCACAATGGCAAAATTGATGGGTGAAGGTGACAGAATTAGCAAAGATGGCAAAATTGACTTATTTGATTAGACAAAGGACAATAACTATACAGGGAGCACTCGACTTACGACCACAATTAAGCCCAAAATTTATGTTGCTAAGTGAGACATTTGTTAAATGAATTTTGCTCCATTTTACGACCTTTCTTGCCACAGTTGTTAAATGAATCACTGCAGTTGTTAAATTAATTTAGCTCCCCCACTGATTTTGCTTGTCAGGAGGTCACAAAAGGCGATGATATGACCCCGGGACACTGCAGCCATCATAAATATGAGTCACTTGCCAAGCATCTGAATTTTGATCATGTAACCATAAGGATGCTCAATGGTGGTGTGAAAAATGGTCATAAGTCACTTTTTTCAGAACTGTTGTAACTTTGAATGGTCACTAAATGAACGGTTGTAAGTCGAGGACGACTTCTATTAGTGACTGGAAACCCTTTATGGACTTTTTGCTGAAAAGAAGAAAAAAATGAACTTGTGATTTATGTGTTTGATGATTAGAAAGAGTAGACTATGAAAAAAAGGAAATTATATTGTAACCTTAGAGAAAGAAGGTACAATACAAATGTACTTGTAACCGCTTCAAGATGATTGGAAACAATTTCTTCTTTACAATGTTTTATTTTTCTAATTTCTCTTTTCTAATTCTTTCTTTGTACTTCTTTCATTTTCTTATTATACTTCTTTACTTTCCTTACCTTTCTCTTTAAGAATTTGTACTGTTTTCATTTTTTTAAAACACACCTACTTTCATAAAAATGGGAATAGGACAGTTAAGGAATATAAAAATTATAATAAACAAATGAGGAAATGAGGAAATAGAAGGATATGTTATAAAGCTAGTAGAGATAGATTCAAATGAATAGGTACCACAAATTAAACACATAATTAAGTGAAGAAATTCAGTGAAGAATAGGAACAAATGTGGTACAGTAGAGTGTGGTCTAGAAAGAGGAAAATATCAACCGGCTTTCTTAACAAGAAATGAACAGATCTCAATTGGTGCTAAACTAATATTTGAACCCTAGGCCTACTATATATATATATGCATAAAGATTTACATTTTGCAACAGTTTGGTTTTTATTTATTTTTTTGCATTATTAGTTAATTTTCTAGTATCTGCAATAAATTTTATCAAGAGTTCTGTTTCTGTTTCTCTGGCTGCACCCCTCCTAGATTAAAAATTGGTCTGGGTAAAGTCTGACAGAGAGAATGAATTGAGGGCTGAACTTCAAAACAAACATAAGAGGAAAGGGTGAAAACAAAGAAATCGTGATTAAATAGATTTGATGAAATCCTGAAAGAGAGCGAGGTGAAGTTTAAAGAACAGAATGCACTGTACAAAGCAGCACAGGGACATAACAGAAGCAAAAATAGCTTATTAGGAAAGATGTGGAGAGATGTAGTGCTGGTATAAACTAGCAGTAGTTATCTATTATCTATCTATTTGTTCAATTTGTATGGCAGCATTTTCAACAAGTGATTTTTTCTTACCTTGTGTCTCTAATTTCTTTGGCATACTCATACTACAGTATTTCTTAACTCTCTACAGCAGTGTTTCTCAACCTTGGTGGTTTCGAGATGTGAGAACTGTAACTCCCAGAATTCCCCAGCCAGCTGTGCAGGATGGGGAATTCTGGGAGATGAAGTCCATACATCTTCAAGCGGCCATGATTAAGAAACACTACTGTACAGAACATTGCTTACCCTGAATAGTATGATGGGTATGCATGTTATGTGGCAAAGCTGATCTCAGTCACATTCTGAATAGAGAGGCATACTTGCAAAAAAAGCAGCCAACTGTGGAAGATCCATCATTTTACCTTCTACCAATGCCTCTCGAGTCTATAGAAATTCAGATTGTTCTTGGCATTGACATTTTGCTTTGCAGCCTGCTGATTCCCAAATACATACCTTTGTAAGCAGCATGTATGTTTCTTACACTGCACTTCAAAAGTACTGCTCCTGGAAAGCTAAATTGAGTCAACTGAAACATGCTTGCTCCATACTTGTTGTTTATGTGGAATGAAAATATGAAGATGATTTAGCCTTCCATAAATTAGAATGGCTTGGGCCTACAATATGTACTAAACATTCACTTCATTTCTGCTGGTCCCCTTTGAACTCTCCTCTGCCTTTTCTTGACAGATGTTTCTTTGGCCACACTGTCAGTATTAATGAGATTTCTAGAATGCAATTTCCTTTCCCTGATTCAGACTCAACGTTTAATAAGTTCCTTATTACTCTAAATGTCAATGATTAGAGATAGCACATTAACCCCAGACAGGATTGTCATGTTGTGCTACATTTTAAAACTATTTTCTTCAATTAATGGATAGAATCTCCTAACGGAGGATTAAATAATTGCTTCTCAATTCGACAAACTTCCATGGAGCGAGGCAGTACTAACCAACTTTGTTAAGCAAGAGCCTTTGATTGAGAAAGATTTTTAGTATAAACAAATATTTATTTTAATGTACTATTTAAACAAAGCCAAAATTGGTGTATTGATTTCTGGGTTAAAAAGAAAAAAAATGTGATGCTAATGTATACTATGAGGCACAAATAGGGTTTATTTCAATATAAATATGCCTATTTATTGCATTGTTTACTGCTTTTCCTGGATTTGCTCAATATTCAAATATTGTTCAGAGTCTTACTGATGCAGGCTATTATAACATACAAAGACACTTTCTCAGCTGAGGTTCCTGTATACTGTATTCCATGTACATTTTATTGAGGTCCCAGGTGCTTAAGACTTCAAGGTAGGTACTTCTTTGTGGTGGCACTAATAACTTTTGATGTCTTCCCAAAGGAAATTTAGAAGAGGAAGTCTGACACTGATACATCATCAAGCCTTTTCTTTTCTAGCAGTGTTTTAAATTTTATTTTGGAGGAAAAATGTTTATGGCTGATTAAATACTCCTTATAGACTTTTAGCATGAAACAGAAAAAAATGCACTTATGATTTGTAATTTTAATGATTAGAAAAAAGCTTGGATAATAAAAAAAAAAGTGAGCTTTATTTTTTGTAGTCATAGAACAAGAGATAATTTTGTAATTGTACTTAAATTTGCTGCAAAGGAAATCTAAAGCTCCTCTCCTCTCCCCTTCCACTTCCTTCTCCCCTTCCCTCTTGAAACTAGCTACCTTTGTCTGTTTCCAGTAGAGTCACATGATTTCCCACTTAGCAACTGTTTTGCTTAGTGGCAGAGTTGCCAGTTCCAATTAGGGTCATTAAGCAAGGCCTACAGTAATTGTTCATATAGTATCACCATATATCATATCACATCACATCCTACCCATACAGAAATAACCTAGGAAGAGTTCTAATATCTGAGTAAACTCAAGATTTTTGTACTGCAGTGTATTGCATTTGGAGTAGCATTTAATGACTTCTAAGCCGAGAAAATAACTGCTGGACTGAAAATGTAGAATGACTCCACAGATAGTAACTTCTTATTCTTAAGCAAATGCACCATTTTTTTTGCCTCTATACATAATTCCAAGCACTGGTATTTCAGTTTAAATTGATTAATTGATTATATGCCATCAAGTCATTGTTGACTTCTAGAGCCTTCTCTAGAGAGTTAGGTCGTCACACAATGTGTCTGAAATAGGAAAAGTTGAGCATTGCCCTTTGTGCCTCAAGGGAGTTGATTCATTTGATGATCCATTTGTTTGTTTTTTGGTTGTCCATGGTATTCTCAGAAGTCTTCACCAACACCAAGTCCAAACATATCAATACTGTTATTTATTTATTTTTCACATTTCTGAACCACCTATCTCTTTCAAAGAGGGACTCTGGGTGTTGCACTATAAAATTAGTATATAAAACAGTATATTAAAAAAGTTAAATAGAACAGAATAGAACTTTATTGGCAAAGTGTGATTGGACACACAAGGAAATTTGTCTTGGTGCATATGCTCTCGGTGTACATAAAAATGTAGGGGGAAGCAAAAGTGGTTAAATACTATTAAAATTAGTTAAAAGGCAGTGGGAGGGCTTTCAGAGAACTAACCAGCCCCATGGCTATGTGCTCCCCTGGGATGCCCTCTCCTTCAAAAATCTTGACATATGTTCCTATAAGTTCTGCACACTCACCCCTGCCTTCTTCAACATCAGAGGCCTTTGGGTTGGGGTCAGTACGCTGCTTTTGGATGTCTTCTGCAGGAAGGTTCAGTTAGTATTGAGCTTGATGGATTTTCTGGGATTAGATATTATTGATGCCATAGGAGTTTAATAAACTGAAGGGATACTTCAGAATGTTTTTATTGTATTGTAACAGTTCTCACCTATCCTTAAAAAGAATATGTACAATACAAGCAACTTTGGAACCTCTCTTCGTCTTGGATTTTTGAACGGCACATTTCAAAAGACAGAGGTGGTACATGCGTTTTATAAAATGAATATATAAGTAGTATAGCTTTGCCTTAGAAATCATGCTTATTTATTCCCTGTAAACTGAATTCCATACTGTTTGCTTGAATCAAGAGGCTGTTATGCATGGAACAAAATGATAAATATAAGCATTAATTGCTTGGCTGAATAATATCCCCTAAAGATGCTTATGTTCCGGCTTCCCTCCTCCACTTGCACCAAGCTTGCATTAAAATAATAGAATTAAATTTATTGGAAGGTTATTCAATTGGGGCAGCCCTTGAATGTAGCTTCTTTATTGTGCCTCAGAATTTCAATCAGTAACAAATCCATTTGCCATACGGCCAAGATCTGGATTAATGCCACATTGTAACATCTGTTATAAAAAAAATAGATAGATGCAGAGCACAGAAGATTTTGCATCTCCAAAAAGGCAACCCAACTATACACAGAGAATCACAGAACAACCTGTCTTGGCACTTGCATCAGTAAAGCAGATGGCTACTCAAATGCAAGTACCTCTGCAAATGCCAGGACTAAGATCAACATATCCAACCTAGAAGCTTGGGAGTCACTAGAGGCAAAAACCCTTGCCAAACCACTCAGCTGATTCACATTAGTTATTCAAAATAATCTTTTCATACATGCATAGATATCCATCATGCTATTTCCCTATGCAATATGCAACATTATGAAAAGTGTAGAAAAAGAATAAAAAATAGGAAGCAATAGAAAAAAGTATCTGTAGTTCAGGGTTGAATTGTGGAGTCCTTGGTACTGTCCAAACTTGGTTATTTATTTGCAGATGTTTCATTACCCGCCTACGTAGCATCACCAAAGAAGCATTGATGATGTTACCTAGTTGGGTAATGAAACATCTTCAAATAGACAATCAAGCTCAGCAAACATCAAGGACTCCTCAAATAGGAAACGACATGAAATTAAACAAAAGGAATAAATTTATATACAATAATTTCACTATACCTATCCATATTTTCTTATCCTTGCTAACAAGTGTTGCTTTCACCACATCTATAAAGTACTTCAAACATTTCCTTCTATTTTTTAAGCTTTTCACGATTCTCTTTTTCAGGATCTCACCAACTCCATCCATCCACTACTTTTTCAGTTTTCTCCTTCCTTATCACTCCTTCCTTTTTCTTTCAAATATTTGTTTTGCAATGTGATTCTTCTTTGATTCTCTCTATATGAACAATCCTATTTTCAATGTACTTTTTTTGTGCTAGTCACTCTTGTGTGCCACCAACATTCATTCAGCATCTATTCATTCTTGGCTGTATGTCCCTTTGCTTTACAGCATACACAACTAGTATCACTGTATTTCAACTTATTTTATGTGTTCCTGACATATTGAAATTCCACTTCCACACAATATAGACAGAAGCATGAACTTATGCATAGCCACTTTTACTTCCTTCAACAAGCATTCATTCCTTGAAATAGACCATAAATTATCCATTACATTTCTACCACCATTATTCAATTACTCAATCCACTTTCTCATCTTCATTAAATATTCTACCAAAGAACAAAAATGCATCTTCTTGCTTTAATTTTTCCTTATTTATGTATAACACATAATTTACTTCGGTGTTAAGCACAACTACCTTGGATACTGATATATATTTAACTTTCCAATCCATACTCTTCATTGCATCATATAACATAATTTTGCTGTAAATCATTTGTATTCTCTAACAACAACATGGCATCACCTGCATGCAAATGTACATACACATTTCCTCCCAAGCCAGCACACCTCTAATATCACAAGCATTCATTACACATTTATACAGTACATGAAAACAAGGGAACATCTCACATCTTTATCTTCTGTTCAAGTTGAACCATTCACTAAGCATTCCTTTATTTATATGCATGCTTTAATATACTATGCTTATGGCAGCACCCAATTTTCAATTTCATGTTTGCATAAAACAAACCAAAATCCAATTTATTAACTCACTTTTTGCAAATCATCAAACATAAACTTCACTCATTCCCAATGACCTGCTAAAGACCAAACACATTTTCTGTGATGCTATACTTGGCATAAAATTACACTGCATTTCTCAAACTTCGTTCATTATCCCTTGGTATGTTTTTGATCAAAATTCAGCCAAATATCTTCCCTCAAACTTTTGGCATTTACTCTTTCTACCTTTCCCTTGTACATGGAATAAATAACAACATTCTTAAAATTGTTAAGAGAACTGGAGTTTTCAAACACATTAAATGTTACACAGCTTGCCAGATAAATAGGTATCCATTATTTTAACATTTCCTCAATTGCAATGTCTGCATCTGTAACTTTAAAAAAAAAAAAAAAAATCTTACAGCATTCATGACTTCCTTCCAATCAAATTTTCTTGGACACCAGAATTTATAGTACTCACTTCTGTATTTTGGCATATCACTCTCATTCCCTTGCAGAAATCTTACTCTTCTATCTTTTTCTCGATATGAATATTATATATAACATTAACACAGTTCATTTTAACTCAGTTCTGTTTGTTTGTTTTCTATTCATTCTGTTGGGTGGTCAGTCTTCTAATACATTTTTTATACAGGACTCTTTCTTTCTCTTCCTGCAGTTATTCTAATTTAGCTACAGCTTCTTTCACTAAAGAACATTTTATAGGTTCTCCTGTAAATATTCTCATTTATTCTTGAGGCTTCAAGTGGCCCAACCACTTTTTGTGGACTCTCATTTTGTTCCCACCCATTAAGTAATAATACAAAGCAGAATGATTTCTTTCCATGGATTGCCTTCATATTGCAGTTTTTCTCCTGATTCTTCCATTACCACAATTCACAAGACATAACATAAAAACATCAACTAGTTTCCTATTTTCATATGCACCCACCATTTAGACGACACCAATTCATAATTTATGAGATACACACACACACACATTAGTTTCAGAAACGTATTGAATGCATCTTTTTCATTTCTTCGTTTCTTGATTTAAACTTGCAGTTACTTCTATTACATGTCAAGTTGCAATATTTTGTATGACATGGTTGTCAAGATAAGTCCATAGAGACTGACCTCTGCCATCCATCCTATTTTTAGTCAATTGAAGATATTTGTATAACATTTTAAGTTAGAAACTACATTGCAGCCATTCCACAAGCAGCATGACCTGCTATCAATAAGGGCAGTAAAAATTAGGTTTGACACATTTGCACCAATATGCCACAAATGGGACCAAAAGCCAGGTTATGCCAAGTAAGCTTGAGCTATGCTATGCTATTCCATTCCCATTCTGTAAGAAGTACATACAGTGCACTGGCATATACTCAGAATATATTCACATTGATATTTAAATGTCACATCTATTCCTCCTCTGAGATTGCATGAGCCTTATACTAGACGTTTAAGGAATACTCCATGACATGTCAATCAAAATCAAACCAGTCAACATATTTGCAAATATGTTATAATTCCATCACTATAACTAACTGCATCCACCAATCTTTAGGTATGATGCCATATTAAGCCCCTTCCCTTTTCCAGTTTACATGGAATCAGATATTTGCAACATTACACAAAATTGATTAGTAATCATTAGCATATAAATCTTTCCCAAGTTTGAGAATGCTTATCACTCATGAAGGATAGTTCAAAAGAGGGTATATTTGAGCTTCATTTTTTTCTCATTCAGACCTTACAGGGGTTTTCTCAGAGTCTTTTCCTCAAAAAGTGATGAGATATCAGGTTAGCCCTATGAGAAGCTATTTTTCCAATTGTAATTGCTAAAACGTAAGTTTCATTTGCAATGCCTGGACCTGTTGTGAGATGATAAGAAAAAAGCAAGCAGAGCTTAATCATTAACACTGGAGAGGGTCCTTTTAGGAGGAAGATTAGGAAAAAAACATTCCCCCAAGCAACTGCTTCGTAGAACAGTTATTTAAAGAAAAAGAAAAAAAAAGATAACCACCAACTTCTTATGACGCCTCCATTAAAAAAATGCTACTATATTTATGAATAAATTAGTCAGCTGCATCTTATCAAGAACAATGGCAAATATAAATAGATCCTACTTTCCCCTTTACACCATTATTAAATAATAAACAATTGCTGCACTTGAATAGAATAATTGTTAAAAGAAAATATATCTAAACAAACTGAAAAGTATAAAGTACAATTTTCTCAATACTAGCAAACTCAGGAAAATTAACTCCTCACATTCAGAGACTTCTTTTCTAACTATTTGCCAGCACAATCTGGGGAAAACATGCAGGCAAAACTTCCTAAAATACTAGAAGTCAACCTATTTCTGAATGAGTAACATCAGCAGCAATGCTGAGGTATTTGATGCTGATAGATGTTTTAAAAACCCAGTGTTCTCTTATTGGTAGCTACATTTTTTCCCATGTTTGTCAAACAAAGACAATGTCATTTGTATGAGACAAATGAACAGTATTCATTGTGACCCATAGAAGCTAGGGGCAATGAGGAGCAGCTGCCTCTGTGTTCTCTACTGCCAGTATGTGATTTCTTCCCATAATTCCCTGCCAGTATGCATGCTTCTTCTGTGCAGAGCATGTATACCAGTGGTGGGTTGCCCTTGGTTCGCACTGGTTCTATAGAACTGGTAGTAAAACTGGCAGGAGGCTCTGCCCACCAAGCCCGACGTCATCAAATGCACATGCCCAGCCCCGCTGCGAACCGGTAGTAAAGGTAAGTAGAACCCACCCCTGATGTATACCGCTCATGAGATACACTCCTAGCAAAATATGTTTTATGCCACTTCTGGCTTTTTTATTGCCTGACTGCAGCTCTTCAGGACTTTAGCAAAGCTCTTCCACATCTTCTTTGTTCCCACTCTCTTTTGAAATGAGAAAGGCCAGGGACTGAACCAGTGATCTTCTTCTCTGTGTAAAGCATCTGCTTAAGTCCAATTTGGGTCCTTTCCCCTTCAGAAGCAACTTTATGAAGCAGAATTTTTTTTATCCCTGCAAGGTTGTAGAGATAGAAAAACATTAGAATTCCTCCTAGATAAGTATATTCATGCATTAAGCATAGAATTTCACACTATTCTATATAATGATTGCTGGAACCAACTGCAGTTTCCAGAACTTCAAGAATCAATAAGTCTGATTGATGTAGATGCAGAATGAAATCATTACTGGCTCAAGGCACACATTTGAGCTGCACAGTGTAGCCACTAAGTGCGCAAGATCAGAATTCCCTGTTCCTCATCAGTTCTAATGCAAAAAGCACATTGTAGTAAACCATCTCTCAGTCAGTTTTAGCTGTCTTCCTGGCCTTATTTCCATTTACAGTTTAGGGATAATACAGGTAGTCCTAAACTTACGATCACAATTGAGCCCAAAATTTTTGTTGCTAAGTGAGACATTTGTTAAGTGAATTTTGCTCCACTTTACGACTTTTCTTGCCACATTTGTTAAGTGAATCACTGCAGTTGTTAAATTAGTAACACAGTTGTTAAGTGAATCTGGCTTCCCCATTGACTTTGCTTGTCAGAAGGTCACAAAAGGTGATCACATGATCCCGGGACACTACAATGGTCATAAATGTGAGTCAGTCCCCAAGGGTCTGAATTTTCATCATGTAACCATGGGGATGCTACAAGTCGTAAGTGTGAAAAATAGTCATAAGTCTTTTTTTCAGTGCCATTGTAACTTCAAACGGTCACTAAATGAATTGTATTGACTTTCAACTTTTTATGGATGTGACTTATATGAAACACTTGAAATAAAATATATGCATACTGCCTACTTCTACTTCCAGGATGCTTTCCAGAAGATGCTTTCCTCTCCTAGAACTGAGCATACTGCTCAAATCGTTTTTAGAGAAAACAAATCTACCAAAATTGAACCAATGTTCTATGTTTGATACACAATACCAGGATTGTTAGCAGAGAACCACCACTAAATACCAAGGTTATCAAGGTGGCTCTGCTGAAACAACTATCTTGAACAATTTAAGTGGATGAAGGGCCCACCTGTAATGTAGGGAATACATCTATACAATGCTAGGAAAATACATTATATAGCATTAGTACCCAACACTGAGCCTCTTCCAGTGTTTTGGAAACAAACCTTAACAAAGCTGTGTAGGAACAGAAGTTTGCTGGAAGACACAATAAGATAGCTATTGTATGTCAATAATGTGTTTCATTTCTTCCAGCACCTTACAAGGCGCAAAATTAATTACCTACTTAAAAGATGCAAAGGTAAATATGCTTGAAAGCCAACTGTACATTTATTAGCTCTAAAGAATGGCAAACTGGGAAAGCAAAGAAGGAGTTGAAGCAAAAGATGCTGTGTCTGCACCCTGATTGTTCTCAAGATGCAATGCAATTTCATTTATTAAACTCCAAATGCTGTCCCCCGAATTTCATTAACTGCAACTCTTCCCATTCCACATAATGGCCTCTCCGGATCACATCTATCCCCTCTTATTTAGGAACTTCGGAATGCTTTTTTTAAAAGTACATTTCTACTATAATCCCAACCCAGACAGATAACCACCCAAGGATAAATTGGGAGCCACGATTAAAGGCTGCTAGTTTTCTCAGTTGCAAAAATAATTTGTAAGCAAAATATTTTAAGCATGTTTAATCAGATGTTTACTCCAGTGCTACAGATTAGCAACACAGCAGGTATGGCCAGAAATATGTGATCTATAGATGTTGGGATAATGCTGGGCATCAGGGAATTCATTTTTTACTTACTTAAATGAATTCACTTTTGAATTCATTTAGGTGGCACAAAATAATTAATTATTCAGACACTTATTTTCTACCTTGCAAGGCAACATTCTAAGTACATTTTGTAGTTGTAAATTGCCCTTGGATTATGTCCAGGTAGGTGCATGACAATGATGTACTTTCTGGCTAATTTGTGAAACATGTCACAGCTGGAGTGTGCTTCCCTTTCAGAAGAGAGATTGTTTTTCCTTTGCTCCATCTCAGATCTGCATATGCTTTTATTAAAGTGCTTCCTAGAAAAGGGAATAATCAGGATTAAGAATATAATATAATGCTTTGGGCCAGCGATGATATAGTACCAATGAATTATTTCTGTCTTCATATGGGTCTGGAAGGCATGGAGTTTGATGGGATTTCACCTCCTCACTAACTTAATTTTGGCACTGGAATGGGGTTTGTCCCACGGGTGAAATTCAGACGGTTCTATCTGGCTCGGGAGAACCGGTAGTGGTAGCTGCGGGAAGCTCCACCCACCTGCCTGAACGTCATGACGTTGCTTTTTTGCGATGATTTTAAGCCTCTGTGCATGTGCAGAAGGCTTTGTGCATGCAGCGCATGCACATTTGCGAACTGGTAGGGAAGGTAAGTGAATTTCACCCCTGGTTCGTCCTTCAAGCAGCAGTGATGGTTAGGTATTTTTTTCCCACAATATAATCTGGGGGGAAAAAATGTAGATTCTTCATATATTTGTGATTCCGAAACTAGGTTTCTGCACCATCTTCATATAGCAGACTGCAAACAGCAGCAGTTTTTTGTTCTTTTCAGTGGTATTTATTGTTAGGGGAAAATTATATACGAGAATGGAGTAAACCATGACTAATACTATGAAAGGTATCATGTAAACAATGGTTTTTTGAAGCAACCATGAAGTCTGTAAGATTAGGTTTCTAAAGAATTACAGAGGTCTGCAGCTACTGTAACCATACATGGCCATACAATCTTCACAATCAAAAGACAGCTTTCCAAACACTGTGTAGCAGAAAGGAACAAGTAAAAGTTATCATTTATACAGCTACCTCCCAGTCTGAAATACTTTATTCCCCTCTCCCCCAAATCCAATGAACCTTATTTTCCAAAATCCTTATAATAGCCTCCAATTTACACGTTGTAAAATCACAATGCAGTTAAGTATTACTAGCAGTCTGTAATCAGTTTCAAAAGCATAACAGTGGGAATGGATCAAGGGAATTGATGCGTTCAAATCATATTCCAATACAAAAAGGGGCAGTGCCAAATATTGTTCAAACTACTAAATAACTGCATTTTTCTTACTAATAAGAAAATGCCCAGGATTTTGTATAGACTTCAGTGTATATGGTGGATAGAGAAGACACAACAGCATCTGAGATTGCTAATTTACATGGTAATATGAAAATACATTTAACTACACAAGATTTCATTCCAACTGTTGCTTCCTGTTCATCATACAAATTCTTCAATGGACAAAGGAGACACCAAAGTATAGGTAGCCCTCAACTTACAACCACAATTTGGACCGGAACTTCCATGGCTAAGCGACATGGTCATTAAGTGAGTCATCCCATGACTGTGCCTGATTTTACTATCTTCTTTGTTGTGGTTACTAAGTGAATCAGGGTTTTACCATTGACTTTGCTTGTAAGAAGCAGGCTGGGAAAGTTGCAAATGGCAATCTGGTGACCCCAGGACACTGCAGTGGCAGTAAATGCCTGCCAGTTGCCAAGTGCCCAAATCATGATCACGTTCCAGAGACTCTGCAATGGTCCTAAGTGTGAGGTCTGCTTATAAACCATTTTTTCAGTGCTGTCATAACTTTGAACAGTGGCCAAATAAATGCTCATAAACCGAGGACTACCTGTACATCCATTTTTAAGAGTTATGCATAATTTATTATGATTTATCCAAATAAAAGCCTTAATATAATCAATAAGCAAAAAAACTTTTTTTGACATGTCTTGTCTTCCACAATACATTGGATATTAGCAATGTGATCTTGCCTTTTCTGAATCCCCCTTGCATATATGACAGTTCTCATTTCTTATCCTTTTGAAATCTAGATTGAAGAATTTTGAGTGTTTTTTTGCAACCATGTGAAAGAAGTACACTTGTTCAATAGTCTGAGCATTCTTTAGAAATCTTTTTTTTTTTTTTTGCACTACCGGTAGAATATAAATTGGTCTTTTCCAGTCTCCTGAGCAGACTACCATGTTTTCCAATCCTGTTGTAGACTGCAAGTAGCACTTCAACTGCATCTTCTTATTTATCAAATTTATATCACTACCCATCTCACTAGAAGTCACTCTGAATGGAGTACAGCCAAAAAAAAAAGTATCAAAACAATAATCACGACAGTCATATTAAGCAAAAAAGATAAACACAAGAGATCAGCAAAGGATTCACCTTCAAAATGTCCCCAGTCCTCTCAAACACCAGGCCTAATGCCAAAGCCAAATCTTGAGGGACCTCTCAAAAATAAGGAGAGATGGAGCTATTCAGAGCATTTCATGGAGGAGAATGTTCTATAAGGCAGGCACCACAGTAGAGAAAGCCCTTTTTCTCAGATTCACCAAGTGTCATTCCCTGAGAGACAGGACACACAGTATTTCTCTTCTGCCAGATCTGACAGGACAAGCAGATGTAACAGGGAGAGACAGTCCCTCAAATAACGCAGACCTGTGCCACTAAGGGCTTCAGAGTTTAAAACCAGTACCATGAATTGGACTCAGACTGGCAACCAATGCAGTTTATGGAGCAGAAGCATAACTTGTACTGTTTTAGAAGCACACAGCTGCCCATGTTGCCTGCATTTTGCACCAGCTGAAGCTTCTGGACACTCTTCAAGGGCATCCCCATGTAGAACGCATTACAGTAATCCAATCGAGAGGTGACAAGGGCAGGAGTAACTGTCCAATCCAGGAACAGGCATAACAGGCACACAACAAAAAACAAAGACTCTCCTACTAGCCATGACTGCTAATTGCTCTTTGAGCAGGAGTCATGAGTCCAGGGGGTCATCCAGATTGCACACCGGATCCTGCACTGAGTGTAAAAGCTTTCCTTATTTTCTACAATTTTCTTAAATAAATCTCTTGCCCTTATCTTCAATTATTTTGCTTCACCAATATAGATATAACTCCTCATCTCTTCTTGCTCTTTTCTAGGACACAACATTTAAATTGGGGAAAATTTCTTCTGCCTCTATTGCCTTTTGCTTTTTGGCTTTCTTTAGCTATTACTGGTATCAATGAATCAGCAAATAGTCATTTGATATTCTTTTCTTACTGCATTATTTTATTTCCTTCATCATTGCTGATGCCCCAAAATTCAGCTGATTTCTTCAGACATTCCACTGACCGATCTGATAAAATTTATTAATTTCTTTCACTGCATAATTGTGTAGAATATTATTATAGTTCTACCTTGTTAGTTTGTTTTTGTTCTCTTCAGTTGCCATTTTTCAAGAAGTCCATGGTTAGCACCTGCTTCTGTTTTTGCTAACTAGAAATGGTTTTTCCATCTTTGCTTCTTCATGTGTAGAGTTGTGTCCTAGATTGTTGGAAGAAAGCATTTGTTATAAATATTGAATTTCCCTGGCAGAAATCTATCTGTCTGTCTCTTGATTCATCTAGCAAATTTCCCCATTTTTCCAGATTCTATGTCAATTCCAACTTTAATATTCCAGTCTCCAATAATTAATGCAATGATCTTGTTTTGTTGTTGTGTCAACAAGATGTTGACATTCACCACAGAACTTTCCTGTCTCTTCTTGCATTTGTGATTGGAGCATACAAATGAATCACCATAATTGATTGGTTTGCCTTCAATTCCCATTGTGGCTTGTATACAAGCAATGACTTTGACAGCCTTTCATTAATAACGATGACTTCTTCATTTTTTCTATAATTTTCCAGTCTACAATAAATCATATGCTTCCTTGATTTGATGTGGCCCATTCCAGTCCATTTCAGTTCATTGATTCTTAGAACGACAGTGTTCAGTCATGACATTTCTTCTCAGTCAACATCAAGTTTGCTTTGGTACATGGTTCTGGCATTCCATCTATTAATAGTATACATATATTTGCAGTATCAGACTTTCTTTTTTTATTCTTTGGTATAAATCCAACCTCACTATAAGCATCAAGGTTATTTAAACTTGCCCGCTGGTCTTTCTCAGTAGCTTGCTGAATATTTTCCAACCCAGGGGCTTATCTTCCAGAACAAGTGAACATTATCCCATTTGCAAAACTCCATTTGGTTTTCTTGGTGGAATACTCGAAAGTCAGTTGTTATTTCCTTCTCCAGTGAGATCTTGTCTAGGGTCTGCTTATCATGGTGCACACTCAATATATACTCCCAACGGCTCAGAAAGTCATTGGGATGGCAAACTCCTTCACTGCTGTACAGTAGCAATCCATAAAGAGGTTAATTAGGCTAGCCTTCACTAATGACTGAAGGGTTACTGCCATAATCCAATACATCTGGAAAAATCAGTTTCCAGAAAGCAACATTGCATTCCTTCTTACTAGATGACTTTTTTAAACAAGGGTCATGAGTCCAGATCTAACTTGTTGTTGTTGTTGTTGTTGTTGTTGTTGTTGTTGTTCAGTTCCTCCTGAAAGCACCCTGAAAGATTAAAGTTCTTGATAAGCTTAAATTTGTTTTATTGCTAACAACATCCATTTTTTTTACTCTTCTCTGCTTGATTCTTTATTAAATGCAATGAGCCGAAAACAGGAATTAATTTAATCCTTTGGCTAGCCTACTTACTCAGGTGCCAGGCCATATGACCAACAGATTTACCTCATTCTTAAGAAGATTAAAGGTGGGCCATTTAGGTCTGGATTTTCATATGTCCTGGTTGAGATTTATTCATTATTATAAAATATGTCAATGATAATAGCATATCTATGAGAATATGCTATTATGTATGAGAAAGTGAGCCTTCTAGTAGCCTGACCTGCTTTGCAGGTTATTAGTGCACATGGTTCTCCAAATCCCTTGCAAAGCAGCTCAGAGGAGAAAAACTACATAAATGAAACACTGTTCATTTGGTCAACGAACAGCAAAATTTGAACAAAAAATTGAGCTACAGTTCCAGCTCTTTGCATTTTCCCTCCTGATGCAGCCTCAGTCATTTGGCTGCTGGCTCAGCCTGGGCTCAGAGTGGGATTACATCTCTTGAAGATGAAGAATAGCAAGGCACAAAGAGACCCAAGGCAATTTCCAAGACTGGGACATTCATTCACAACACAAAACAAACCGGAGGTCTCTTGCCTCCATTGGATTTCATCCTATCTATTTTTAGTTTATTTCACAGGCGGCGACTGATAATATCTGTGGGAAGTGAAGCTACTAGCTGGCAAATCTGTTGGCAGGCAAAAAAAATTTTTTTTTAATGTTTCACCCATTTTTTTTTCCTGTCCAACTTAAAATTGGATGAATTCCTTTTCATAAATGACTAAATAGTCTGAAGAATGGTAGAGCTTAAATTGAGGGCATAAAAATAATGCCATCCCATCCTTGCCAGAGCAAATCAGAATGGTCCAACATCTATGGATGCCAGGCAGACAATTGCCTTTAGGAATCCAAACAGTTTACTTTCCAAAAAGCTGTTAACCCTTCAAAAGAAAGGAATGTTTTTCATCAATATTTTTTCTCAGAAACTGTAATTATCTAAGCCTGCCCAAACACACATACACACAACATTCTTCCTTAAATTTAAGTAAGTTTTTATTGAGAATATAAACTGTGAATTTTTTTCCTTGGTGCATGTTTTCTATATTTCATTTCCCAGTCTTATTTATCCTTTATTTAGTGGGACATAATTTGTCCCACTGACAAATTATCTCTTTTCCTGTTGTGCCATATTTATTATATATTTTTTGTTTATATAGCCTGGAACAATTCTTTGTAGAAATAATTAAGGTTTTATTTCAAACTCTGTGTGTGTGTGTGTGTGTGAGAGAGAGAGAGAGAGAGAGAAATATGCAATAATTATTTTTAATTTCTCCCCAGTACTTTTTTTAAAAAAAACAAAAGTATCATTTACTGGAAATGTGTTAAACAAGGAACATTGTAACCTTTTTATTGTAAGATTTATCTATTATCACTATTGATGGAGTGAGTACCATCTGTAAAACTATTATATCAACTTTTCCCTAAATTATAACTTGAGATGAACTTTACTGATTTTTTTTCATGATTCCCATTGTTGCAGTGTAATAAACCCAAATTTGGACCTTATATTTAATTCATGTCTTCAAGAACAAGTATTCAGCTTCTAAAACTTATCCAATCATTTGAAAAAAGTATTTTATTAAAAAATTTTATTTATTTTTGTTTGGGGTATAGATGGAGGCCAGCTTTATAATTTTTTCTTCTTAATTTCAGAATTAGGAATCTTCCTGCTTTATCTTTAATTTGTTGCTTCTGCACTGGTGCTGGATATGGAAAAGCACCCACAGCCATGCTCTTAACCTAAAATAACTAGGAGTTCTGGGAAAAAACTAAAAAACAGAGCAGGACAGGAAAAAAACCTGTGTTGCAGCTACCATACTTCCTTGGATTTCAGATAAATTGCTATTCCATTTTCCTTAAGTCTTTCTGTAGCTTAGTATTCTTGTCCTAATTTTTTCCTATTTTAACGAACTGAATTGGTCTGTTTTTATATGTGTTTCTGGTAAGCAAATAATATCACCATTTTCTTTACTGGGCTTGCTGAAGGTGTCTCCCCCCCCCTTTTTTTTTAATTTAGTGAATTTAATCCATTTGCGTTTTGTGACATCAGTGCCATCTCCATTAGGAACTCAGCTCAATGCTGCTATGTTTAATTACCCTTTTTCTTTGTTTGCATTGTCTTTTTGTTCCTTGTCCAAAGAGTCCTGAGCAGTTAGTTCTTTATATAAAACTTCTGAGATTGTCTTTGTAATTATGTTTTGTTTTGTTTTGTTTTTTGTTTCCAAGGCAAACAAAAATTTCAATTGGTGTCTTCTTTGTTTGTTTCTTAACATGGCTGTCAGGGATGCAAATTATTTCTATTTTAAAAAAAAACAACCTTGGAGATACATCTTCAATATCTGGATTTGCTTCCTTTCTATAATCAGAGAGGTCGCAATCTGCTGTTTTAAAACAGCCTTCTTGTACTTTCATGCAAAAATCTGAGTAAGATGTTCTGAGGCATTTTCTTCTTTGTGACTTATTATTGTAGTGTTTACTGATTTTTATTTTTATTCATTTTGTGTATAGCAATCCTTTTTCTTTGTAGTTATCTGTATTTACTTTCCAAATAATAAAAATAAATGAATGAAAGGAAAGAATGCAAGCAGTCTTTTGATAAACTGAATATTCTAATTAAGCTATTCAAGACATTGTTTTGATTATTTGTTTATGGAGCATCATCTATGAGACTGACACGTTGCAATCAACAAGTGTAACAGATCCTTTCCCCAAGAGGGTTATAGCCTAAAATCAGGGTACAGAGATAGGGTAATGGAGAAATGAGTAAGCAAAGGAAGACTACATTGATTACATCAATTAACATTATTTTTGTTTTAATATGTCTTTACTTATTCAGCACAAATGAAATGTACAGAATCAGAATTAGTTGGATTCGGAGAGGAAGGGCAATTTAGGACAAGGACAATAGCAGAGATCAATACATGTAGTCCAATTATGACCACAACTGTGCCCAAAATTTCTGTTGCTAAATGAAACAGTTCAGTGAATTTTGCCCCATTTTGCGACTTTTCTTGTCACAGTTGTTAAGTGAATCACAGCAGTTTTCAAGTTAGTAACACAATTGTTAAGTAAATCTGGTTTCCCCATTGACTTTGCTTATCAGAAGGTCACAAAAGGGGATAACACAGGGGTGAAATCCAGCAGGTTCTGGCAGGTTCTGGTGAACTGGTAGCGGAAATTTTGAGTAGTTTGGAGAACCAGCAAATACTACCCTGGCTGGCCCCAGAGTGGGGTGGGAATGGAGATTTTGCAGTATCCTTCCCCTGGAGTGGGGTGGGAATGGAGATTTTGCAGTATCATTCCACTGGAGTGGGATGGGAATGGAGATTTTGCAGTATCCTTCCCCTGGAGGGGGTGGGAATGGAGATTTTGCAGTATCCTTCCCCTGGAGTGGGATGGGAATGGAGATTTTGCTGTATCTTTCCCCTGCCACACCCACCAAGCCGTGCCCACCAAGCCACACCATGCCAACCAATTGAATTTCACCACTGGGATAACACCACTGGGATAACACAGCAATCATCATAAATATGAGTAAGTTACCGTCTGAATTTTAATTATGTGACCATGGGATGCACCAATGGTTGTAAGTGTGAAAACGGTTATGAGTCACTGGTTTTTCAATACTGTTGTAACTTCAAAAGGTCTCTGAATGAACTGTTGTAAATCAAGGACTACCTGTACACTACACTTGACTGTATTAAAAAGGTAAACATGTAATGATATAACTTCAGTCAGACTAATGACCCTGGCTGTGTATCAAGATTCGCAGTGACAAGAAAGGAAAATACCAATCTTGTCCATTCATGCTTGGATTAGGTGAACTTCGTGTTTATTCAACTGCATTGGCCAGGTGCTAGACCCTGACACCTAGGCTAGTTCTGACTCAATTGACAGATGCTTTGAAAATCTCAGACATTCATGAGGATTCAGTTCTGCTTTATAAAGGAACAAACTGGATCTTTTCCTCCATTACAGTAATAATTTGAGCCTATATATTGCTGATTAAATAGATAAATGAACAACATCCATGTCCACACAACTGGATGCCAAAGGAGGGACTGTGGAAAATTTCTGTGCTGCTTTTAAACATCCATAAAGAAAATAATTAATGTAATCACAACATATTATCCTTTGTTTCATAAACCTTCCCTCAATTTGCAGTGCTAAAACTTAGGCGAGCACCTGATATTTCTCACACACAGAGATTTATAAAGTATGCAAAGCAATGGAGCTGACCAACAGCTTATTTCATAATCTTCAGAAACCATCTCAGCAAGACATCCCAGGAAGCTGCAGAGATATACAAAATAAGCAAATGAAACTGCTACTTAGTTGGCAACTTGATTGGTGGTGGGATACTGTAAAAATATCACAAATATAATTTAAACTGGGATATTTATTGCTCGGTGCTGCAATATATGTTTTTGTCTGCAGAAGAGTCCTGGCATCTCCAGAAGTATTGTTAAAAACATCAGTCCCAAGATTGACTGGCAACTGCTCACCAGTGATGTAGAGTAGTACAGTACTGGAAGATGTATACAGTTTACTTAACAAGTTAAATGCAAATACTTACCAGCATAGAATAAGTTGTTGAAATGAAGAAGTGGAATTCTGATTTCAGCACAGCAAACAGAACAGGAGAAAATTGTATTTCTTTTTTACCTAGTAGTTCCCTTGTCTGCCTCACTGATAAGCCACAGAGTTAAAGAACCAGTAACAAACTGATATCCTCTACATTTTCTTTGCATGCTAATGGCCATCGATGAAAATGGAAGCTAATCTTCTTTGGGGTTTACAAGACTGTAGTTCATTTATCTGACACCAGCAAGTACTGTGAGGTAAGGGGCTCCTCAACTAAATTTCCAGCTGATAAGGCTTATAGACAAAATGCTGAACGAGAGCTGGAGGATAAGATATATGCTTTGATTTCATCAACATCCTCAGAACCAATCAAGAAGTCCTAAAAGACCAAACCATGTAGGTATTATCATTTGCTGGGGCACAAAATGGCTTAAAAAGGATCCATTGCAAGGAACATCTTATCGCTCGAATAATCATACACCAAAACAATGATGCCCACTGAAATCACTGTACTGTACAAGAGCTCAAGGACAGAAGCAACCTAGACCTAAGGAGAAATTTTCTAACAGGGAGAACAATTAACCAGTGGAATGGATTGCCTTCTGAAGTTTTGGATGCTCCATTACTGGAGGCATTTAAGAAGAGACTGGGCAGCCATTTGTCTGAAATGGTAAAGGGCAGTGATGGCGAACCTTTTAGACACCCAGTGCCCAAACTGTGTGTGCACGCATGCCCAAACTGAAATGTGCATGCACATATGTGCACATGGCGGACAGGCAGACATGCACAATTGTGTGCATGCGTGGATATGCACACATGCACAGCAGAGACCCAAAGACCAGCTGGCCAGCGGAAGGCGGGGCATCCCAACACTGGCAGCGCGGCAAGAGGTAAGATCTTTTTCTTTCGTGAGCTTCTGTTTTGTCATTTGCAGGGAAACAGAAGCTCACGAAAGAAACGCCACGGAGATCTGTCCTGGGCAACGGTGCACGTGCCAGCAGAAGGCTCTGCGTACTACCTACTACCATAGGTTTGCCATCATGGGTATAGAGTCTCCTGCTTGAGAAGGCGGCTGAACTAGAAAACCTCCAAGGTCCCTTCCAATTCTGTCATTCTACTTCCTCCTCGAGTGGAGATCAATTTCAATATCTGCATGATTACTACGAAAAATACTGAGTCACAGATCTAATATCATCCACATGTTCATCTTGATATCTGAATCATAAAAAACATAGAAGCCTGTCCCAGCACATAGTAAACATAACCAATGTTTCACTGAGAAGTACTTTAACATCTTTTTGCCTGCACCTCTGCACACCTCAAAGGGAGATTTTGTAAGTTCCCTGTTGGACAACGAACAACCCTCTGTCCTTGTGGTCTTGGTCAAATGGAGGACATTATCCATTATGTCTTCCACTGACTCATTTACAATGAGATCAGGTCCAGGTTTTTAATGGTAGATGAACTCAAGGGCTCTGACCCAGTGGTGAAATCCTCTGGGGGTCGCCACCAGTCCGCTGCCCGCACATGCATGGTGCATGCCAGATGCACGCTACGTGCGCGCTTGCGCAGTGCACACCAGACGCATGCTGCCCACGCATGCACAGTCTGCACCAAATGCGCACTTTTGGATTTCCTGCTTTTTTTTTTTTTTAAAAGCATTTTTAACTACTGGTTGGTTGGAACCGGTTGTTGAAAATGCTTTAAAAAAGTAAAAAAAAAACAAACAGTTCTGACGATCGTGTGCCGCACAGCTGATACTTGGAACTTTTTTTTTTTACTTTTTAAAGCATTTTTAACTACCAGTTCAGGCGAACCGGCAGCATTTCATCCCTGCTCTGACCCTGAAAAACTGAGCTATCTTCTTAGAGATGTGTTTTCAATGGTCAGCAACCAAGTTAATACTTTTGCTCTGCTGCCATTTAAGCTTAGAAAGAAATGCTCAAGTTCTTAGTTGTAGCTTTGGCTTTACTTATGCATAACCTGTTTACATCTAATACTTCTATTTCTTCTAATTTCACTGTTTTATCCTTTTATTGGTATTTTATGGCATAACTATGTTATGGTCTGTGGTTACATCAATAAACTTATTTATTTGCACAGATTTAAGTTTGATTCTTTTACTGTAATAAAAGCTTACCGTTGAACTGTTGTTTTTTTTAAATGGGTAAGTTTGTGTTCTGAGGAAACTGGGCAATCCCCTAATATTAATGTTTTGGAACAATTTAACAAGAAAGTTATTTATAAAACTTTCGTAGAACTAAAAAAATGTTTTTGTCTCAAGAGTGTTTCTTAATAATTTATTCAGTTCAAATATTTGAAATTTGACGGGCTGAGAATTATATAGTATTTTTTGTGTGTGTGTGTGTGTGTGTGTGTGTGTGTGTGAGAGAGAGAGAGAGAGAGAGAGAGAGAGAGAGAGAGAGAGAAATAAATGTACTCCAGATGCCACTGCTGTTTTTAAAGTTGCATAGTGTTGGAGTTTTGGAAACATGAATTGTAGATCCTAAGCCAATAAATAGTCTTAGAGAAAGTTGATGAAATTGGAATTGGCTCTTTATAAGATTACTGGCACAATAAGGTTGAATATTTGATTCTTGTGGACAGTGAATGATTGATTTCAATAATGTAAAATTAGTTTTCTTCAACCTTAAAATGAGTTTAATACAAAAACAATGTTTTGGGTACATTGGAGGGTATGTTTAATGAGACTTGGTTGCAATCCCTGGAGCTAAAACCTGAAATCATTAGTTTCAGATTTAATCCAAAATGAGGCAATAATAGGTCAAGATCAACAGGATTGTTAAACTGAATCTGGATAAACCTGATTTAAACATACTTTAAATCAGATTGATTTTGGACACATCTCTAGCTACAATTTATCAAGACATCAAGCTGACAAAGGATTACATATACTAAAAGAGACATTTACAGTCATCTACAGCGAGGCATTGTCAATATCTATTATTTGTCAGTTTTTGAATTAAGGTTGAAGCAGTCATGCAGTTTGACAAAAGTCCAAGAAAGAAATTTTCAAAAAATATAATCAAACTTTGGGAGATTGTTTATGCTTATCACAGATTTTCCAGACTTGTTTTCCCCTCCTCTATTTTATTACATTGCTGCAAAATTACTATTGCATGTATGTATACATTTGTTAATTAGTTTGATACATCTATAGCTAGAGAGATAAATATAGCAAAACAGTGCTAAGCCTTGACACCATCAGTTAATCAAAAGCTACAGTCTCTGTCATGTTTGTTTTCCTATCGGTCCTACAAATGAGGAAACTGGAAGGAAGAGCTTTTATTCTGCTGCTAACAGCAAACTAATCTTAGAGCTTCTAAATGTGTGTCTTTCATCAAACACATTAATTACCATGTAATCAGGTATTTAAAACGTATATGGCTGCTAAAGCAAGACATATCCTGCAACAGGGATATTCAATTAAAACAGAAATGACATGGCACCCTTCATCACAATCACGAAAGCCCCAAACTCATCTCAAACATGGTTTATGTTTATGTTGTCATTCAAAAATGGCCACGTAGTTCCAAGCAAGAAGGTATCGGCAAAGTAGCTTAGTCACCCCTCCTCCAGTCTTTCATTTCTTACCCTTCACTTTCTGCCAGGCAATAGCATGCTATCATGTGTGAGTTTTCCCTGCAACCGAAAATACATTTCCATTAGTAAATCCAACTGAAGCAATCCACAGGTAGGGTGAAATCCGTATTGGCATTCTCTGACATCAAAGCAATTCAGCTGATGCAGTTGGGGGCAGATGAAAGGAGAAATGGTAAGAAACAAGAGTTTTCAGGTTTCATTAAAAGTTCAGGGACCTCACTTGACTTCCTTCCCTTAGGACCCTTTCTTCCAGCTCTGTGATCTGAGTGCTTGAGTTAGGAAGGAAATTTAATAATCAGCTTCAGAGTGGCTGTTTCAGTCATGTTAAATCTTTATTTACCCAGACATAAAACAGCCTAGATTACATTCTTTCTTTGCTAGCTTGACTTGAATTGTTTGCTCACATGTAACAGGTAATGTCTAACAGAAAGGGAAGCAAATCCGTGACAGAATTTGATTTTGCCTTACAAGTTATGAATTATATTATAAACAAGTTATATTGTTTCAAGAGAATTGTTGGGATTCAGCAAGAAAGAATTAGGAAGATCCAATTAAATAAGGAAGAAAAAAATAATACTTTTCACAAATAAAATCAACAGTATTAATTGAGAGAGATGCATGTCAAGGTGTAGGGGAAGACTATTTCATTTATCAGGCAATATATAATTATTTTCCAGGCTTATCTGACACTATTTTTCCTGAATAAAATTTTCGGCTGTTAAATCCCAAAATTTACATTTCACACATTGTCCAACCCATTTTAAGAGCTATGAAAGGCTAGCTTTTTGCTTTAATTATCTATTTTGGATTATAGGTAGACTTTGTGGAGTGGGGACATTATTTTGGCAATTTAAAAAATATATATAATTTTCCAGCCCGTATCTCCTATCATTCATTATTTAGTTACCAAGCCATGTCAGAGACACAATGGCCAGTGCTATCTAGTTTAATCAGTATCTAAAAAGGGGATGTTCATGAAACTCAATTTCCCCATGCCATCGGGGAAAGTGGCAGATTAAAAAATTGAATTGAGTTTGTCTGCCTTCAATATGAAAAATACCAAGTAAGTCACTTTTGCTGGTTTTTAAACTGAGTCTTTACTACCACACCTGAGTTGCCTCGACTAGATTGGTGGCACAGAAATTTGATAAAGAAACAAATACCCAGCAGGGCAGGCCAGACTGATATATTAGGAAGGTGTATTTGAAACCTTTGTGAAGATAAACATCTGAGATTTGGGCAAGAAACTCCCTGGACTCTCCTTTCTGTTGTGATATTCATTGTTAATAGAGCAGGACTCTCCAAACTTGGCAACTTTAAGACTTCAACTATCACAATTCTTCAGCTGGTCTACAAATCTTAAAATTGCCAGGTTTGGAGACCCCTGTTATAGAGGGTAGGAAGAGTAGGATAGAAATTTCATTGTTTTCAGAATCCAACACAGTTCCACCCAGGGATGAAATCCACTTACCTTCGCTACTGGTTTGCAAATGGGAGCGTGTGTGTGTGCTTGCTTTGCTCATGTGCGACACCTCTGTGCATGCGCAGACCATCAAAAACAGGACGTAATGACGTCCAGGTGGGTGGGCGGAGCCTCCAGCCGCCGGCACTACCGGTTCGCCAGAGCCAGATAGAACCGGCTGCATTTCACCACTGGTTCCACCCCATAATGCTCTGGGATCTGGGGATGATCCAGTTATACCTGCACCCAAGTCTGATTTAACACTGTCAGATTGAAGTTTCATAGTAGTATCAGGGTCCTCAAAGCACTCTGAAGACAAACTTTTTTTTTCTGTAGTGCATCCTTTGAATTGCAGGCTGGGGTAGAACATTTCATATAATGGAAAATTCCCCTATCAAAAAAGAGACTGTCGTCCTTGACATGCTCAACTGACACATTAAGGGTATTATGTTTTTTTCCATTGAATATGACAAAACGAAGCTCTTACGTTTTCATGGGAGTCATGGACATATTCAATCATTTCAAACAAATATATCCCAGAGACATAAAGGACTCTATTATGCAGTAATAACATTATAAGTGAAAAATATGACACCATCATGCTTCTAATGGTTTGAAGATCATTAGTTTTTATGCATACTGAAAGAAAAGGCAAAAAATATATCTGATTCTAATCTAACCTCTTAATATTGTGCCTTTCTTTCCATTATCATTCTATTTCCACTCAACTACTGTTTTCCAACTTCCATTATCAGTACATTAAAAGGGTGGATTCTATTGAATCATGCTTGACTCCCAGTGATTTTTTTGCACTTACCCCTCTAGTTTTCTTGGTAACCACACAATATTGGACTAACCGTTCTATAAGGGAAAAATACCGTATGCCACCAGGCTTGAAACTTTGGGCTTAGATAACTTAGAACTACGCCGCCTTCTGTCTAACCTAAACGTAGTACACAAAATTATCTGCTATAATGTCCTACCTGTCAATGACTATTTCAGCTTCAACCGCAATAATACCCAAGCACACAATAGATACAAACTTAAGGTAAACTGCTCCAAACTCGATTGCAGAAAATACGACTTCAACAACAGAGTAGTCAATGCCTGGAATGCACTACCTGACTCTGTGGTTACATCCCCAAACCCCCATAACTTTAACCGCTTAGACTGTCTATGGTTGACCTCACCCCATTCCTAAGAGGTCTGTAAGTGGCATGCATTAGCACACCAACGTGCCTACCATCCCTGTCCTACTGTCCCCATTTATTTGCACCCTTATCCTGTATTCATAATCATGTTTATACTTATATCTGTTATCTTATACATGTTTGACAAACTAAATAAATAAAAATAAAATAAAGAAAGAGAAAGAAAGAAAGAATATTTCAAAGCATCACTGACAAAATGTCACTGACAGATATTTCTGTATCAGATCTGCCTGGCAAAGATGCTCTGAGTCCTTTAATGGGGAAAAGGAGGTTAAAACAAAGCACAGACCCCACCTTAATGAATTTGCTCCTAAATGAAAGCAGGGGGATTGTACAGTCAATTTCCAGGATTCTGGATCCTAGTATCTTATTGCTGGATATTAAACCTAATTGAAGAAATTCTGTGACTCTTGCTTCCCTGACTGTGTTTTGCTGCAAAGAGATTGACACCTCCTTAGTTTCTGAAAATCAGACAAGTCTTGCTACTTAGCTGGGCATCAATAAATAAAGATCACATCAGAAGCTGTCCATTCACATTATTCAACCACCTTCCATCTTTCAATATGCAGGATTCTGTCCTCCAAATAAGAAAAGCAGCAAACAGGTTTTTAGCACCAATGGTGCACTGCGGGTGTACAAAAAGTTGTTTCTAGTAGTTCTGAGGACACATACAGGGAGGAAACAAAATCAAATAAATGGATGGTAAACAAGATGAAGCTTGGAGGAAAAACAGTGCTGTAAAGAAGAGGAGATAATAAGGTAAAGGGGCACCAAAGGTGGGAGATTTGTTAAACTGGTTTCCAGAATATTTAGTTCCAAAAATATAATACTCAGAATATACTCCTTGTGTATTTGGTTCTAGTGATAATCAAGTTAAGATGCTTTACTCATAACTGATGTCATTTTGCAGAGCTGGAAGAAGAAAAACTGGCTCTTTGCTTGGTCACCCAAAGCTTATTAAATCCACTATCGTGCCTGGTGTCTGGCTGGAGCTACTTCAAGCAGTTTCTAAGATCAAGTCTGGCAGACAGGAAAGACGGGTCACAGGGAAAACTGAGTGCAAGTATTTTTTTAAAAATTAACAAATGATGCCAAGCCCATCCTAAATAAATAAGGCTTCCTTCAACCTCCTGATCCAGCAGGTTGGGAAGGTATATTTTAGCTATTGTACACAACCTTTAACCAACACTGGATAAGGGGAGGTTTCAATATAAAGCAGTGCAAAGAAGTTATTATTGGTGACTATTCTTGTGACTACTGCCATTGGTTTCTGTTGCAAGAGCACAGTGCCAGAGGGAAAGAGGCTGTTTATTCATGGGGGAAGTAGTACTGCTGAGAGTGGGCAGTGGGAGGAAAAAGACAGAAAACATTTCCTTGGATCTCATATACTGTAACTTTTGTTTGCCTGTGGCAAAGACAGAGATCTCTTGTCTGCTTTTCTTTTCAATAGCTAGCTTGTCTGTTTTAGAGGATGTGGATGCCAAATAGATTTTTCAAGGCTTCTGTGGGTGGGAAAAGGTGCACCTGAATGTGCTATGGAAGTGCAATTAGAATTCTAAATGCAGAAGACTTGCATGTCCTTTTATCAAGAGTTTACATGATTACATTGAAACAGGGATATATATGTTTATACTGCATATGTACACACATAAATATGCCTATGTGAAGTCTGGGCACGAACATAAACATCTACAATGCAAACCAGGCATCCTGGACATTTCTCCCATTTCCAGCTTATTATTAGAGGAAAACCATTTCTGATTAGAACTGAATCTCTGACACCTGTGAATTGCAGCAGGAGATTAATTGCTAATTAAGAAATGCATGACTGAATGAAACGCATGGCTGTACATTTGAAACCAGAGATTTTTTTCTTAGGTTTCATGGACAAATTGGGGGGAGGGGGGAGGGGAAGGAATTTTGTTCTTAAAAATGTTAACAGTAGCAAGACTTCTTTATGTGCAGAAATGGAAGGACTCGCAAATACCAACAATGGAAGAATGGTTGGTGAAGTTAATGGCTGCTTTGACTGCTGTGATTAAAGAAAAGACTATCTAGATTCATTTCTACTTGGAAACCACTTTTGTCTTTTTGCTTAAACTGAAATAAATGAAATTTTAACCTTGGGATTTGATGATTAGAATTCTTTGACTACAGAGGTGCTGTGTGCTATGGTATACTTTGGCTTAAAGGGTAATTGCAATTTCTAGCTCTTTCTTCTGTGTCACAATAGATATGATGAATTAACTTCCTCATTCATTTATTCTGCTTGTCTCTCCTGCATGTAGTTTTATCCTGCCCTTTATTTGAAGAACTGTTCTTCAAAAAGAAGGGCAAGACTAAACTCTACATAATAAGCGACACAACTGGTGGCCTCAGGTTGAAAAAGGTATGCTGGTTATCTTTAGGGCTTGCTACATTTGCAGGCAAGAATCTGGAAAACTTCATTAAATGCTTGGCTGCTGCATTTAACCTTTATAATAGGGTTGTTTAAATAGTCTCTTTACAATAAAATACTTTATGCCTCCTCTAGATCAAACTTTAAAATGCCAGAATGAAGCCACCTTCTTGGCCATTAGCCAAAAATAATAATCATCATCAGTACATGTTTCTGGGCCAGGCTCTATATCTCTCCACATTCACATAGTGATTGTTATCCACTAAGAGCCTCCACATATTGGTTTTACGTTTAGGCACTCCAATTCTCAACTCATACTCAGAGTCCTCCAAGTAGTATAAGGGTGGTCAGATCCTTCAGCCATATCCTCCTTTAATGTTATTCCTTTTCCTCAATGATGTCCTTCCTCCATCTTTTAATTCCAGTTACCTCCAGAGGTCCGGACCATCCCCACTCTATTGGCCTTCCGAAAAGTGGTGAAGACCTGGTTTTTCCAGCAGGCCTTGGGACGTTGATCTTGCTCTTGCGATCCGGCGAGATCCGGCCATGAATGGTGTGAATGAGTTTTAATGTTTTTAATGTTTTTAATTTTTAAATGTTTTTATAATGATTTTAAATGCATTGTGAGCTGCCCTGAGTCTTCAGAGACGGCCGGCATACAAATTGAAATAAATAAATAAATAAATAAATAAATAAATAAATAAATAAATAAATAAATAAATAAATAAATAATTCAATTTCATTCTTGTGTACCCTCAAAAATTTTGTTCTTGCGATAAAGCTGTTCCTAGATTGAGTCAGCGGTCTTGGGGTTTATGTCAACTCTGCCATCCATTCTTATAAGTAACTTTGTAAGGGAGTACAGTTTGAAGAATACTATCCTGTTATGAAGCTTTCTTATATTGTACAGGTTTGGCTTGGGGTAGATGGTGATGAGTTTCTAGGCGTAACAGGAGGTGGCAATGAAAATTCAAAGCCAATATAAAATGTTACAGAGGTAACCTTGTCAAAGTTCATATATTCTCTCTGATTCTCATACACAAGGGAGCTCTGTATCCCTTGGGGATTGGTTCCAGACCTGATTTATCTCATTGTCTATTTGGGAGAAAGGAATCAATTTATTTCTCTACTAGAGTTTATTTGAAACACAGCAGAGCTGGTCTTTTCTTTTGCATTAGTTCTGCAGACTATACGTATGTTTATACATGAAGTCTTGCTTCTGCCCCTCTCTTGGATTCAAGCCAGTCATTACTCCCCCACTGTCCCAGATATGTTCAGCAACCTGTTATAGCTTACCTAGTTCTACATTTATCATCAGGAGCTTACTTTTTCCCATTCCACCAACTAGCCATCTGAGCAACATGCAATTATTTTCATAATTACTGGGGAAAGCACTCCATTGTAAAATTGCTGGCATGCTAGCAATTCCTCTTTACAACTAACACGAACACTTAAATGCAACTGAGAATGGCAGCAAAATAGCTGCAGAGTCTTTGGAGGATGTTTTTGTTTACACTTTTATAATCAATCTTCTATCATGAAGTTTCCTATTATAACAACCTCTCAGGGTTTGGTTTTGTGGGGTTTTTTTTGCAAACTACCAGACAAATTTATATTTATGTGAAAAACATGGAGTAAGGACAGGTTAGTTAGACATTTGTTTTATTTCTTTTGAGTGCAGATGGATTGTTGTTATTCTACAACAAGAGGGAGAGAGGGCATCAACTGGATGATGTTGCTTCTTCTAATGGTTCCATTCTTCTATAGCTCAGCTGAATGGAAAGTAGGTGGGCATTGATGGATGAAGATGTTCTTTGTGAGCTCTCAGTGTTTTCAGATCAATATAAGCGACTGCAGCTTGATCAGTTTTTACACCTGAAAGAAAGGCATCTAATGAATCTTAGTACAAAGGATAATCCTTTTCAAATTCAACTCAACAAATGTGTCCTCCTAATGCAACCACACATGGAAAAATATTTGATCAATGCTTTTGAAGTCTCTTCCAGGTCTTGATGCTGTTTGAAAATCTCCACTGAAGGAGAACCTAAGGGGACAACTTTTTCCACTACTTAACAGTTTGTGTAGCTTCAAGTCAGTTTTTGACTCCTGGGTGACTGCCTGGATTAGTCTCAGCAGTTTTCTTTGGCATTTTTTGGTGGGAGGAGTGGTTTGCCGTTGCCACTTTCCCAGGATTGAGAGAGGGGGACTGGCCCAAGCTGGCTGCATGTCTAAGATGGGACTAGAACTCACTCTCTCCCAGTCTCTAGCCTGGTGCCTTAAACACTATATCACATTTTGTGTTACTATTCAAATGCTCACAAACATGCTGTTTAATAATCTGTTTGAGGATCTTTAATTGTTTATTAGATTTATATGCTGCCCATCTCTCCAATAGGGCAATTCTTGCCTGGTATAGACGCCAAACTGATAGGTCTGTAATTTCCTGGTTTCTCTGCCTTTCCTTTTTTATATATATAATTGGGATGACATTTTCTCTCCTTTAATCTTCTGAGATATTGCCAATTCTCCAAGAGCTCTCTAATATTAAATAACTTAGAGTACTTTGGTACTCTAAGGTGCAATTCATCTGGCCCTGGAGCCCTCATTTAAATCATCAAAGTTGCCCTTACCTGATCTATCTTGAACTCCAGTTCCCTCTTCTAATGGTGGTACAGTGATGGCCAGCTAAGGATTTTACTTTCCTTTCTGAGAGAAGAGAAACATAAATTATGAGTCAACACATTCTGCCTTTTCCTTATCACCCGTTGACCAATTCACCCTTTCTTTTTGCAAGAGACCTACATTCTCTTGCTTTCCCTTTGTTTCTGGAACACCTGAAAAAGCCTCCCCCCTCTTCCTTTGGGCGTTTCTTGGAAGCCTCAGTACTTTAACTTTTTCTTTGCCAGTGGCATCTTCTATGTACACTTTTCTTTGCTTTCAGGAGCCTGTTCTCTTTTCTTGCAACATGGCCCTCAGCTAGAAGGACTGATGAAAGTATTTAAGTTTTTTTTAACAGTAACAGAGTTGGAAGGGACCTTGGCGGTCATCTAGTCCAACCCCCTGCTCATGCAGGAGACCTTCCAATTTGAACCTAGGGATTTGAACCGCCGAACTGCCAACCTTTCTGATCAACAAGCTCAGTGTTTTAGCCACTGGGCCAAGTTCTTTCACCTTTCTTCCCAAGTCCTCATAGTTTTTTCTAGTATCATTTGTCCCACCTGAATCAGGACAAAGGAATGGTTATTGGAAGGTTTGAAGAGTCTTGGCAGTCTATCCTGCATATGAGTTCTTGGAAGATAAACCACTTCCCTTGATGTCATATTGAATCTATACACTGAAAGAACTATTCCTCCACCACAACCAGCTTCCACTTCCTCAAAAGAGTTCTTGTGCTTCTTTTCATTCAAGGATGCTTTGGTATCTTCTAGTCCATTCCATGAAGCTGGTGTTCATAAGGCTTTGCTCAGATGGCTTAATATTATCTTCTAGAAAGAGAGTTTGAGTTCCATAAGCAGCGTCCCATCCACTTGCTTCCACTTATCTTTCTCTTTGTGTTATCTGACCTTCACTTCTCTGTCCCTCTTGAGAGGCTTCAGTTATCCTGTTCAGGAACAACTTACCTTCCCTGATGTTTTACACTGTACAAACATTCTCCTTGAGCCCTTTTGATTCTACTACTTTCACCTTCTCTTCCTGAAAGACAATCCACCTATATGTGCCCTCCTCTGGGAAGAAGAAAAGCATGGTATATCCAAAGTAGATGATGCGAGGACTTTCCTGTGTTCTCAGTTTTATGAACAAAAGATTTCAAACTCTTGTTGGATCTCCCTATTCATTCACTCATGCTGTTTAGTCTTTTATTTCAACAGCATTAATTTTTCATAAAAGTCTACAAAGAATATTATTGCTTGGTAGAAAGTCTGAAGGTATCATTAAGCATGGCCTTAAAGGGTGATGACTGTGCTCCTACACCAGCTTGGGATGGGAAGAGCCACAGGTTGCCTTAGATCAGTGGTTCTCAACCTGTGGGTCGGGACCCCTTTGGGGGGTCGAACAACTCTTTCACAGGGGTCACCTAAGATCATCGGAAAACACATATTTTCAATGGTCAATGGAATAATTTTATGGTTGGGGGTCACCAAAACATGAGGAAATGTATTAAAGGGTCGCGGCATTAGGAAGGTTGAGACCCATTGCCTTAGATATTTAATTTAATGTTACTATTCTTATCAAGCACTAACCAAAGGAGCAGAATCTAAGAGCACCATAGAGCCATCTGATCCACTGCTTAAAATCAAACTGCCACCAAACAGCCTGAGTCAAAGTAATGTCCTAAACAATACTAACGTCTACCTTTCTTACTCAGAAGATGTGAAAACACCAACTGTCTCCAATTTGAAAGGAAATTCAGAGGGAACATCTCTCCAGGAATAAGTAATCAAAGAAAAACAATTTAGATGTCTTGTTGCAAAGCACGCCTGATGCTTGCCCAAATCATTTTATTGTACAATCATGAGGAATTACTTGCCAGCAAAATGGGTAGTTTGCACTGCTGTTTATATTTGCAACTTTAATTGCCCTAATATCGATTTTTTTGTAAAATGGGATACGGATAGAGATTACAATCACAGGAAAGGGGGTAGATGTGGACATCATGCAACATTGTGTCTTGACCTCCTGGGTTTAATTTAATGTACTCTCGTGCGCAAAGTGGACACAGCCTCAGTGGCACCCCTCGACTCCATATGCATTATTGCAGGCCCCTCATCCTTGTGTAGCCAAACACCTGGCCACAATATCAGCCAAGCACAGATGCCAAGACAACTATCCCTTACATTCCCAATGCCAGCTCTCTCAAAGCCTGGGCCAAATCCAATCTTGAAAGTTTTTCCCATAATTTTGAATGGTTTCCCACATGGCACCTGCTGTCACCTTATTCTTTTTACAGACCCTGCATCCTTCACACATCACTCACACACATCCTTCACACACCACTCACTGTTGTTTTTCAAGAAACAGATAACAGTATTGTGTCCACAATGCCTTTTCTAACCCTTTAGATAAAGTATACCTTATTCACTTTTTACACATACAGGGAGAGAAGTGAATCAATCCATTCTGCCCACATGT
Organism: Arizona elegans; assembly: GCA_022577455.1. Taxonomy (NCBI): domain Eukaryota; kingdom Metazoa; phylum Chordata; class Lepidosauria; order Squamata; family Colubridae; genus Arizona; species Arizona elegans. The sequence goes on from JAKOOJ010000003.1 coordinate 6,575,458, forward strand.
GCTGGGTGAATGGGAATACCTACTGAAGGCCCCCTCCTCTCAAGAGGTATGAAGGGAGGCAGAGGCCTGTGTTCTCAGTGCCTTACTCTCTTCCTTCGAGTCAGCTAACCTGAGGAAAAATATCCCCCTCTTATAGCCTTTTAGATTTATGAGGGTGGATTTTCTGGAAGGCCTTTGGTGATTAAGCGCCTAGAAGAAAATCTGGGTCATTATTTTCTGTTTGTGCTTAAAAGTATGTTTTTATTGTATTTAATACTGTGTTTGATTTGGAACATTGCCTGAGGGGGTTGATAGATTTCATAAACGAATCAATAATTATCCATTCCAAAGATGAACCATCGCATTAAACCATCATGTGATTGATTGGTGTTAGTTTAGCATGATTTATGAATCCAACAAATGTGGGTTATACAATAGCCTTTGGTGTCTAGCATTATGAACTAATCAACATGGCCAACTCAAGAATTCTACCCATGTGCCGCATATGAACCCAATCTGCATCTCTCTTGGAGACTATCCTGGGACAAGGGGACAGAAAACGCATGAAAGCATTCCTGTTTGCCATTGCTCTTCTCAAGCACCCCTTTAATTTAATTTAATTTAATTTAATATTTAAATTTATATACTGCCCTTCTCCCAAAGGACTCAGGGCGGTGAACAGCCAGAAGTAAAAAACATCAAATACAAAATTTAAAAACAACATTTTGGCCCGACAGTTAAAATCCCCCATTAAAAATCCAAATTAAAATACACAATTGGAGAGATTAGGCCAGCCCGACTTGATGAAATAAAAAGGTTTTGAGGGCCCAACGGAAAGTACGTAAGTCCGGAATAGTCCGTATCTCCGGGGGCAGCTCATTCCAAAGGGCAGGTGCTCCCACAGAGAAAGCTCTCCCCCTGGGGGCCGCCAGTCAGCATTGTTTGGCCAATGGCACCCGGAGGAGCCCCTCTCTGTGGGAGCGTACTGGCCGGTGGGAGGCTCTCGGTGGCAGAAGGCGGTCCCATAATGATACATGCTTGGAGAATCCACTATGTTATTTACGGGGAAACAGAATTTAGATAGCTGAAATAGAGTTAGGAGAATTTATGTAGCTCTATTTATATTCTGAAGTTGATGCTACTTTATTTCACCTAGTAAACTCTGTAGCAATTAGCTTGTCCAGAAAAACAAAAAACCCAAATAGCTATGCTGAAGCCTGATGGCTACATATAGAATACCAATAATGCATTGGTGACTTAACATCCTATGGCTTAAGGCAGTGGTGGGATTCAGCCAGTTCGCACCACTTCGGGAGAACCGGTTGTTAACTTTTTGAGCAGTTTGACAAACTGGTTGTTGGAAGAAATTATTAGGGCAGAGAACCGGTTGTTAGATTACTGGAATCCCACCACTGGCTTAAGGTAAAAGTAAAGGTTCCCCTGCACATGCATGCTAGTTGTTTCCGGCTCTAGGGTGTGAGTGCTCATCTCCGTTTCTAAGCCGAAGAGCCAGCGCTGTCCGAAGACGTCTCCGTGGTTATGTGGCCAGTATGACCAAACGCCGAAGTCACAAGGAATGCTGTTACCTTCCCACCAAAGTGGTCCCTATTTTTCTACTTGCATTTTTTACGTGGTTTGGAACTGCTAGGTTGGCAGAAGCTGGGACAAGTACCGGGAGCTCATCCCGTTACGCGGCACTTAGGGATATAAAGTTAGGCAAAAACTGTTATGAAGCTATTGATGTTCTGAATTATATATGCCCAGCATTATTGGCTAGGTCATTAACAGCTGGAATTATACCCAGTCATTTCTAATTCTGTTATATGACTAAAAGTCTAACATTTGAATTCTACAATTCTTCGAACTCGGATTTGTTGATTACATGCTTTTATCTAAGGAACAGTAATAAATCTTAATCTGTATTTTATTGATCATTGAAAGGAATCTAGGGAGCTATGTAAAATCCAAAGGTAATTACCTACTTTGTATCTGCTAAAGAAAATCTAGCTTCTCTCTGATCATCATCATGTTTCATACAAATTTATGGCGGGGACAGCAGCAATATTGTAAGGCTTAAAGGTGGCACTGGGAACACTTAGATTAAAACCACACAGATAACAGCTTTAGATGCAGGACATCCATTGAGGCAGAGCTTCCTAGGACAGGAATGCTGAAAAGGTCCATAAATAACATTTGCCACCTAGCACAGGGCAAAAGATAGAGAGGGAAAGACACTGAAATTAAACCCAGGAGGATGTAAAATGGGTGCAGCAGCCTTAAAGGCTAGACAGCAACTATCTTCAGTTCTGATGATACAATAAAGGTTGTATCATTGGCACTGTCTCATTGGCACTGGAGCCAGCCAAAGGGAGTCCAACGTTAAAGTAGCCTCACCAATTTGGCATCCTCTACATTAGGAGTCACCAAAATTTTTAGCCAGCAATTATAACATATTGGAAGGGCATCAGGCTGACAAGAGCCATATTAGATACCCCAAAATAAATTTATTGACTAAATTAGGCAGGTAAGGCTAGATTAAATACAGAACTCAAAAATTATTCAAAAGGTAGGTTAGTGGAAATTATATTTTGGATTAACTAGGTATTTCTAAAGCATGCTGATAGGAAACAATTTCAATATACTAGAAAAGGGATCTCCAAACTTGGCCACTGGCTGAGGAATTCTGGGAGTTGAAGTCCACAAGTCTTAAAAGTTTGGAGATTCCTGAACTAGAAAAACATAAAGCTGGAAAGGCCTTATTGAAGCAATAAAGAAACTTGGTTACATCAGAACAAAGTGGCTCAGCCTTCAGACCTGTATTCCATGGATAATAGGTTCTGGGTACAGCTCACTCAACTTCTCTAAAGCTTGAAATTAAAATTGCAAATTTAAAAATGCCTGGAAGGAAGTAATACATGGGATGGAATCATACCAAATTTAATTAAAAAGTTATATTATAATAAATATATGAAATTATAATAATGAAATTTAGTCTTTCTCCTGATATCATTTACTTCTTTTAAATAGGTTCTTCCTGCCTCCATCTCCAATTTATGGCCAATTATGACTCCTGGCCACCAGAATATTACACACCTGTTCCGAGTTATATTATGTATTCATTATGAATTGAAGGTTTAATTAATATGTAATTCATTAGTTTCTAACCAAACTTTTTCCTGGTTCATTTCAATGTGTCCCATAGAATTAAATTTTTATAAAGTAACAACAGGATGTACCAAGTATCAAAATATACAATTTCTCTGCAAAACACACAACTATGAGATGCAAAGACAGAAGAATGGCTTTGATGGTGGAGTTCCTAATGGCCTAATTAGGCAATCAGAGTTATGAAGAATCACTGAATTATAAAGAATATCTTTTCTTAGAAGACCTTTGAATAATACAACAGGCAACCCAAGAACAAAAGCAATGTTGAAGTACAACCTGAACAAAGATTTCTCTGACAAAAGAAATCAAGGATAAAATGTGTAGGACAGTTCTGTTTCTAATATATTACTTTTTAAATGTCACAACTAAAAGGTTATACAACTAAATGGAATGTTATTTTAAAAAAACCAAAACAAAATAAAATGCCTAGTGCTTATGAAAAGTGCAGGGAATTTTCTAGCTTTTGGAATATTTAATTAAAACAGCTTGTTCTATCAGCTCAAACTCCCAACAGAAAAGAAGCATGTTAGATTGTTTGGGTGTTTGTAGGATACTAAGAATGACAATTTTCTTTCCCCAATAATTACTGATGAATTTGGGGGGTGGGGGGGAAGCTGTCTTCTTACTTACTCCCAGATAAGAATAGAAGGCATTTTGAAAAGAAATAAACAGGTTGGAGCAAATAACTTTGGATACAACTGCTACAAACTATGGATGAACCTGGAGAATAACCATAGCTTGCTAAGCCTTTCTTTCATAATCTTTTTTATAATTTCTAACATCCCTCTTCTTTCTTCTTTCACTTTATCTCCATTCCAGTTTTGTGCCCTCTTTCTCTTGTTTTCCCAGAGCAGGTGCCCCTCAATGTATCTCCATATATTTTTTTCTTACTTCCTGCAGTTTACTAGAAAGAGACGGGAGGGTGTGCCTATGTGTGTATGGCCACATATGTATTAGCATACTTCTGCATTTGAGAGTAGCTTGTCTGATGGGAATGTGGGTATGTGCAGTTGGGGGATTGAGAGTTTTTTAAAAAAGTGGGTGCATTATTTTACAGAAAATTGACTTCTAGATTGTTTGAATTGGTGTTTAATATTCTTCCTGTTTTCTTCTCTCTCACATACCAACTTTGCCTTTTTTGAAATGTGGGTTCTAACACATACATTACACAAACGTATGTATATACATAGCTGTATGTACTTTTTACTCTAAAGCTACACATGTAAGTGTGTTACATGTGTACTTTTGGGGAAGAGAAATCTCATTATATAATTACTCTAGCTCAAGGGTGTCAAACTCGATTTCATTGAGGGCCACATCAGGGTTGTGTTTGACCTTGGAGGGCCGGCGTGTGTGTGGCCAGGGTTGGGCGTGGTCATGGTGGGTGTGGCCATAGTGGGTGTTTGACACAGGCTCAAGATGCATTTTTTTGCCTTCTTTACACAGATCTTTACTATAACCATTTTCCTATCTCTTCTACCAGATATTAATGGCAAACATTTATTACTTATTCTTCACATTCCACTGAACTTTTTATTTCTAAATGTATACCATATTGTTTAATAGTAAATTGCTTTTCTGGGCAGAAAAGCTATTTATACTATTGTATTTTTATTATTCAACTAATAATAAAAATACAATAGCATAAATAACATGATAACACAAGATCTAATAGCAGAGATAAATTTCCAGGATAGTAAATAATGGCTGTCAATTATAGATTGTTGATTATAGATTAAATGGACCTACAGTATGTAAAATCTGGCATTAAACTGTAGTATTAACATAGGATGTTGCTTGTTTTCTATCCAGATCAGGCACTTACTTGAGGCCACATAATTGTAATCCAGTCCAATCCAGTCCTCCTGCAGCACCTCTGCGTGGCCCGTTTTCGGCCTCCCTGGCCTCCAGCAGCACTCTGCTGGCCAAAAACGCATATTTCTTTTGCCCAGCAGAGTTTTGCCCCTTAAGAGGTTGCAGAAAAAAATGCTTTTAAAAGTTTTTTTTAAAAAAAAGCCTCTGATGAGGTGGCGGGGTAAATGAATGGCAACCAGGCTGGGGACCGGTTCGGGGGCGTGGCCAGCCAATGTTATTACTGGTTCTCCGAGCTACTACTAATTTTTACTACCGGTTCTTGTGAACCGGTGCGAACCGGGAGCAACCCACCACTGCTGGTAATAGTTCTGATGGCTTTTTGCAAGTGTTGATGAAATCCTGAAACATTAATGCTCATGAATTCGTGATAGGAGGGGACAAAAAAAAATGGGAAGACCTAAAACTGTTTTAGAGTTCACATTGAAGTTTATTTGTTAGCAAAAGGTGAAAACACTGTCAACCAGCAATGTGCTATGGTTTGCCAGCTTTGTTGGTGCTAAACATTTCATCAATACAAGCAATCACAGGTCAAATTGACAAAATGCACTCAGCTGTCAGTTTGAAACAGCAAATCCCCTCTCTTAGGAGGCAGAGGGAGAGAGGAAAACACCACAAGGGGTTCAGATAAGGGGAATTCTGAAGGCCCAATGATCCTTGCAGGTACAAAGTCTCTTTTTTGTTCCTAAGGCTTGCAGAACCTGCTACCTTCCTACACTAATCCCATCTCCATATCCATTGTTTCAATTTGCATGGGATTTTATATGAAGGCAAAGGTTTGTCCTTTTTCTTTTTTAAAGCACTGGCCATTTTAAGCCTACAATTCAATTATCTTCCATAAATTGTGTTATCTTCCTTCTGCAGTTCTTGCTAATTTCTGCACTATAAAGCCCACTCACAAGAAAAATATGTATTACTCCACTGACACACTGCTGATTTATATTATGAATATACAGTTACCTTCTATGATGAAATACACTTATCATTTTCCATTTCCCCAAAGCAAGAAGCAGCATTCCTTTCTAGCTTTTATTTAACCAGAAAAAATAGCTGCATATGTACTTTTTAAAAATCAAACTCCAAAATTACTGGCTGGAAGACAATCTATGAAGATTGTAAACCAACTAGAGGTAGTTCTTGACTTGCAACCATTCATTTAACAACTATTCGAAGTTACAATGGCACAGAAAAAGGTCCTGATCTCCACGCTTATGACTGTTGCAGCATCCACATGGTGTGATCAGAATTTGGGCATTTGGCAATTGGGATGTATTAATGATAGTTGCAGCAACATGTTGTCATGTTGATGCACACGACAACAGGTCATGTGTATGCTATTTGTAACATTTCCAGCAGGCTTCCAACAAGCAAAGTCAATGGGGGAAGCTAGTTTCGCTTAATGACTACAGTTTTTAAAATCAGGCACAACTCATTTAGCAACAGAAATTTTGGCCCTAAATGTGGTTGTAAATCAGTGATGACCTGTACTTAAAATACCAGAAAGTAGGGCTGGATGGAAACAGTCTTTCGGACCATAAATCTGGATTTGAAAAGATCTCTGCCCCAACCTGTAAGGTAGTGAAACAAAATTTCTACAGCCAAACTGTAAATTCTAAGGGATCTGATCTGCTTAGGTCTTTCTATGAGAGAGAGAAAAAAACATAAAAAGAACAAGTATAGTTATATTCAGAATTTCATGACATGCAAGTGATTACACTATTGACACTGAAGTCTGAATCAGTCAGGGTGCAAATTTGCTTTAATAAATGCTCTACCAGATAAAAGAACTTACGCAATAGGGAGAAAGAATCTGATAGCAGCTTGTGCTTCTGAATGCTTTTACTTAATCTAGACCTGAGTCTTCACATCGTATTTTGGTGTTTCCAGGATGAGTATTACTAATCACCAACTATTGTGCAGCTCTTCTTCCTTTTCCCTCTGAAAAGATTTTTTAGAAAAGAGAGAGTGTAGCCCAACCCCCACCACAAAATGAAAAACACAATATTATTTTACTTATCAATTCTTCACCTCCAATAAAATTCTGAGTGAGGCAGAGGAACAGCATCATCAGAGTTTTCTGAAAGTTTCCATCCAGATCTTATATAAAAGGCTGTGTTGCTTTGATTTTTAATTCCACAGCTACTTTAATGAAAAGTGCATCAGTATATCAAAGCAAAATAAATCTGCTTGGCATTTTCAGCCAAGAAGCATAGCCTAAGGCTATGAAAAGGAAAATGGAACTAGGAAACATTTTGTTTGATATATTGCATCTCTTAATGAGTAGATCACACTGAACCATTTACAGTGCTTTGCACCTATGCAAGAACAAGTTCTCTGCGCATTTAGCAAAACTGGCACATGTCTGGTGCTATGGCAGACACCACAAGATGGTGCTGTCTTATAATTAGTTTTATTTATAATTGATCTTATAATTGGCCTCATAATTATTTTAAATTCAGGAAGGGATTTTTAAAAAAAAAAAAAAAGAAGAAGAAGAAGAACCCAAACTAATTTCTAATCTCTTCCAAAACCACAAATCTCTTTGTAGAACCAGAAGACTCCCTGCTGGAATTTAGCTATAAATACTTTGTTTCCAATAAAGAGCAGCTTTTGTTTTCCATGGATAATACAGGTAGTTCTTGAATTACAACAATATGTTTAGTGACCATTCAAAGTTACAATGGCACTGAAAAAAGTGGCCTTCAACCAGTCCTCTCACTTTCAAACAATTCGCATCCCCAAGGCCATTTGTGACTTTCCCAGCTGCCTTCTGGAAGCTGGATTCACTTAATGCAGGGGTGGGCAAATGTGGCCCTTTTACTTGGCTGTCTCAGGAATTCTGGGAGTTGAAGTGCACAGGTTGTAAAAGGGCCACATTTGCCCACCCCTGACTTAATGACATGATTCACTTAACTGCAATGATTTGTTTAACAATCATGTCAAAAAAAGTCATAAAATTAGGTGTAACTCAACCACCTTGCTTAACAACAGAAATTCTTGGTCTCAGTTGTGGTTTAAAGTTGAGGACTACCTGCAGCCACATACATAATTCCATTACTACACCCATTCATGAATACAGTTATTACCAACAGAAAAACAATGGTGACTCCAGTAGGTACCACTCTCACCTTGTCTTAAGATAAGGCTCCGTACTTGAATTTTCCCCCAATCTGAAACCCTGAGAGGTAATGGGCTTCAATTCCTGTAACCCTGTGTTCTCAACTTGGACAGATTAAATTGCATCGACATCAGTTCCCAGAACTCCCCAGCCAGCATGGCCATTGTTAAAAACCCTGGAAGTTGAAGGCTACACATCTTAATATTGCCCAGGTCAGGAAACCCCGCTATAACCCTAAGCCTGAAGAACACTACAGTAGGACTGAGGAAGGCAACCTTAATTCTTCCCTTAATTCACAGGCAAATTGTTAAATTTATAGTTTCCAAAAGATATTGCAAGACAAATTCCTTAAAGCCTGTTCAGGATATTCTTCATTGGGAATAATATTGGATATACAGGATTGTAAAAAGGGAGGTGTTCTTTTAATACTAAATGATGTCTTTGAGGGGAGCCAATTAACATTTGTACCCATTGAGCCATTGATTAGAAAAATGTGCAAACACCAGCTCAGATGTACTCCTGAGTCAACATTAGAAAAAGAGATGCAAAAAGTCTTAGGTTAAAATGTATGATGAACCACAGCGGCCCGTATCCTTAGCTAGCACAATCAAAGGAAGGAGATGCAGCAAGTTCTTCTTCAGAAATCCTGAGAGCCCAAGTTTGTCATTCCTTGTTAAAACCAAGCATTAAAGGATGCAGTTCTATGGCCACTGAAATATAGGTGAAATATCATTCTAAGCCTCGGTTTTTAAATAATCCACACTGTTTGGGTTCACACTTTATAAGAGTTGACAACATGGTATTCACCAACATCCCTGCATGAGGGGTCCTTGGTGCTCTCTGAGCTTTTTTTTCTTGCAGATGTTTAGTACTAGTCTAATGATGGATATTGAAAGCCTGTAAGAAAACAACCAAGCTGAAAGTGCACCAAGGTTCCTCTTTTTCAAGAGTCCTTGGTGAGCTACGAATATTCTCTTTTATGGGTATCCCCACATGATGGCAACCCCAGATGGTGTTTATGGAAACCCATAAGAGGTCTTCTGAGGGTGTTAATAGCATTGTGTAAAACTGCCCAATATCTTTGAATCCCTGATTTATATCCAAATTTATATATCATCATGAACCATAATATTTTAATAGCATATGGCAGTGATTCTCAATCTTTTCTCACCATAGATTCTGATCATAGACCCCCTTTAAATGCCTTTTGTGGCCACAGACCACCAAGACTTAACTCAAGATTTAAATCATAACATTTCTTCAAGCCTTTGCAGATCTCCTGTGACGACTTCATGGACCCACAGGACTCTGTGGACCACAGTCTGAGAACCAGTGGCATATGATATTTGACCCCAACCAAAACACATGATGACATAATATGATGTGTGAATATAGGATTGGAGAGACATTTCTCTTTCATCTTGGGGGGGGGGAGGGTGATCATCCCCTGCCAGCTTCCACATCTGGCTGTTCTAAACTGGAAGAGTCCTCCAAGAAGACAGAGTGGGAAATGCAGAGGGTTGCTATCAGGGTTGGGTTGTACTTACCTTTACTACTGGTTTGCAATGGAGCTGCCCGCGCGCGGTTGCTTCACTCACTTATGCACACTTCTGCACATGCGCAGAAGTTTCTGCGCATCCTGATGACATCGGGGTCAGTGAGCGGAGCCTCCCGCTGGTTTTACTACCAGTTCTTGTGAACCGGTCCAAACCGAGGGCAACCCACCACTGGTTGCTATGAAAGCAGCTTTGGATCTCTACAACATCAAGTTTTAACAATCCTCTCTCATGCCCCAATTATTGAGCTCGCAATGGTAAGAAAAATTCCTAAACCAAAATAACAAAGATCTAGAAAAGGGTAACGCACAATATTTTCTGACATTTGTCCTACTGGTTTGTTGACATGATATTCAGTGGACTCCTCTTATGGAGCACTTAGGCTATTTTACAATGTTCTTATGTTACATAAACCACATGTCTTTGATCTGCATAAGGACAACATTAAGCAAATCTGGGCTGGATTTGTTGGGAATGATTTGCAGATGGAGTAGATGGTAGTGTGGTGGAGTTCAATGTATCTAATATGCTTCATTTCACATTTGGCTGGCTGAGTGGAAAACAATGTTTATTTGTTTTCACATTATTTTTGCAGAATAAAGGACTATCTTTAAAAAAACATCAGGGTGAAAGAAAATCAGAAGCAGATGTTATCTCCTGGGCATTTGTCAAGATTTTGAAGTATTTTTATTGTTTTTCCATCTGATTCTTGAAACACACATACATACACAATTCTACATTCATTTATCATGGCTAGACCATAGGTAGTTGGTTGCCTTGGCATTTTAGGAGAGCAGGAGGCTGTGTTGGGAGGTGTGTAGTTACCTCATTGTTGTTAGTATTCCCCACATATTATCTCTTGTCTCTTTAAAAAAAAAAAGCTATGGAACCTAAGGGATTCTTTGCAAATATCCAGTTGTGCAGAGGCCCAGCAAAAGTTAAGCAATAGTTAAAGCCTTGTTTACAAATAACTTTGTGCTGAAAACATTCAAATCGGCATTAACCTATGGATTGGTTCATGAATCATGTTAAACCACAGAATATCTTCACCACTGCTTGCTGAACAAGCCACAATGTCCTGGTTCATATGTAACATTATCTTATAAGATAAGATTTCCATAGGCAACAATTGGGTTCATGCATCATTCCAAGTCAGAATGTAATTACGTTTTGGCTTAGCATGTGTGAACCAGCCATGATCTAAATTGGTCCAAGTAGGAAAATCTTGGTAGAATCTTAATTTGGCCATGTCATTGTACCAGGGTTGGCTGACAATCCAAGACAAAATCTCAAGTGGCAAATTCTACTGAACTATTAACTTCTGTGTTTTGCCTATTTTCTTATAAGATTCAGCCATCCTAGTCCATAATGTACTTATTTGCTGTACAGGACAAATACTCTATTGGGGAATACAGTTCCTTAAAGTTTATGCTGCTCTAAAGGGGAGCCAGATAACTTGGCAATTAGACATTTGTTTTGAGGCTTTCAGATAAAAGACAAAGCAGCTAATTATCAACATGCAATCCCCAAGCCAGTTATGAAGAATTTTTTAAAGAAGAGATTGGACAGCCATTTGTCCAGAATGGTATGGGTCTCCTGTTTGTGCAGAGGGTTGGACTAGAAGACCTCCAGGGTTCCTTCCAACTCTTTTATTCTGTTACCACCTCCAAACCTAGTTTAAAAGTAAATGGCTGTAAGCATATTTGTTTAGTCCATATACATTAAGCCACAATACTATTCATCTGCTGTAATGTATTGCATGGAGAGAACTATCTGTTTATCAATCATGGTTTATGTCTTAGTATATTATGTGAACATAGCCATCTGGTGTTAATTTAATAAATTAGGAATAAAACAAATCATAGCTTAGCATGTGTCAATCTAGATCATATTTCCTTTTTCAACTAGGCCAGAGACTATTCAGGAAGTACGCAAGTTAGAGGGGGTTGTATTTTATGTTTATCCAATTAAGCCAACCCATTATACACCAGCACTCAGATAAGCAGGACCCAGCATAAACTAGAACAATGAAGGAAAAACAATGCCTCCTTCAAAGAGCAATTAAAGAGGAAACAATAGCCTAATCTAGGCTTATAGGATAGTTATTATATATAAACTGCCAGCAAGCTATACCACCAATGATTTACCTAGCCTAGTAATAAAACCTTTGCAAGAAAAAGAGTAAGTTCAGAGACACAGAGAACCTAACAATTCAATCCTGAGCTACATGTATTACATGCTACTATTGGAACCAAACTCAATTACCAAAAGCCCTCAAAGGACTACATTTTTCAAGCTCATTTTTATTTTCAAATGGAACTTCGCATACATGAAATAAATATTAATAAAAATTTGACCTAGACCTAGCCCAGTACAAAATGCAGGTTTCTGGGAAACAGACTCCGTCTATTTTGTTCTTGTTGTATCATGTCCCTTTTAGCATCTGCAATCAATGTTCCGCTAAGAATTGACTTCATGATGAGGCATTCTATTGAATTCAACTACTTTTTTTCCTATTCTTTGGGGTTGCATTGATTTTTCCCCATATCAAGACTGCAGAAGCGGTCTTGTGGACTTGAAGAAAAGCCTAACTAGTGGTGTTATTTTTTTTCTCATGACAAATGGGCAAAGGCCTCAAAGTATTAAGAACTGGCAATCTTCCCCAATCTGGTGCCCGTTACAGATTAGCCTTGCCAGGCTTTTAAAATGCAAAGGCAGAAAACCTTGATTATGCTTTTAAGAATTTAAAGTTTAAATTTGTAGCTTTACTTGATTTATTTATTATTAAACTTGTATATCGCCCATCTTGCGGAAGTGTTCTAGGCGGCTTATAGTCACATAATTAAAGTACAATATAAAATGTTAAATAAAAACCATAAATTTAAAATTCAGTTAAAATTCAATTAACCAACATGGGAGGAAGAGAGTGTTGTGACCCAGGCCCAAGTAGGTAGTAGTCGATGCAAACAGTTCCAAAACAAATAGACTTTATTAGAGCAGCTGAGAATTAACTCATTCTCAGCGTAGTCCAAACTAAATCAAAACAAATTCTCCATAACACAAATTCTTCAGTCTAATCACCAACCTTGGTATAATTAGGCAAACTGCCAAAGGCTTCTCTTGGCAAAAGTTCAAAAGCAGAAGACGCTGAGAAGAGAGAAGTGCAGCAAGACAAGAACAAGTCTATCAATGTTGTTTTCTGACAAAGAGTCCAAGAGCTGTTGCTGGTCTTTTAAGCCTTATGGGAGGGGCCAATAATCTCTTGGCCCTACTCCCGAGTCGTCCTCTTTGCTTTAGCTGCTCTTGCCTTCTGGCAGCTCTTCTCATGTGTGCACTAGGAACAGGCTCCTCCTGTTCCTCTGCCTCTCTGCTGTCAGCCTCTGGAGGCTCCAGAGTCCGCACATCACTCCCAGATGGCCCTGGCCCCATCTCTGCCTCTGACGCAGAGCCCTCATCCGGGCCTTCCCCAGCCTCCAGGACTGGCCCATGTTCTTCCTCAGCGTCCTCACTGTCCGACTTCGCTGCCAGCTCCGCAGGCTGCTGGCGGACCACAATAGAGAGCAAAGGGCACATGGGGAGGAGATAGGATCTGTCCAATGCATTAACCACCTCCCAAGGGGCCCCAAAGGACTGCCTACACAGAGCTGTGTTCTTTAGTCTAGTTCAGTTCTTAAAACCAAACAGTCAGTGGTGGGACTTAAGTAACTTAACCAGTTCTCTGGCTTGGTAGGCATGGGCTGTTGGTCATGTGACTGGGTAGGTGGCATCACTCATCACACCCAGTCCTGCCTCCCAGCCACTTTCCTCAAAGGCAGAGGCAGGATTCAGCCAGTTGGGGCTAATCCCACCACTGACTGGCCCGGCCCCACCTGTTTTTTGGACACCCCCCCCCCCCAGTTTTCTGGCTGTTTTCCAGCCATTTTTGGGCCAAAAATGGCCTGAAAAGGGCCCAGAAAACAGGCCAAAAAACAAGCGGGGGCGGGGCCAGCCAATGGTGGGATTTGCTGGTTCGCTGAACTGCACAGAATCTTAACTACCGGTTCGCCCAAACCAATGCGAACTGGCAGCAGCCCACCTCTGCAAACAGTTGAATGCAATGCAACATAAAGCCTTACATGGGTAAATATTATCTATGGGCTGTAGATTTCCAGATAACCACTAGGTGGTAGCAAGTGATTCAGAAATTTCTAATATGTTGCTACCGTCTAGTGGTCATACAGATTTCTGCAGCTCAAATGCAGCCCTTAAAATTATTTTATTGTTTTAATATTCAGAAAACAAACAAAAAAAATTAAAATTGTGTTGAATTATTTTTATATTGAATATAATACATAAAAGCAAGACTAGAGTTCCACCTTCCTGTGGTTTAGCCTTCGTTGGCCAATTGTGGTCTAGAGAGCAATACTGAGAAGTTGAAAGAGGCACAGAACTTTAAACACTTAGCAATAATGTAGCAAATTTAAGTTCTCCTCAGCAACCTTACCCTTCCTGCAATTAAAAAAAAAGGGTTCCTGTCACACACCAGAGACAGGAAACATACTTGCCTGTATTTTGTGACCTTTGCAAGAAAAATACCTGGAGAAGCAAACCCCGCCCCAACCCCATAATTAAAGAATGCAAAAGAGTCAGAACTTGAAACAATTACCAAATTCTTTTCCTGTATCCAGGAAGAAAGGGTCAATTTGTTCTAAGAGTCAAGAGGTTTTAAAATAGCCTTATTATTCTTGTTCTGCAGTCTATTGTTCACAAAATCAATAAAGATCCAAGAACTGTGAATGACCCCGATTTAAAATATTAGTTTGCCCTCATGCCAAAACTAAGTATAGTGGAATGGGCAGAACAAAAAGGCCTAAGACAACATCTACCCCTGCAGTGGTAATGAGGCAAATATCTTGTTGAAATGCAGTTTGTTGCTTTGCTTTTGTTTTACCTCTCTGCAACGTATTTATTCATATGGAAATGGTCTGTAGGAACACATAAGAACAAGATCGAAGGCATGTTGGTGGGGCACTTTGCAATAAGTGCAAGATCAGGACCAGTGGTGGGTTTCTAGCGGTTCACCCCAATTCGGGCGAAGCAGTAGTGGTGGCGGTGCGTGCTTCTGGTTCTGAACTGGTAGTGCAGGTAAGAGGAACCCACTACTGATCAGGACATATACTATACAGAAACCTGCTCCGCAATAAACAAGATGTTCATTGATTCTCAGAAAATACATTCATATTGAAAGTATTCCATAAAAGAAACATTTGTTAAATCTCAAAGTATTAAGATCTTTCCTAAATAGCAAACACCAGCTTGGGTCTGTACCATAAAAGCATGTATGGAAAAGATGTAAAGGATAGGAGAGCCGTCCTATTTAGTTTTACAGTGTGATTGATCATTACATATTGAGTATCACTGTTAAGCACATACTAAAAGCACAAATCTATAAATATAGATGTATGCAGAAAACGAAAACAACAATTAAGAAATTGCATATTAACATTCATGTAAATTAGCAAAAAGATGAATAGCATCTTCAAACCTAAGGCTTTACATTGTTGAAAAATATTGTTGAGTTTTTCTATAAATTATATTTCTTTTGTAGGAATCCATAAACATAGTCAATTTTCTCTTAGTTCCATTTTACAGAATCTCATTTTTAAAACATATATATTGTTGCAAAAATTGTACTTTTTATTCATGCATTCTTTTTATGGTAGAGTGATAGGTATAATTTTTAATGTCCAATGTTATTATCAAATTCTGTCTGTAGTGATCTTATACAACTCATTCCCTCATTTTTTTTGCTAAGCAACTGCAACTATAAAAAAATCTGAGAGCATTTTTTGTTGTTGTGTCTTAATTTCTAATATATTGTGAATGGGCAATTCTATGAGATGCAACAATTATCTCCATTTTGGAGAGACATCTCCATTTAATTCTTATTCATTTATCCAGACTTATATACCATTCAGCCATAATATTAAAGCAGGTACTAAAAGTTGTATTCCTGATTTCATAGAATCTTCAATATCTATGCTGAAATGCTTCTTGGTCCATGTTATATTTATTTAAACACTATTCCTTTTGTTCTGCTCCCATCATGTTTTAGAAGCTATCCTATACTACAGAAAACATATTCTGCATTTCCAAGTACAGATAATCCTCAATTTATGACAATGGGCCTCAAAATTTCCATTGCTAAGCAATAGAGTTAAAGTGAATTTTGCCTCATTCTATGACCTTTCTTTCCACGCTTAAGTGAATTATTGCAGTTATTAAATTGGTAACATGATTGTTAAGTGAAGCTGGCTTTCCTATTGACATTGCTTGTCATAAAACATGACTGCATGACCCTTGTCATGTCGCATCCGAATTTTGATTACGTGACCACAGGGATGCTGCTGTTCTGATCCAGCTCCCCAAACACGACAAACCCTCTGAAGTTAATCCAAAGATTCCTTTATTAGGAGTGCTGGCAGCCCCAGCAAAAAGTTTCTCTCTCACCACAAGCTAACAAGTCCATCCAGCCAGAAGATGAATAGTTGTATGCCACATCTATTCATCTCCACCCTCTGCCTTTTTTCCCCAGAGCTAGGTGTGGGGCTTTGATAGCAGCGGTGGCTCTTCCTTCCCAAGGACAGACCCATGGATTTCCACTGCTCTCCTCTCCTCTGCCTTCTGCGCATCGTGTCAGGCACTGGACCCAGCTGTTCCTCCTTTTCCTCATCAGCCACCTCCAGACCTGGGAGCTGTTGACTCTCCATCTGAGGGATGATGGATGGCCCAGGCTCCGCCTCTGTTCTCTCTCTCTGACAGCTCCATTCCCTCTTCCCACTTGGAGCTCTCAGGTTGCCTTGATGCTGATCCTGTCTCCCATGCCTTCTCCTCCTCTGATCTGACTGCTGGAGGGGCCGGTGGCAATGGTTGTAAGTGTGAAAAACGGTCCTAAATCCCTTTTTCCAGTGACATTGTAACTTTGAACAGTCACTAAAGGAATGGTTGTAAGTCAAGCACTACCTGTGTTGTTCTTTCATGCTACGTCAGATTTGCAGTTCTAGTGGTCATTTGGAAAAACTCAAAAAAAAAAAAAAGGTCCATCTGCAATTCTGATACCTTATTTTGAGGTTGGAGAAAGAGCTCCAGCATCCAAAGAGGAAAGTCAATGTTGCACATCTTCCTTTTAGCAATCCTCAATAATGGTTTGCCCATGATGGGACAGAGAGTGGATTTACAGTTCTCCCCGTTCCTTTCTCCAATAGTGGAGAAAGCTTTAATTCAGTCCTGGAGCTAAGTTCTGTATTTTCTCTTTCCTGATAAAGAAATAGGATAATCAGACTCAGAGGTTCTAAAGTCAGAGGAGGACAGCCTGATTATAGTCCATTTTTCAGACTTATTAGAAATTATCTGATTTTTATCCTATTTCTTTCAAATCAAATCATACTAACCTTGTTTTTAATAGCATAATTTTGATACAAAATGCCTTTCTATGCAAGTCATTTCTTTTAATTCCAGATTACTCCATTAGATTCCCTCCTGGGTCTGTTTCAGAAATGAGCCTAGAATCTGGCTGAAGAACATTCCAATGGAGAGGAAAATTAACTCCTAATTAACTCCCTTTTAATTTTAAAAGATAAAAAAGGGTTGTTTTTTCCCCCAGAAATAACTGCCTTTGGTTCTTAATCACCTTGACAGCTCCAGGCTATCAAGATTTCCATTTTTTGTCCTTTTATTTTGTTTTGCCAATTTAACCTTAAATATAACTTGACTAAAAATGCTTTTGATAGGAATCATTACATCTAGAAAAACATGTACCCTAAGAGAGCAATGGCTTGTTTTGTTTTGAGGGCTGGGAAAGAATAGATAAGGTGATGGCCACATGGATTTTGATTACAGCTTATTTCATCTCCAAAGAGATTTCATGAGAAATGTAATCTGTAAGAATGGACAGCAACTCCAGCTTGTAGGTTCCCTTCCCCAACATTACCGTACTCATTTTAAAACATTTGAATAATAACCTGAAGCCAACTGTATACTCAAGACTCATTTTGACAGTGAGAGAATAAAGTGTTTAATTAGACTTCGTTGATTCAGCCTCAGAAAATTCACTATTTGCAGAATGAGACTTATTGGTGAATGACACCAATTAAGAGGCTATTTTGTTAGAGTGTCAGAGGAGACTTCAGTTACTAAAATATGGATTCATAGCAAACAAAATAGAAAAAAAGCTACTAGGAGTAATGACTAGGGAAAGAGATATTAAAATTAACTTGTTGAATTGAAATATCCTATCTAAAAGTATGATAGCCTTTGAACTCTGCCACATTTTAGTTTCTACAAATCTAAATTCTTAATTGTGAATACCAGATAACCTTTCCTTAAAATCAAGGATGGAAGAAATCAAGCCGTCTCTGTATTGATACAGCAAGGAAAGCAGTGCCATATGACATTGGGTACAATTACATTGGAAATATAATTCATTGTTATTTTGCCCACTACTCACTGCTAAAACCAGTTTTACTCTACATGCTGTATAGTGTCTGGTTAAAATTCCAAAATACATCATAACAAAGTTATTAGATGTAGTCTTATCAATTTACCAATCTTATCCATTTATAGCAAACAAGAAGTTAATGAATTAGTATGACTCTTCTACTTGTGGTCTTATATTGAAATAGATTTTAATTACTTACAGCAGGCTTGTGTATACATTAAGGTGCATTTTTTTAAAAAAATAATTTTTAATTTTTTTAAAAAAAGTTAAAAAATGTGATATGAATGGATAGATATGAAGTTTATTCAGTTCCCTGACTACTTTAGGAAGAACAGATCTGGTAGCTTGAATTCATTTTTCAATTTGTGGCCCAGTGCGATTTTTCACATTGAAGGGCTTAAGAGTTAAGTTAGTCTTGGCTAATAGCTTTTACATAAAGGAATTGGAATAAGACACCCAACACTGCAATATTTCCCACTAGAAGAATACTGAAAACCATGTAAATAACTAACTTAAAGCAACAGTTTTGACGGCAGCGCTTTGTGATCTTAAGGGGCACAATACCTTGGAAACGAGAAATGATTCACTGCTCCTGAATCTAGAAATGGCTTGACCAGCTGGATTTCATTGCTGTGAAATTTGAATAAATCCTAATAATGTCTAAATCTGCAAATGTCACACAAATTTGTGTCTTGCAAGTCTGAAACCTGAGTCCTAAATACCAAACAAAATGTCTACAGAATCAATTTCTTATCTTCTTATCTTCCTTCTGGCTTCAGTTCATGTGTTATTGTCATTTTCCTTCAACCATACAGCTTTGTTACCTAATTATCTCTTTCAGCACTGATTGCCTATGTCCTGGTGAGTGTCAAATTTCCATAGCTGGAGAGAAAATGAGTATATGTCAGTAGGTAAAAAAAAATAGCATTCCATATTAAAGATTTAACACAGGGAATCTTTAGGAAGAAATTGTGACTCAACTAGAAGGTTCAAACTACATTATATAAAACAGTACCTCAAAGGTTGGCATAAGCTATTTTAGGGTCTGAGGCAGGAAATCAAATAGTTTTCCTTCTAATCATCATGCATAATCTTCACCTGACATCCTTTAAACAAAAAACAGTGAAGCACCAGAATACTTCCAGCCTTTGATCCAAGCATTGGTCATTCCAATCAATCCCTTGCCATGTAACCTGTTAAGGAACCATATTTCTTTTACTCTATCACACTAATAAATGGCTCATATCCAGTACTGGGATGATACCTCCACACTCAATTGAATATATTGCTGTATTTTATAACTTAGTAATGCAAGCGATGATATTCCCTGTGACATTCTATGGATGTGAAAGTTGGACTTTGAAGTAGCAACAGCAGTATTCTTGCTTTTGAACTCTGGAATGTTAGAGAACCATGGGACATCATGGAAACAAACAAATTCATAACTGAAAAAATCAATCCAGATTTTTCTCTTGAGGCACAAATGTCTAGGCTTAAATTATCCTTATATTATGGGCTCGCTTACAGTGGTGATGGCTGCACCATTGAAAAACTTGAAGGATTGGGGTAGAGACAGATTATCATAGAGAAAATCTATCTATGGGATCATTAAGAGTCGACATCAACTTGATGGCACATAATCAACCTATCAATAATTAAGAATTTCCCTCAATTTCTTCAGCATTTGTTTTTCTTTGCTTAGTTTCTCCTACATTCACACAGCTACCCAATCCCAGGACTGCTTCTATATTCCATAAAACAACTTTAAGTAAATACACATTTTCCAACTCAAAGACTAAAGTAACAGACTATTCCAGACTCTTTTCATTGTTTTGTAAAATATTGGAATCAAGCAACAGCTTCTGAATTTGCATGTGGGAATACTACAATTTTTGCAAGCAGAACCATGGATTCTTCAAAGTCCTTAAGAGTGTCACAAAAAATGCTTTGCCACTGGCAATCACCGGCTAGGTTTATAAAATATCTGATGTTCTCTCTTTCCCCACAGGCCAAAGGTATTAAAATAGTCTTCATCCATGCATGAATCATACTTTATATAACAATGCAATGAAAAGCTGCAGCCTCCGAAGACCAACAAGTAATCCGTCAAGATATTGTGCAATATTGATAGATAACCACATAAGATGTCTTACCAAGGGATCTCCACCTTCTACTGCAACAAAACCGATCAGAAGTTGTATCTTAAAGTATAAGAACTGAGAAGCCCAATTCAATGATGTGAATGCTATAGCTTTCAGTCACTTTCAGTTTGCATTTACAAATTTAGGGGCAATACAAAAATCTCTTATCATACTGCTGCAGATATTTTTTAAGCAATTATGCTTGATTATTTTAAGCATACTGTACATTGCTAGAAGACATTTTCTCCATACAACATCTCTGTGTTCAGAGCTCCACTTTCAATGAATACATTTCTTATTACAGCCAAAGGCTGGAAATTTACATAGGCCTACAAGAAAAAAAGGCCAGAAAATAGAATATGTGATAAAGCAGACATTTAAAAAGTTGAAGAATATTATAGGTAATCCTCGACTTATGCCACAATTGATTCCATTCCCACAAAGATGTTAATAGCTCCACCCTGCTAGCCTTTAAGAAAGTCATGAGGACCTGAAACTATGAACCGTTGTGGCAAAAAATACAGAAAGAGATGGAAAACTGGAGAAAATTACAACTGTCTTTGCTGGGAAGGATAGCGGCAGTAAAAATGAATGTCTTACCAAGGTTTTTAATTTTTTTTTTCAAATGATACCTATACTTAAAAAAGATGAAAACTTGAAGGAATGGCAGAAGGGCATAAATAAGTTTGTGTGGGCAGGGAAGAACCCGAGAGTAAATCAAAAGATAATGCAAGATACACGAGAAAGAGGAGGTCTTAAAATGCCCAATTTAAGATTGTATTACGAAGCCGCTGCCCTCTCAGCAGTTACTGACTGGATAAATTTAACGGAGGAAAGGATATTAAACATTGAAGGATATGGTCTGGTCTACGGCTGGCATGCTTATTTATTGTATGATAAGAAAGTAGATAAGACTTTTAAAAGTCATATATTCAGGAATGCTTTATTGCATGTCTGGAAGAAGTATCAATACAAATTAAACAATAAGTTACCAATATGGACAGTACCCAGACATGCGATAGAGAATATAAATGTGGAGCAAAAACAAGATAAGATTACATATAAGGAACTCCTTTATAAAGAAGGAGTTAGATTATAACTAAAATCTATGGAACAATTAAAAGAAGAAGGAATAATTAGAACTTGGTTTCATATGGACAGCTGCAGGCCAGATGGGGAGAAGATCAGAAAACTGGTATTTTGCAACAGGATGAGAATTTGATAAAACAAATAAGAGATAAAAGTCAAATGCATATAAAAAGGTTGTATAATGTATTAGTGGAAATAGATTCAGAAACAGAGCTAGTCAAGGATTGTATGATAAAATGGGCACAAAATATAGGAGAATCAATAATGATGGAAACATGGGAAAAGATATGGGTTAGAAATGTAAGATTTACACAAGCCCAAAATTTAAGAGAGAACTTTTATAAAATGTTTTATAGATGGCATTTAGATCCAAAAAAACTAGCCTGTATGGATCCAAATTTACAACCTAAATGTTGGCGATGTGAATGTGAAGATGCTATGTATTTTCATATATGGTGGACATGTAAAAAAATTAAGGCTTTTTGGATAAAAATATGGTGGATTATTCAAAATATTTTAAAGAAAAAGATCAAATTTACACCACAGTTTTTTTTGTTGGGAATAGTTACGGATTGTACTGTGTCAGAGACTAAGTTGGTCTTAAATTTAATAACAGCAGCCAGGCTACTGGTGGCACAGTATTGGAAGAAAGAAGATCCACCTACTATTGAGGAATGGACACTAAAAGTCGCGCATTTGGCAGAGATGGCGAAAATCTCATCATATCTTAAAGATCACTCAAACGAAAGATACATATCGGAATGGAGAAGATGGATTGACTATATTCAAAACAAGTATCAGACTAAGAAGTTTCATATAGCTTATGAATGAAACATCATTAATCTTTAGTTTAGGTTTACAGTGGTTTGAGTTTTAAGGAGTTAAAGACCTAGGGAGAATTTGAAGTCAACAAATTGTTAGCATATTTTAGTTTTATGTTTGTGAATGCTATACCTGTGCTTGTTCTGGGAAGTCGAGGGAGGGGGGGGAAGGGGGGGGAAGGGGTGCGTGGGTGGGCAAGAGGGGTGGGATGGGGTGAAGGGGTGGGGGGGGTGAAAATGTTTGTATCTTTTATAAAATTAAAAAATTAAAAATTAATTTTTAAAATTAATTTTAAAAAAAAGTCCTGAGGACCTGTGGTTCTTCTCCCAGATGTTGGACCAGCATGGTCCATGAGCCTGCTGTAATGCTGCAAGATCTTTGTTTGATCCTGGTGTGGCTTATTTTGATGCTTTATTCTTTTTTCCCATATTGTCATATTTTGAACCTTTGTTAGCTACCCATAATAAGGCCATCACATAAACTGAACAAACAAATGCGTAAGTAAATAATATGCCCCAAGAATTTAGATGGGAAAGGAGAAAAATACTGCAATAACAAAATTATTAGCTGGAAGAAGATCTTAGACTAAATACATTTGATGAACATGTTCAGTAGATCTCTTAAGAGAGTTTCACAGCTGAAAAAGCTACTCCAATAAAGGCTTTTTTCAGGGTAACCTCCTGCCATATTATTGTGAGCAGCAGCATCTCAATAAAAGCTTCAAAAAGCATCTTGGGAGTTTTGCAGATACTGTTAAGATCAAAACCAACAGCTTTCTGGATGTATTTATTGCTTAAACTATACGGACCCCATTGCACAACAGTTAATTCTGGGCAGAATACAAGGACTGGAACAGCAGTTACAAAACTGATTCATGACGCCTGAGGTACACAATAAGTCCTAATCATTAAAAAAAAAACCAAAAAAAAAAAACCACATCCACAGCCCGGCTCACCTAACCTCCTGGTCCAAACGCTGGAGGAAACAAACAGGTCTTGTGAAAGGCTAACTGGATTCCCCCTACTCCCTATGAATCATAGGGAACAATAATGTTTGTTCCATGATATTCTAGCCATTTCATGTTCCTATATAGCTCTTTTCCTGACTGCAGGGGTTGGAAGAGGTTTTGTTAAATCTCCGTTTGGAATACATCAGCATTGGTGACAGCTTTAATTAATTCTTTAAAAATAAACTGCAATTTCATGAACTGCAGTTGTATTGTATGATTCAGCCAAGGTGTCACATAGTTAAAAAGTTTCATGAGTGGTAAATGTGTTAGTATTCAGCAATTCTCTCTCTCTCTTCCTCTACCTATACATATTTTAAAAATAGAGAACAAAGCAAGGATTTGCAAAGTCCGTATGATAACAATACTGAATTTATCAGATTTCATGTTTTGTTTCATATATATTTCTTTCTATATGTCAGATTACCAGTTTATACAGATCAGATGCATAGAAGGCTATTCAAGAAATCGTATTTTGAGAATTTTGAATACTAAACTCAATATGATAAAAAAGAGGGAACATTTCAGAGAGCTCTACTTTCCCCAAATTCTTTAAAATGGTGGAACCATGCTAGAAAAGAACATATTAATGATATAAAAATATTAATCAAGGATTATTAGAGATAGCAGAATGAGAACACTCTTGATAGGCTTCATTTGAGATCTGAAATGAAGTTCACTTGAAAAGAAACTTAGAGGATTTTTAATTTCCTTTTACTCTCACAACCATACATTTAAAATGCCAGTGCTGTTCTATTACAGCGAATGATTGTCCGTGGGCAGTGGATATCTGAAGTTAGCCACCCCAAAGGCAGCCTGCTTCAAAAGACCCCACATAGATGAGAGATGTACTAGCAAAGGTGGGTACCTTAAAAGGATATTGGAAAGATAGAGGAGAAAGGGGAAAAATAGATCTCTGCTTGAAGAGGGCGATAGAAAGGGAGAACAGAACCACATACAAACCCCACCCCCCACCCCCCAAAAAACCAGTTTTTAAGTTTTAGTACTTCCAAGCTTGCAAAGTCGAGCAAAATGCCTAAGGCACTCCAAAATATAAGTGAAGCAATTGCAGTCTAATATTAAACTGTGACCTGTATGTATATATGCTAAAAAAATAAGTTATGTACCCAGTCAATCCACATTTTAAAAAGCTGGATTTTAGCAACCAATTTGCACATGTTTGAGTTACATTTTGAGCAATGTAATTGTTTTGCTAATTTGGGGGGTGTGGTATTACATATAACCCTAAACTCCACCCACTAATGGCTGGTGAATTTTATACACCTACTTTGGGCCACATTAGCATTGTCTTCGTATGTTCAGGCGTATCTCTGTAAATATAAGGACTACCTGTAGAACCTTTTTACAAGTGAATGCTAGTATTCAAAAAGTTACTGCTACCTATTATTAAGAGTCTATCCTTTCTATATGCTTATAAAAGTTTTGCAGAAATATCAGAATAGTGAAAAAGAAACCTTGTGGCATCTTGCTTTTTTATCTAGACATTTTATCTCTTTTTAATGTTAGTTAATTTTGGAGCAGTAACTGACTTAATGAGAGCCAGTTTGGTGTAGTGGTTAAGACACCAGGCTAGAAACCAGGAGGTGACTTCTAGTCCTGCCTTAAGACACCAAACTTACTGGGTGACTGGGCCAATCACGCTCTCTCAGCCCTGGGAAGAAGGCAAGGGCAAACCACTTCCAAAATCTTGCCAAAGAAACTGCAGTGAATTGTAGTTGCCAGGAGTCATCACTAACTCAAAGGCACACACGCACAAACGCTGTCTTAAAGGCAAAATAAACATGCAGTAAATATTTTCAATAAGAAATTCAAGAATGGAAGGAAGCATGGAAACCAATGGAATACTTTTCTTGGGCTTTTTACATGGAACAAAATTACATCTTATCTCCTCTACTACTCACTACTACTAGTGAGAAGAATTCATCAATTTGACTTTTGCAATCAGATTATACAGAAGTTAGCTTTGAGTACATGGCTGCCTGGCTGGCTGACTTCTTTGTGCCACTGGAACTAAAGGCCATGGAATTCCAGAAGCTTCTATTTGCCTGTATGGAAAAGATGCCTGAACATGTTTAAGAAGTTTTTCATCCTTAGATCAAGGACTCTTTGAAGCAGAGTCTCTATGAGAAACTCATCAGACTTATGCAAATTATGCATACTTTGCTTACATATAAGGAGAAGGCAACTGTCCTCAGAGTATTGAGAAGAAATAGGTTGGGAGAACTCTCTCCAAGACTTACCTTTGAATATAAATCTCTACGGAAATATGATAGTTCTCTTACTTGGCTATAAAAATTGAGACGGCCACTAGATGTCAGAAAAGAGATATAGAAAGTACTACTTCTTTACTGCCATCTAGTGGGTGCCTCAAATTTTGCAGCTCAGATGTAGCAGTTTTAGGAGAGATCCTAATTGAAACATGGAACTAGATGGATAAATTTTGGCCAGTTATTCTTCCTCAGCATAAACTGCTCACAGGACTGGTTTTGTGGGAATATAAATGGAACTCCTGTGTACACCAGCTTGAAATCAAGGATAGGAATTCATTAAAAAAAAATAAAATAAAAAGGCATATGCTGTAAGTCAAATAACTGTTCTTTTGGCTACCTGGTGCTTACAGTACACTTGAGCAACATTACTTCAGCCTGTTAGCTTATAGCTAATCAGAAAAGGACAAACCTAGCCTAGGCTTTTGAAGTTTCTATCTTTTACCTCTTCTATATATTCCTACATGCTGAGGAATTCTTCAATATCAGTCATAGAAACCCAAGGACTTGTTAAGAAGTCTGGAGTATGTTTTAAGGAGTATGTGTGCCTTAATAATCCTCAAGCCTCCAAAAATGACTAGAAAACAAAAACAGATCTTTACAGCTGTTGATCTATGAAGATTAGCATGTTGAAATGAAGTGAAAAGATGCTTGCTTTCCGAGTTCAGCACAACAGTAAGCCAAGCAATATATCTACTTATTATTTAATCAGCACACTTACATTCATTAACACTAATAGTCAATTTATTATAAATCTTCTATAAAGCTGAAAACCTCACATAATGCTTCAACTAATAGTAGTACCAACTTGTTCCTTCATATTTAAATTTTATTTAACAACATTCTCTCCTCCCCGCCCCTTCTGCTTTCTGTTACAAAATGTTAATTAGAATTTAAAAGAAAACAGCATATTGTGGGAGAGGGCAGTCAGTGAACCAAACCAGCAAGAATTCTGACACACAGATAAAGGCAGGATTTAGCATATTATCTATTAAAACTCAGAATGCTGGAAGACAAAAATTGGAAAAAACCAAACTTGATGTGCATTTAACATCCCTGTAAGGCATTTAAAATGACCCACCATACATTTTCTATGTATGCCTCAATACATAGAAAAAAGGGCAGCAAGGCACTGGTTAATAACTGGGAAGCACAACTTCAACAATACCCACAGTTCTCTCTAAAAATGAGTTACAGGTTTGCTGTTGCTACACTGTCTCTCTCTTTTGCATTTCACAGTCAAATCATGAAGTTGGGCTTGTAAAATGTATTACAACCCAAAACAGCAATCTTTTGCTTTCCAAGCCTCCAGTCACACCAATTTCTACCCAAACATCCACAGACAATTGGACTGAGAAAGTGAGCTTGAGCTTTCCATTCTACTGAAAATCCTTATCAAACAGCACCGTGTTGTTGTTATGAACTGCTGGACTCCTGAACAGGATTGAGAACTTGAGAGGATCTATGTGTTAAAATAGTCAAATGGGGAACATCTCGTTTGCTCTGCGTGGGAACCTTCAAGCACCGGGCCACTCTGGCAAACTCCGAAGCAAAACAGGTTGCTAACTTCAGAGAGGGCTAAGCTCACTCGGGCTCTGCAAACTGTCCCATACGTATCTTTTCCAAGCAACCCGGGAGTGCTTTTTCTGCCTCAATAAGCAATTACGTTGTTTGCTCTGCCCGCGGCAGCTGCGAGGACTGTGGGTGCCGAGGGGACGGAGGGAAGGCGGCCGGGCCAGCTCTCCAGGTAGAGGGAAGGGCGCACTTTATAGTTGCCAAGCAAGCTGCGGGACCGAGGAAACAGCGTCCTGGCTATACCTGGAGAGCGGCGAGCGGTGGAGGAAATGGCACCGGCAAGCGAAGACAACCGAACCGCTTTAGTTATGAACAGCAGCAAAAGGCGTCTCAATCCGGACACAAATCCCACAGCGCGGCGCGCTCTCTGGGCGCAGCCCTCGGCTATTCCCGAGTACCTGGGCTCCTCTCCCGCCGCCGCCACCCCCCGCACGTGGTAAGAGCGCTTTGAACCCACCGCTTGCCCCCGTGGCTGTGGCCGCCGCCGCCGCTGCTGGTGGTCCCGTGGAACGAAGACGGCCAGGACATGCGAGACTTCTTCAGGCCGGGACGGTCGCTCGTGTCCATGGCGTCCGCCCTCTCGATCTGGCGGTGGGGGTGCCGCTCCGTGTCCGAGTAGCCGCGGTGCTTGATTTTGATGGGCGTCCGGGGCTGCCTCCAAAGGTGTTGGGGCGGCTTGAGGGTGGCCTGACCCTCCCGCGGCACCGGCAGCGAGAGGGACAGGCTCTTCTTCGAGCAGGGCGGCGCCGGCGCCTCCATCCTCTTCGTAGGCTTCGGACCGAGCCAAGAAAACCGCGCCCGGGACAGGCAGGAGGCAGTCTAGCCGCGGCTGCAGACCCCGACCGAGGACTGACAGCGAACAGCCGCCCTTTCCCTCAAGCGGCAGGGCAGGTTACAAACTCCGCCAGAATATCGCCCTCATGTCTAGTTGGGCTCCCTGAGGGAGTCCCGAGCCGCTCTCGAGTTCTGTCCTGGCGCCCGCTTCATAGCGAGCAACTCGCAGCCTTTCCGGAGCGACTTCTGCTGGCGCTCCGGCTGCGGCGGTGGCCAAAGACGCTCGCGCCTAGAGCCGACGGAGCGTCCCTCCCGCTCCCCCGCGCGCGACTACGCCACCAACGAGAGCCTCCGGGAGGGAGGGGGAAGCGCGCCGCCGGTGGGGCTGTGGGGCGTGCAGGCGGTGGGAGGAACTAGCGAAGAAGGAGGGGAAGCACCGGGGGTCGCCTACCGCCCGCGCGGTCCCCACCCGCCTGGAAAAGCTAAAGAGGCGTGGGCGTGCGCTTTATTAGACGTCCGCAATTCCCCGAGGAAGAACGGTGCGTCTTGGCGGAGGAGCTCTCGCTCAGCCCTTACCCCCAAAAAGCAAATCGTCGCCCCCTCTTCTCCCCTGCTTGCACGCTCATTTCCCCCTTTATGAGGTTAGGACACTATGGTTAGTTAGGACACTATGTTAGGACACTATGGCAGTGAAATATCTGAAAGAACTAGAATGCCCATGAGCGTCTATAGGCGGCGTTTAACTGCAGACTCCTCGTTCCAAAAGCGCCAACGCGACTACGTGGGTATAAAACTGCACTTGCTTTCCAAATGTGTTGGGACTACAACCACCAGCATTCCCAGCACAACCATTCTGGTACCTGTACTCTTAAATTAACAATTAGCCAGTGGAACAGCTTGCCTGCAGAAATCGTGTGCGCTCCATCACTGGATGTTTTTAAAGAAGAGTCTAGACAGTCACTTATCTAAAATGGTATAGGTTTTCCTGCTTGAGCAGGGGGCTGGACTAGAAGACCTCCAAGGTCCCTTCCAGCTCATCTATTCTAAGTGCCTGGAAGGCACCAAGTTGAGAAAAATCTGTTCTACCAAACAAAGACAGGAGAGGGCGACAGAGGGCAAACTGCCCATTTACATTCCATTTTAGGAGTCTATTTACCCAGAATGTTGAGTTATAACGTGCTTGTGTATTTCTTAGTTACTTTGAGAACTTAGTTACTACTAGGATGTGTGAACTATACTGTGTGTGAACCCAGCTCTCCTTTTTCCTTTAAAATGAATCACTCCAAACTCCTTTTCTTAGCGTCTAAAATAGTTGAGGGCTGTGGCTTTCTGTGGTGACATCAGTGGCTACTTTATAGCAAGCATCCTGCAATAGATGGTTGCACCAGAACTATCTTTATAGGGTAAAAATGGCTGCTAATAGCACAACATTTCTTTATTCCTCTTTTATATTTATAAATATATGTTTTATATTTATACCCATAACTGCAGTACTTCCTGCAGGATAAAAACAAGGAACGAAAAAGGAAACTTTTATGTAAATTGTACTTGATTTCCTGGGATTGCAATACCTATTCCAGCAGATCAAACAAGGGGCCACCTTTTCCCAACCTATAAGTGTGTTATGGCACCAGGCAGGAAAGTTCTCTTTTAGCATCCTTCCTAAAAGGAATGGGCCCTGGCCAAGAGAAATCCATGGATCTGATCACTCTCATGGGCAGAAAAAAAATGGAGCTGATCAAGCTGACTCACCCAGCAGATTATTTCCAGGGCAGCCATTCAGATCGTCCTGTGGGAAAGCACAGAGCAGGAAAGCACTAAGAAGAGGCCTCCGCTGTGGTTTCCTACAGATCTTGCTGGTTTATAGTTTGCATAATCCTGAATATCCTGGCTGGGGCTGCGGGAAATTCTAGTCATATAACAGCAGATTAGCATAGATTCCCTACCCCTGGGGAATCTCTATTATTTGTTTCTAGCGTCTCTTATACCCCTTCTGAAGATTTCCTTTTTTTACTTCTACAGACCCTACAGATGGCTATGTACACAAGCCTTTATCCAGCATAAGAAAGCTCTCTCTCTCTCTCTATCGCTGTCCTGACTAAAGACTAAAGAAAAGGCAGCCTTTCTTTCAATTGTGCAAACTGGTCTCTGCTTTAAGGGCTTGGAAGCAAAAGACAGTTTCCTATCACTGCTGGTTTATTGTAACACTCCCAACAGACACAGCATTACTATGGCAGTTTAACACACCCAAAGCTTCATTTTCAGCTTGTCTTTAGACAAGAAGAGCCCACGCAGGCTAGCTGGTTTGCATGGTAAGGGGACAATATAAATTGTTCCAGGGTGTGCTTTATGGAAGCTATTTTTATCCTTCCAGACAAAAATAGATGTTGAGAATATAATTTTGTTCTCCAGAGTTCATGACAACCAATGCAAATTACACAAGATGCTACTCAAGCCTTGACAATCAATAGGTGTAAATTCTACAAAATGAGGCGAAACCAGCCACAAGTAGATTTGGGAAAAGGACTAAAAGAGAAAAAGGAGGAAAGAAGACTGGAAATAAGTCAGGAGGCCGCTTGCAAAAAATACGTTAAGTGGAGCAACTGAATTGTTTCTTGAGCATGTACAGAGTACTGCTCTTCATTTCCTTTAACACTTACCGCTTTTGTAAAGTCTCTTTTGAACCTTATACTCCATGCCCTAGTGAATGAACTGATTAATGTACATCCTGCCTTCCTGAATTTCTTAAATGTGACATCAGAAATGGGAGTTTGAAGAGGGAAACGGAGCCCCTGCCAAAAGTGTGACTTTTTGACTTTTACACTGAACGTTTACAAACCAGAAGCCTTGTGGAAAATGGACAGAGGTATGATGAGAGACTCCAGTCCCAGTAATCCTTCCAGCCTGTCCACCATTTGGGACATATGTAATAGTCAAAATTATTTTAGAATGGACTAATAGGGCAAGGGGCAGAAAAATCTTTTAACATTAGTGGATAATTTCATCTCAGAATAGGGTAAAACAATTATTTTCTGTCTCGTGTAAGACCCATCTTAATTATTTTAACAAATAAAAATATTATTGCAAAAAACAATGCACAATAGCACTGACCAAGAAATCAAGTCCTATAATTAAAAAAAATATATCAGCGTTGGGTCATTTGAGCTAATATATTCAAATGCCCAGGACAGGTCCTCTATATGGTATGAAACCCAATGCTGTTTTGCCTTCCCAAGGCATGGATCATGGCAGCCCAATGCTTATTCAAGGTCTATTTTATAAACCTCAGAACTGTTTTGAAGTTTCATGCAGATGTGGAATAAGAAGCTAATTGCCTAGTTCCGCATCACTGCACACAGCCTACACCAGAAACCAGATGCAACCTAGCTTGACTTAGCTAGGCAGATCTATAAGTAGAGCCTGCAGCCTGCTAAGATGCCTCACAAGCCAACAGTTAGAGAAGCATTTTGCACAGCACATGGCTTGAGAAAAAGCTAATTTTAGACTGGATTATTTTTTTTTGTCAATGAAGAAAAACAGAATACCCACCCCCTGATCACATGCATTAGTTTAAAAAAAAAAAAACCCTGCCAAGCCCTAAGGCACTTAAAAACAATTTCATTTCCTGCATGCTGTCCCTCCCAATACTGTTCTGTTTGCTTCAGAGAGGGAAAAAAACATGGCAGCACTGAGAGAAACTTCTAGACCAGTGGTCACCAACTGGTGGTCCATGGACCACCGGTGGTCTTCAAGAAAATTTTGGTGGTCTGCAGAAAAATTATTTGCATATTTTTCTATTGCACTAAATCAGGGGTCCTCAAACTACGGCCCCTGAGACAGATACATGGAATGAACCTTTGTGTTGCTGCAGCAAGACCCCTTTGGGGTTGGAGGGGGGAAAGAAATTCTGACTTGGGGTCTGCTTCAGCCTCCCGGTGCAGGGCTTTGGGGGAAGGCTGGAGGGAAGTGCCGCTGGTGGCAAAGAGCTGGAGGACCTTGTTCCAGTGGGACTGCTTCATGGCCTGGAACTGGCTGACTATCTCAGCCCACTGAGCCTCTAGGCGCCGGTACCTGGCCTTGCACTCCCGCAGGTCTTCCCTCTGCTTGGAAAGCCTATGCTTGAAGTCCTCAGTGAGGTGTTTCTGCTGAGCATCCTTCTAGGTCAGATTCAATTTGAACTGAGCCAGCTGTTTTTCCGACTCTTTCTCATGGTGGCTGCTTAGCTCCAACAACTGCTTCCTGTTGGGGCCCTAAGGAGCCTGGGATTGCAGGCAAGGAATGGCTGGGAGGGGATGGGTGAGTAGAGGCAGGCCCCTTAACATGAGTGACATATAGTTGGCCACGCCCACTCAGTCACATGAGCACCTAACCACACCCACCCAGCCAGTCATTAGGCAGATCATATTAGTTGTCCACAGGATTTAAAATTATGAATTTAGTGGTCCCTGAGGTCCGAAAGGTTGGTGAACCCTGTTCTAGACTATCCAAAATATGTGTTATATTGAGTCAAGAATAGAAACTTGTAAGTGCTAAACTCAACGTTCTAACACGTGCAATTGGTACTAGTTTTTTGTAATTTCAAATCACATTGTTAATGTAACTACTCATTCATAAGATAAAATAAGTAAAACAAAAAGACTAGCAGGAATTTGTATTAGCTTTTCCCCTTCTTTTCTGGGTGAAACTCAATGTAACGTTCTTATTTCATCATACAGATTTAGAAAATACTGTGATGTATCAGTCTTGGATCAAATCTTAGGTTACTAAGGTTACATAAGAAGATATTTATGATTTTCTCATGAACTATATAATTACAGTCTCCTAACTCTTTACAGAAAATTTGTAGGAGAAGAGGAAGCAGAGCACGGGGACGGAGTGAAGAGAGGAATCTACCTAGAGCTGTGATGGCGAACCTATGGCAAGTGTGGCAGAGGCGGCACACAGCACCCTCTCTGTGGGCACACGAGCAGTCACCTCAGTTCAGTTCCACCGTGCCTGTGCACGCACCTCCCGCCAGCTAGCTGGTCTCCGGGCCTCTGCGTGGGGGCGGGGCACATGTGCAGGGCTCCGTGTGCATTGCATTTTGGGAGTTCATGCACACTTTTGTGCGCATGCTTTGGGCACGTGATCTGGAAAAGGTTAGCCATCACTGACCTAGAGTAATTATGTTCCCATAAGTGATCCAAATCCAGCCCCCTCTTGAATTTTGCTAATTCTTAACTAGCACCAATTTAGTTCTGACAGTTAGTTGACTAGATTCTTGTGCATAGGCAGAAGCCATAAATCAGTTTAATTAAAACTTAATGTGTGGACCTGATTCTTTGCACCTGACAGAATTATTTTATTTGGTGCCATCTTGTGCCCACCTGGAGCATTTCTTTTGCATTTTCTTGTCCAATAAAAGTCATTAGGTTTCAATTAAATTTTAAAGTTTCAAATTAAAAGGAGACCTATATTTTATATTCTTCCTTCACCTTCATTTTATTGCAGCTATTAAAATCTCACAGACAGAATGAAATGCCCTGACATTATACAGCCAGTAGCATTACTGTAACATTACTGAAATTATTTCAGCTTTTTAAACTTTTCGTTTCCAGAAAGGCAACATAGGTTGTAAACTCCATTTCTCTCACACTCCAGGTTTGGAGGGGCATTCCAGGTGAGACATGGTGATCTAGCCTCTGTTTGAAGGTCCCTGGGAAAGGGGAACATATTAAGGGTAAACCTCATTAAGCATCTACTCATTCAGTGAGTCGCCATTCAAAGTTGCCACAATGCTGAACAAGGAGACTTGTGATTGGTCCTTGAAATTGCAGCCGTTGCAGCATCCCCAAAGTCACATGATTGTAATTCAGGCGCTTGGCAACCGGTGTGCAGTTATGATGGTTGCAGTGTCCCATAATCATGCAATCACTATTTGCAATATCAGAAATATGGATCATGCACAATTCACTTAATGGCTGCAACCAGAGTAACCATCGCAAGTCTACATGTTCATATGATTTTTTCACTGTATGATCCTGTCACTTAGCAACAGAGTTCCTAGTCCCCAAGGACTACCTGTACATTATGATGCAAGTGTTAACCTGGTTAACAGTTTTATCTGTCAAGAAATTCTTCCTAATATCAAAACAGAATGTACTTTCCGGTTGGGGAATAATAAGAATAAGCCCACATTCTTCAGTGTGACAGTCCTTTAGATATCTGAAGACTATTAAATCTGTCTTAGGTCTCTCCTTCTGCAAACTAAAACATGCCCAGATTTTTAAACTGTTCCTCGCTGGATCTGGTTTCCAGTTGCCTCACCATATTTTAGTAGCCTTCCTCTGCATTCACTTCATTTTGTTCATGTGATTTTTTTTTTAATTATGGTGTCTGGAACAGGTCTCCTGTTCCAAATGAACCTGCCAAGGAGGGATAGAATGGGACAATTTCTTCTAATACATTAAAAAATATTATTTGCCTTTTTTAGCAGCTGCACCACATTTACAGGTTCATAATCAACTTGTGATTTACTAGGACATCCAGGTCCTCTTTATACGTACCCCTGCCAAGCCAATGCTATACCTCATACATGTGCAGGACATTATATTCTCTGTCTATTAAATCTCATCCTGTTCATTTGGACCTACTGTTCAAGCCAGTACAGATCTTTTAAATCTTTCTTTTCTAAACTGTTATCCATTCCTTCTCCTAGCTTTGTTCCACTTGATAATAATCCTCTCAAACTCATCATCCAGGTCATTAATAAAAATGTTGGACAGCCCAGGCTCTAGGACAGTGCCTCATGGCACACATCTAGATACTAACCTTCATACTCATGGGGAGCCATTTATGAATTCTCCCTGGATGCAATCAGCCAGTTAGTTGTAACCCATCTAACTAGATATTAAATAGCCCATATTGCTGGCAAATAACACTATGTCCACAACATTCCCCTGATCTATAAACTGTCAGAGGAGATAAGGTTACTCTGACGTGACTTATTTGTAACAAATATGTGCTACTCTTATTAATTTTATGTATTTATTAAATTCATATGCCGCCCATATCACTCTGAAAAGTGACTGTGTGGCACATAATTGTTGCATTGCTACCCAAACATTCTATTTAATTCTGCTCGAAAACCTCAACCAATACAGACGTTAAGCCGACAACACTGCAGTTTCTCAGTTTCTACCCCTCTTCTTTTGTGAGGATGAAGATGATATTTGTTCTCCTCCAGTCTTCTAGGACGTTGCCAATTCTCCAGGAGTTTTCAAAGATTATGGTGTGATCATTTTTGATAGTTCCGTATTCACCTCTGTTAGTTTTTTCAATGCCCTAAGGTGTCATTCATCTGGCCTGAAGACTTCAATCATTCAAATTGCAGTAGTAAAGTATCTTTTATCCTCACCTTCTTTTAGCTTCAGCTTCCTCCTTCTATTAGTGGCACAATGATAACCAGATAGGGTTGTTTCCTTTTGAGAACAGAGAGTCATAAAATACGAGTAAAGAATAGTGCCTTCTCACTACCATCCATCAACTAATTCACCTTTTTTTCTGTAACTGACCCATGGCTTCTTTTTTTTCCAGCTTATGATGTATTTGAAAAGCCTTTTGTTATTCCTTCACTTTGTGATGTACCTGAAAAAGCCTTTTGTTGTTGTTTTGAGCATTTCTCACATATATTTCCTTTGCAGTGTCTTAAAAGGCTCTATGTGTACCCACACCTCTCTCTTTAGATGTCCACATTTTTCTTCTATTTGGACTTTTGCAAGGTTTCCTTTCCCTTCTTGTGATTTCAAGGCCTGACCTATGTTCCACCTCAGTTCATTAAAATCTGCTCTTCTGAAATAAAGTACACAAATCTGACTGTTCTTTAGACTTTCTCATTTTGATTGCATGAACTTGAATGATGACACGCTCACTTTCTCACAAGATTTCAATTATGTTCACTTCATAAACTAATACCTCCCTGTTAGTGTGGATTAGATCCAGGGCAGCAGATTCCTTTGTTCCTCCTTTCCAGCTTCTATCAAACAAATTTGTTGGCATGAGAGGGAAAATTTAGTTGGATCTTAGACTTTTGGAAGGTTTAGATTTCCAGTATATGTCAGTGGAGTTGAGATGTGTCTTTTTAAACATTTGGTCATCACAGCTATAAAAGTATCTTCCATATTATTCCATCTGCCCAAGCAGCCTATGATAAACTTCGTAACAATATTCCTTCTGTATCTTTGCCTTTTATTCTTGTCCACTCTCTTTCAACAAGTTTTCCATGCTCTGATTCATGAATTTCTGTGCAAACATGTTTTCTTTATATCTGCATCATTTCACCAAGTTTCAGAGTTAGGTTTTCAGGTTTTCCCAATTTGATTTCCATATTCTCTGCACTGGAATAGAAACGTTTGAGGTAGTGAGTGGTATCAACCACTGAGTTGAAATTGTGGTTTCCTGCCAATCTTTAAGTTCCTCTTGAGTCCTCATGCTTCTATTTTCATCTCCTGTGTTGTTGGCTTCCAGTTTTTGGCAGCATACACAATTTTGGGCTTTTGCCACCTTTTCCTTTTAGCACTGATAAAATTGGCAAAACTGCTAAACACATTCTTCCCATTCTTTATGAAATATGCCCCACCTCTTGACAGAAAACCTTCTTATAAATACAATGCAGACCAAGAGTCCCAACTCTTTGCCATGTCAGCATCTACATAGCCAGTTGTTCAATTCTAGGATCCCATTCTCTTTTCTGATGCTGGGACCTCCATCTGAAAGAACAGATGAAAAAATGCTATTCATCCTCTCAGTCCATTAACTCAACGCTGAAGGCTCAGGAAACACTGTTACCTTCCCACCAAAGGTGGTCTCTATTTTTCTACTTGTATTTTTTACTTGCTTTCGAACTGCTAGATTGGTAGAAGCTGGGACAAGTAACGTGAGCTCACTCCATTACACAGCACTCGGGATTCGAACCGCTGAACTGCCAACCTTTCAATATAGATACCTCATTATGCACAGGTAATTCTCACATAATGAGTTTAGAATTTAGTGACAGTTTGAAATTATGATGGCACTGAAAAAGGTGCCTTATGACTAGTCCTCACACAACCATTGTAGCATCCCTGCAATCACATGATCATCATCTGTGTCCTTCCCAGCAGGCTTCTCTCACATGCAAACTCAATGGGGAAGCCAGAAAGAGGTCACAAGTCATAGTCACGTGAGGTCCCGCTTAATGGGACTGCCAGAATTACTGTTGCTAACAGGGAGATGGCACATGATTTTTCACTTAATTACTGCTTCACTTAATGATGGAGTTGCCAGTTCCAATTAGGGTCATTAAGCAAGGACTACCTGTAGTAGACATCCCCATCAAGTGTTCTCCAGAAATCATTTTCAAAAAAGCCAAAGGATGGTTAATAGACAGGCCTTTTCAGTGAGGATTCTCTTATTAGATCAGCATCAATGTTGTTTTTCCATCATGAAGTTGAGACAGTCTTTGATCCCACTTCCACCACCCACCCACCCCCAAGATCTTTAAATAAAGTTATGTAACTTTTAGAATCCTCCTCCATGTTGGTGGCTTTCACTCTTGTTCTTCCTTTTGGATAGACTTTATACTGCACTTTATCAAAATGATTTAATCTTTGTATTTCTGCCAAGTTGCTTCACTGCTATAGTTTTTTTGGGGGGGGAGTTGCATGGAATTGTTGTTTTAAGTATTTGGTATCATTACATGCAAATAATAAATCTCTCAAAACCTCACAAATGAAGAAATGCTGTTTCTTGAATGCTTAACCAAGTTTTATGATGCCAGCAAAGGTCTTTGTGGAGGGATAATGAAGCAAAAGATGGCAGCAATAATAGCTGTGAGAATCTGCAAGGCAACAATTTGAATCAAGTTACAATCAATGGAGTAGATTCTCCTTGCCTAGGGTTTTGTTGACAGACACTTGGCTGGATTCACACATTTGCTAAGTAACAGAGTACAATGCTTGCATGCACATAACTGTTGGTTTACTGAATTAAGGCAACTGACAGAGTTCACACAACACATTGAATCATAATTTAACCATATTTACCTTGAAATGCAAACTAGTCAGCATTTAACTTAAGTCCATATTCGGCCCATGTGATTACTGAGCAAGTCATGGTTATGTCAACCACAAATAAGTGGATCATGGGAAAATAGCCTACATGAATCCAACCAGCGTTACAACAGGAAATATTTCCTTGAAAAATAATCTTTAATATTCTATAAACTATAGAAACTAACAAATGATTTCTTATTTAGTATCAAGTTTATTTTGATGTGGCTATTTCCCAAAGGGCCATTTACTGTATAGCATCTCCTAGCATCACCCAGTCATTGCTGAGATGATCATCTGCTCTCACTACTGATAACACAATAAGTAAATAACTCAAGATGATGTCATGGATCACATTTGGGGAAATGCCCTTTTTCCATTTGCACCTAATTATGGTTTGAAATGCCCTGGCAGCATCTTTTTTCTGCTAGATCCTCATGATCTTGCCTTCATCACATCTCCAACCCATGAAAGAGGCATGTGTAAGCCAGTCTTAATTATACCGGTGCTCAAATAGAATTTTCTCCTGACCGCATCCATTCTCAGCTGCAAGTATTATGTTTCGCCACCCATTACAACAGAGGCAAAGGCAGGTCACCAGTAATAGGTAAGAATGGAAGATGGTTTATTGGATATAGCAGCTGGAATGAGCACAAATCTTTCTCTTTGGTTTTTGGTCAGCCTCATCTGCTTCCAACCTGTTTTGGAGAGCAGAATGAACTGGATACAGCAGTGCTGGACTGGTGCACTTTCAGAAGTACATAATAATGCTAGAACACTCAGCTTGCAATACTAGAAGCATTTGAACTTCAATGCCATTTAGCCTAAGGATGAAACAGTGCAACGATGGAATGGAATCACAATGAAATGGAGTAAATGAAATAGCATAACAGGTAGAAATACTGTGATAGCAATAGCATTTAGACTTATCTACCGCTTCACAGTGCTTTACAGCCCTGTCTAAGCGGTTTACAGAGTCAGCATATTGCCAACAATTTGGGTCCACATTTTACCCACCTTGGAAGGATGAAAGGCTGAGTCAACCTTGAGCCTGGTGAGATTTGATCTGCCAAATTGCAGGCAGCTGGCAGTCAGCAGAAGTAGCCTGCAATACTGCACTCTAACCACTGAGCCACCATAGTGATACCAAAATCATAGAACCAACAGCTCCACTATACACACACACAAAGCCTCCTAAGTAGTGAAATTTGTTGCTTTTATAAAAGAAGGATAAGAGAAATCTTAAGCAGCATTTACCACTTGTGACCAGAGGTGGGTTTCAGTAGGTTCTGACCAGTTCTGGAGAACCAGTAGCAGAAATTTTGAGTAGTTCGGAGAACCAGTAGTAAAAATTCTGACTGGCCCCGCCCCCATCTATTCTCTGCCTCCCAAGTCCCAGTTGATCGGGAGGAAATGGTGATTTTGCAGTATCTTTCCCCTGGAGTGGGGTGGGAATGGGGATTTTGCAGTATCCTTCCCCTGGAGTGGGTTGGGAACGGGATCTTGCAGTATCCTTCCCCTGGAGTGGGTTGGGAATGGGGATTTTACAGTATCCTTCCCCTGCCACGCCCACCAAGCCACGCCCACCAAGCTATGCCACGCCCACCAAGCCACACCCACAGAGCCAGTAGTAAAAAAATTTGAAACCCACTACTGCTTGTGACTCAGCTATCTTCATGATCCCCAGCTGCTTTCTTTTTGTTCTTTTTTTAAAAAATAACTTTGTACAATTGAGGTTGCGACAGAATGGAGTGAAGGAGAAGAGGGCACAAGGAAAAAATGGAAGATGACTGACAGAAACTTTTCCTGTTTCTTTTCTAGCAGTCAGATTAGTGGTTTTTTGTCCTGCAGTTGAGAAGGATGAGGAGAATGGAGAAACAGCACTGCTAAAATGAGCAGATTCAACCAATCACTTTGCCTGTTACACACGCTGCATAGAACTGCTCCATTTGGTGATGACTTTGAACAGAGAAATAAAGGCAGGACAGAGAACAGAGGCAGCAAATTTCATGCTGTCGACTGAGGATGGATGATACTTATAATTCAGCAGTGGGGAATAGTCTTCAGTCAGGAGTGAAAGAACTACTGCAAGCAAGCCCACATATATATTTATTATTATACATACACATTTTTATTATTATATTGACCTTTTTGGTATTCATCATTCATTGCCCAAAGCTGCTTATGCTAGATGGATGGGTGTTTAAATTTAAATAAATACACCAGTACCTCAATACATACAAGATTTGGCTGACTAAGGTAACCACTTCTGTTAGGAGAGTCTGCACAATCTCTGCTTATTCTGTTCAGCCACCATTTGCCTTGGGGAAGACAGCTTTTCTTCACAACTGGCCTTTTGTGTTTCCAGTGTGGAAGTAAGATACATCTGCCAGTTCAATGGGATTCCAAGATGAATACTATCTTCTCCTCTTCCTCAAGCAACTAAAACTATTGGGCTAGTACCTGGAGAGCTACTCCCAAATGCTGGAGATCTTGTTCAGTCTGTAGTTATTTCAGCACACCTTGTCCACTTGCTTTCAGATTCATTACATTAGGTCATAACATGGTTAGTTGGCTTATGGCTTAGCATGAACACAGGTTTTATGGTTGGAAAGGCATAGCTGGTTATTTATTCTGTTTCTATACTGTTTATATTGAGAAATTTACAAGTAACAATAGAAAGCCTAACTAGAACTATCAGCAATAATCCAATGGTCCTTAAAAACAGGACAATGAAAAATTAAAACATGGTTTATTTTTAAAAAGAGCAGAAGGCATTTTTATGCAGGGGATTTCTTGGGCAGTCTTCTTTTTATCTTGTCCCATATAGAAACCTCCACTAATCATTCCATGAGTTCCAGTCTCAAAATCTGCCTTTTTCAAGATTCTCTTGATTTCACTCAGAATCATTATTGCCTTTCAGCTTTGGTTTTCCATGCTAAAATGTGACTCTTGGCTAATCTGTATCAAGGCTTATGTGACTGGAAGATATTGACCATCAGGTGGTCTCCATGGATCCTTTTTAATAAACAGGCAGCATTGAACAAAAACAGCTGCCGGTCGATACTGATTTCCGACTGAAAAAAAATTCTGGACAGGAGAAAAATAAAAAGAGTTCTCTCTGATACATCACAAAAGATGGAACAAGTTGCAGCTAACAGGACAGAAACCAAGTGACAGTGAAAATGCAGAACAAACAGCAGGTTTTTTATAAAGGGTTATATAAATGATTTATTTTTATAAATCATCAAGGCAGCTCTCCAAAACCAAGATGCATATTTACCAATTTTGACATACTCTCAAACAGCAAAGATCTTTTACTTTACAGTGTTTTTGTACCTGAAGATCATGCAGGAATAGAATGGATTTCCACAATGGCTTCTATTAATTTTGAAGGACAATATCACAATGGAGAATGATGCTCTTAAAAAATTGCCAACAGTGATAGGTTTCCCCATATAATAAACTGGGGGGAATAATCCTCTAAACCACATTATGGTAAGGGTAGATTTTTTTAAAAAATAACCTTTTTGAAGAGGTTGGAATATTAATACATATTCAGAGCTGCACAGTATTTAAGCCAGTGCTAAGAAATTCATTTCAATCTACGGAACATACGACATCTATCGCCAACAGCTAAAGAGATTTTAGAAACTCTTTATCTCTTTATCTAGATTTATCTTCAGCATTTCTTCTCTTGTGATGCTGATTTGATTTACATATCTTATTCTATAACCCACAAGAAGGTCAGAAAACTGAATCTGTCTTTGGCTTCAGAAAGATATAGAACAGGTCTTCAAAGGCTAGTGTGACAGACGTTTCTGTTCCTCTCTTGAACTGCACAGATTTCTGTCATGAGAGAATGCTGTTAACTATAAAACTGCATTTGCACAACAAACTAAGCTTGGTTTAGCAGTAACCTTGGATAAGGCATTCACCAAACAAATGCCTTAAACAAGACCCCTAATGACATGGTAAATCACATCCAACTTTAGCTCCTTGGTTCCTCTTCTTTTTGGTAAGAATCTTGACAAATTGCACTAAAGAACATTTTCTGCTGGACAATGGCAAGACAAAAATAATTCTGGCTATCAGCTGGTGGAAAAGCCAATCATTTCCACAATCTTTTCAAAATGCACCAAAGGAGGAGAAAAAGCAAGTGTGTGTGCAGCACAAGCATTGCTGCAGAACGGTCTGCTCTGCCAATGCTCCAGTGCTATTCTACATTTCCCAAAAGACTAAAGGGTAACTGGGCTCAGATAACCTGCCAAACTAATTATCAACTATAATCTGATTAATTCGACTGATGAGCGATGACTACTCATCCTTAGCCATCCACTCAACCTTAATCATAACCTTGATCTACAATGGCTTGTTCCCCAACATTCTTAACTGGATCGATGTCAGTACTAATGTGTTGCAGGAACCCCCAAAATAAGTTAATTATTCCATTCATCAAATAACCTCTGGGAGTTAGATGTAACCCCAAACAAAATCATGCTGAGGGTTAAACTAACTCCACTCGGAGGGAGGGAGGGAGGGAGGGAGGGAAGGAGGAAGGAGTGGTCCATTTATTATCTACAGTGATCAAACACTAACTGTCTGTCCAATGAGGTCAGGAAGCGTTGCAAACATTCTACTGCTATAAGACTTTATCAAAAGAAAGTGACTCTTTTCTTCAGCTGGTGATTTAGCCCATATAAGATTGGCAGTGATATATGCTGCCATAATCACTAGCGCAGAAATTTAACTAAGTTTCTGGCTGGGTGTTATGAATAAACAAACAAATAATTGTGGTTTAGGGTGTGGTACATGTTCCATTATTTTAGAAAGGTGAAGGATTCCTCAGAGGTCAGGGAAGGAAAGGTCATAGCTGAGAGATAGAGCACAAAAAGAAGATCCCAGAATCAGGGTAGGGGGTGGTGGGAGGAGGGAATCACTCCTCTATGTCCAAAAAATTCTTTAGTGCTTTCTATTCACATTTGTTGCCATCTAGTGGCTATCTGGATTTTTGCAGCCCGGTGATGGCTACCTACTTTGTACATTGGGAATCTATATTAATTTTCTCTTAAACCAGATGTGATCAATTCTGGCCCTCTAGATGTTGCTGAACTCCTAACAGCGGCTTCCAACAATCATGATGTGAGAATTGATTTCATTTCTAAATTACCTTGCCTGTCCTTAAAACATGCACACCAGAAAAGCAATGTTTTCTGAAAGAACAAGAGGCACTGTTTTGCATATAGCTTTGGCAGCCTGATAGCTCGGAGGCCTTTGTGAACTGATACCAAGCCAGATGTGGGAGGCTGAATTGAAAATATTAAAATCCAGGCAGCCATTTGGTGCAGGCAGCACAATCTTGGATGATACCTATAAAACTAACCGGAGAAAAGAGAGCTTTAAGTCTGCATGCCCTTAGCTTTAATACCTGTGAGGGAGGTATCACTGCTGAATGCATCTAATATTTGCAGAGTTTAATAGAGCTTCTGTCCTTATAAATGAGTTGCTCTAGCAGCCGTGGTTCAGACATAACCTAAGAATGAATAAATAATAACCGGATTTAATAATATCGTGCTTCCATTAGGGGAGAGAGCAAAGAGCTTGAAATGGGGACATGTTTATTTTGATGACTGATCGTATTCCAGCAGGGCTCAGAGTTAGTGGCAGCCTCTGTTTTTCAGGATACCTCTAAAATATGAGCAGACTTTCAAAAATACTCTAAATCTCATCCTTTATCTACCAGCTTTACATTATTCTTAAAAGTCAGTTTGCCACTTTTACTTTGAGTTACAAAGGAAAATATGCAGTAGCTAAACTTACTGGTGCCTTCCTTTGCTGGGAACAATGTCTACTGAGGATTGACAAGAACTTGGCATATTATGTTTGTGTGAATAGTCACTTTCTTCTACACTGCTCAGTATTGTTATTTTTGATTCCTTCCTGAATTAGCCATTATTCTCCAATTTAGAATTGTATAACATTCATGTTAATACCAGAGAATCTATAAAAACACCAAGAATATAATAAAAGCAATTGGCCACATGGTAGAATAATGAGAAAGACATGAAGGCCAGTGAGGTAATTAAAGAGAAATGAAGGCTTATAAGGGTAATTTAAATAAGCAAAAAACATTTTCTGTAAGGGTTGCAAAATGAGTATCAAAAGCGGGTGGGTTTTTTTAGTAGTGTTGAAAATGTCAACAAAGCAAGTTTTCTGCTAAGGACATTAAACAACATTCTTCTCAAGATGTTCATAGTGTGATATTTTTAGCATAAAATTGGAGTGGTAGGAAAAAGTTTCTGAATAAACAATAATGTTGCTAACGTGTTGCCAGGTTGGATTGATGTAGTATCTTTGCTCTTATAGCCACAATAAGTGGAAATGCCTGGACAACCTTAACTGCTTCTAAATTAATTAAGCCAGGTTGGTTAGTTTTCGGATGGGCAATGATCAATAAATTAAGAACTAGACAACACTAAAATTCTGAAAGAAGTTATTGTGCCAAGGAAATTAAACTATCTGGAGGTGTTCTTGTAGTCACCAAGAATAAAGCTTCATTCAAGGATTTATTTACCTTCCCCTTTGTCCTGTACATCTACAGTTTTATTCTACTTCTTCCATGCAGGAAATGGGGAGCAGCAGATGCTGTTAATACTTAATGTAAAAATGAGATGCTCTGAAAGAGGGGAATTTAGATCCCAGAAACTTTTTTCTGGGACTTTTTTCTATTGTGGCCTGCCAGTGGCAGCAGATTCGGACAGTGAGGAGGTTGGGGAGGAACATGGGCCAGTCCTGGAGTCTGGTGAAGGCTCGGATGAGGGCTCTGAGTGGGAGGCAGAGAGGACCAAGGCCATCTGGTAGTTCTTTGGTGCCTTCAGAGCCTCCAGAGTCTGACATCAGCGAGGCAGAACAGCGGGAGCCTGTTCCCAGTGTGCGCATGCACAGAGCCGCCAGAAGACAAGAGCAATTAAGAAAACAGGGTCAACTTGGGAGTAAGACTTGGA
This sequence comes from Arizona elegans, assembly GCA_022577455.1. Lineage (NCBI taxonomy): Eukaryota > Metazoa > Chordata > Lepidosauria > Squamata > Colubridae > Arizona > Arizona elegans. The sequence continues at coordinate 6,620,393 of JAKOOJ010000003.1, forward strand.
GATGATTGGTCCCTCCATAAAACATAAAAGAGGAGCAAACTGGGCATGAGATTTTGCAGGAAGCAATTAGTTCATCTGGTCGGTTAAAGCTTTGGAAAGTTCTGTTTGACTCTGTGCTAAGTTTGGCCTTGCCCTACGTTTGGCAATTAGTTCTCTGGCAGCATTCTAAGGAAGATAAGGTGGGTGTTTATAAACATTCCCCTGAAAGACTGTTGGAGAAGCCTTTCAGACTGTGAATGACAATAATTCACAGCCGTATGAATAAAAGAGGTTTGTCGGGACTGAGATTGTGCTGTATACTTTGTAAGGAAGCCTAGGTCAGAACAGAAATGGCTTAGAAAACAAAAAAGGATCATATGGACAACTCTTGAAACAGTTTTTTATAACCTGAAATAGTCAAAGGGAAGAGTTGTGGTGGAAGAAAAAGACAACTACATTAGGAAGAAGTATCACCCATAAGAAGAAATGAAGCTGAACACTACTGGGGACGGGGGGGGGGGGGGAAGGAAAATCTATTTCCTATTCATAGGGCCTTTCAAGAAAAATATCTATCTCACCAAAGTTACATTAAAATCATTTTTTCTTGTTATCACTTCAGCTGCAGCTGGGACAGGACCAGCCAAGGGTCATTGTGTTAATCACAATTTCTAACCTGGAGATAACTCTCCATGTAGAAAAGAGTGTATGTCATGAGTCAGTGAAATGCATTATGAATTTTCTTTCTCATGTCAGATATACGGCTTAGGCAGATTGGAGTTACAAGAAGATGGAATTGATGCAAAGAAGTAGTAAGGCACAAGAGGCTTAGATCTGCTCAACATGGATCCAGCTCTGGACCATCACTCACAATTTGCCGAAAAAATCACTTATAATCCAAGTGGAAGCACTGTAAGCAGGCATACTGGCCAAAACCTTGTCTTCTACCAAGTTTTTTCTTCCAAATTCAGTTTCCCTGAGTATAAAGTAAAATCTTCTTTGAGGCAAGGGTTAGAATCTCCCAAAGACTTCATGGACAGGCTCTTGTGAGGATTTTTGGCAGTAAATGTATTGTTATAGATATCTCAAAAAATTGGCACCAGTTGACATTATAATTCAGTAACCAATTTTTTTCTTGTGGACATTGCAGCGACACAGAATTTTGCCACTGCACATGTGGTAGCTGAATTTGAGTCTTGGAGGAGAAAGCCTACATAAAAGTCATCTGTCCTCCCTGGCAATCTCTCTAGTAAGGGGAGAACGTATATTGACCTACATTCTCTGTATAACTCACAGTACAATAAAACATGTGAGATATCTTCGACTTCTCCCTTTCCACATATGCATACCCGTTCTGCTATTGGTGTTCTCTAGTACCTACCCTGGAGAAGTGCTATGGGGAGTATATTAAATCTGGCTATGGAGAAAGCTATTCTTTGTTTTGGGAAGATCAGATCATTTAAATATCCTGCTGATTCCCACACACCCTGCTTGATTCTGTCCCTACTGTGGAGAGACAACCTATTTAGTTCTTCTTGGAACTCCATGTCCTTCATTCTATCAATTACCACTTGCTTTGCTTTGTCAAAGCTGAGGGACTTTAAGAATATCGATGAGAGCCCATAAGAGCCCAGCTTGTGAGCTATCGCCTGTTTCCAGGGGGAGGGGAAGTTGTCAGTCAGCACTAGCGGGGACAGTCCCTCTGGAAAGTAATGAATTTTTAACCAATAAATGATCATCATCTTCCAGGCTCTTACCTGAATTTGAGGCATACCTGTCTCAATTCTTAACTGGGCATTTGGAGTTCCTTTGGGTGCAGCTAAGATGGCTCGCAGGAATTTGGTTTGTATAGTTTCTAGCAAGTTTTTCTTTGCAAGGATTCCTGTTTGTGCCCCATAAAGAATTTGCGCCAATGTTTTGGCCTCAAAAAGTTTTAAGGCAGCAGGTACTAATTGATTATTGGCAATAATACGGAAGAGATTTGCCATTTTCTTCTTCAAAAAAAAAAGCTCTTTCAAGACCCCCATCTACCCTACAGTCCTGATATCTCCTGGAGATCTACCTAAGTACTAATCAGTGCTACTATGCTTAATTTCCAAGGTGAGTCCAAAGTAGTTAGATGCTGGGCAGTTTTTTCAAGGTATGTCTACCAAAGAAAATAGAAGGAAACAAAAAAAAATTTTTTTAAAGGAAAGAAATCAGGTACACTAAAGCAGAGGTCAGCAACCCATGGCTCTGGAGCCGCATGTGGCTCTTTCATCCCTTTGCTGTGGCTCCCTGTTGCTGGTTGGCTCCACAATAGATAGGGCTTTCGGTTAGGACAACTGACTTCCAATCAGCAGAGGAAAAAGGATGTCGTGCTAGGAGGAGACTCTATGGTGGGGGAACCGAACTTCCAGTCAGCAGAGGAAAAAGGAGGCCGCGCTAGGAGGAGACTCTATGGTGGGGGGAACCGGACTTCCGGTTGGCTCCAGAATTGAATGGGGGCTTCCAGTTCGGACCTTTGTGGCTCTTTGAATGTTTAAGGTTGCTGACCCCTGCACTAAAGCCTCAGAAGCTGCCCCCACCTTACCTACGGTCAATTTTTCATTAAGAGCAGCCTTTGCTCCTGAGCTAGGTATTCAGTCCAGTGAGTTTCTCGCTTCTCCCCACCCCCCATCTCCACTTCAACCAATGCAACATCTGGTAGACAAAGGAGCCAACAAATGGCTTTGGGAAAGTGCAGCTAAGCTAACATAAGATGTTACAGATCTATTTATCCATTTGCTGCCAGCAGTGGATAAAAGAATGGTATTCAGTCAAATGCAGCCACAACAGATCTATTGCTCCTTGATCTTGTACTACCTGAGCAGTATTGGAGACATCCGTAAAACTTGCAATAATCAGTGTAGATTCTGAGAATGAGGGATGGAGATGGCCAGGGACTAGCAATGAATATGAAAGATTGGGCAAGGGATAGTGGAGAGAACAGCTCATTCTTGAAAAAAAATCCATTTTGGGGAGAAATTGAGAATTTCCCTATCTGTAGAACTCCACCATTGTCTTCAGCCCATGGAACTTTTCTTTTTTTGGTAGGGAACTGCAGAAATCAGAAAAACAAGCTTAGGCCTGGGATATTTGCAGTGTCACATGACGATCTAGAGCCTCAATCCGTTCAGGACCATTGAGAAACAAATAACATCAGTGGCATTTATTTAATTGCATCTTCCACATTTGCTTATAAAGCCGGGTAAGGGTCTGATTTTTATAGCAAAGAGTTATATTAAGAAGAATAGCTAAACTCTTTCCCCCTTTTAAATTCTTACGGTTCATTGCCCCAAACATTTGCTGAGCTGGGGAAAATAGATAACCTTCTTCTTTTCATGCAAATACAAGACTCTGCGCCACTCCAAATGATATGGGATGACAAGGAACACAATAGATTAAGCGGGCATGGCTGCTGGCATTACATCCTCAGTTTGGTCTTTAGTAGATCAAGTCCTTTTCTTTCAAAAAGTGCCCAAACTCTCAAGAATCTGCCCAATGCTGGAATAAGCCAAGGCACCCAGAAAACTGAGGATAAAATCCAGAGTGCTCTCATATCCTCCGATTGTTATATGGTGGTGCATGAGAGGCAGAGTTTGGTGTCCCACCTTCTCTTTTTGGCTTCACAGAAGCCAGCCCATATATCCTCTCCAAGCTGCTCTGAACTCTCTAAAAAAAAGTGACACTTTTTCACACTTACAACCATTGCAGCATCCCCATACTCACGAAATCCAAATTCAGGCGCTTGACAACTGACTCATATTTAGGACAGTTGCAGTGTCCTGGGATGATGTGATTCCCTTTTGCAACTTTCTAACAAGCAAGGTCAATGGGGAAGCCAGATTCATTTAACAACTGTGTGACCAACTTAACAATTGCTGTGATTCACTGTACATCTCCACCCCAGGCCACCCCAACGATGCCCTTGAAGTGATGTCCCGGTGCCTGGAGGCTGTGCGGGCCTGGATGGGGAGGAACAGGCTCCGACTCAACCCTTCCAAGACCGAGTGGCTGTGGCTTCCGACGTCCCGATATAGCCAGCTGGTGCCATCGCTGGTTATTGGGGGCAAATCACTGGCCCCCACGGAGAGGGCTCGCAACTTGGGCATCCTCCTGGATGCACGGCTGTCTTTAGAAGAGCATATGACGGCCGTGGCCGGGGGGCTTTTTATCAGGTCCGCCTGATACGCCAGTTGCGTCCCTTTCTGGATCGGGACTCCCTACGCACGGTCACTCAGGTGCTCGTCATTTCCCGCCTGGACTTCTGCAATGCTCTCTACATGGGGCTCCCCTTGGGATGCACCCGGAGGCTCCAGTTGGTCCAGAATGTGGCCACGCAAGGGATTATGGGAGCGACGGGGCGCTCCCATGTGACACCTCTCCTGCACGAGCTGCACTGGCTTCCGGTGGTCTTCCAGGTGCGCTTTAAGGTGTTGGTGACCACCTTTAAAGCGCTCCATGGCTTAGGGCTGGGGTATCTACAAGACCGCCTTCTGCCGCCAATAGCCTCCCACCGGCCAATTCGCTCGCACAGAGAGGGCCTCCTCAGGGTGCCGTCGGCCAGACAATGTCGGCTGGCCACCCCCAGGGGGAGAGCCTTTTCTGTGGCGGCACCTGCCCTCTGGAAGGACCTACCCCCAGAGATACACACGATACCAGACATCCGGACTTTTCGTTGGACCCTGAAAACACATCTATTTCATCTGGCCAGGCTGGCTTGATCCCATCCTTTCGGTTTTAATTTGAAATTGGTTTTAATTGGGTTGTTTTAAATTGAAGGCTGAAATTATTTAATGTCTTTTAAACTGTTTTTTAAATTTTATATGTTATGTTTTATCTCGGCTGTTCACCGCCCTGAGTCCTGTTGGAGAAGGGTGGTATAGAAATCAAATAAATAAATAAATAAATAAACAACTGTGACAAGAAAGGCCATAAAATGGGACAAAACTCACTTAATATGTCTCACTCAGCAAGATAAATTTTGGGCTCAATAGTGGTTGTAAATCAAGGATTACCTGTATTCACAGGAGTACAAGCTCACAAATTTAATGCAACATCCAACACCAGTTCTCCGAAATGACTGAAGATACAGGAGACTGACAGATCCTGAATTATACTCACAGTCACAATCATTACTTGCAGTAGGATATCCTGTATCTACAAAAAAGTTGACCCAGGGATTCCCACTGAAATAAATGTAGCAGTCCTGTCAGACCCCAAGCCCACTCTTTCTTCTGCCTCTTAAAGAGCTACCAAACTACAATGGAAGCAGGAGGACTGTAACCCAACCACCCCCTTCCATTCCTCTTTTGCTAGGTCCAATTACTCACAGAACAACTTCTCCCAGTCTCTGAGGTGGATTGCATACAGAAGAACTGGATGGAGTTGGTTGTGGGAATGGGATGGTCTTCCTATTCTAGGAGGTGGCTGCAATTTTATTGTCTCAATCTATGACAGTGGTGTCAAACTCCCAGCCTGTAGGCCAATGCGCAACGCCCAGTTTAGCGAAGAGGGGGGAGTCACAATACATCACGTGACATTGCCATGACAACACGAGTTTGACACCCCTGATCCATGAAAACTATTCCTTGGCTATCACTTATACTCCAAACAGAATCCACCTCTCGCTTTCTCTCTCCCTCTCCCTTTTAACATGCAAAGTAAGTGCAGCTACCAGATATCAACGTCACTTATGACAAGACTCCAATGAAGTTTTAATCCTATTATTAGACAATAATGCATGTAAATGGAGGAATCTCAAAAGCAGGAAGACACTGTGTGACACAGCTGACTGAAGAAGCTGTTTCTTCAATTTAGCTTACTCAGCACTAATCAATAGCCCGGTCAATTAGGAAGTTGTCATTGTTTAATTCATTAAGCTTTCCAAAAAAGAAAAGAAAAGAAAAGAAACTGGGATAGTCTGATGTGCTACCTCCTCCTAAAGTATAGCCAGGTTCAGTCTGGACACAGGCAGATTTGAGGGAATTTACCATTCCCTAATTACCCCTTGTATGTTTTCAAGATGGACAAAACATACAAAAAGAGAGATACAGTATTTACACAATATTTTTCTGGATTTGCACAATACATTGATCGGTAATCTAAGCACACTGCTTGTGTTTGCATATAACATGCTCACCCTCACGAAGAATTAACAAAGCTTAGCACAACCTCAATATGCTCCTGGCTTAACTAACTGGTTCAGCACATTGTATGAACGTGTACAGTGAGGGAGGGCCTAGGGAAGCCCATTTTTGCTGGGAGGCTTTCGGACACTATCTTTTTGAAAGAGACACATGGAAGAGAGAAGAGACTGCTAACCTCAGATTAACTGATAGATCAGAGAAAGCTGTCAGCGTTCCAGAAAAACCCCAACTCCAAGTAAAGACGTGGAAGCAAGCATTTTCCAAAGTTCTCTTTGAGGAAGCCATATTAGGCCGGAAGCTTCAATGCTGCCAAAAGCTAGTTTGGAACTCAAATTAACCCCTTCAGTTTCCAGGGTTTCCTCACTGATGTAGGCCGTCTCTATGACACACACAGGCCTCTTCAATCTAGGTGAACAGGTCTAGCGCTGACTGCACTCACATGTTATGGTTAACTGGGTTATGAGGGATTATTTATTTATTTATTTATTTATTTATTTATTTATTTATTCAAATTTATATTCCGCCCTTCTCCTAGTGGACTCAGGGCGGTGCACAGTGTGTCATATGAACACCACACCTGTCAGTTGTGCAGTTAGAGAAGAACAGTTTTAATCCAGATCCCCCGGATTTATTTTGGATTAAAATGCCCTCCTGACAGTCATATTGTGCAAACATCCCAATCCCGTAGAAAGAAAGTGGAAAAGAAAGGATTACAAATAATGTCTGGTGGAGGGGGAAAACTGGCTTGCCACTCTTGAATCCTGGCAGCCATTTGATCAAGCCTCCCTAACTGCTTGCATATGTCCTTCCTGCCAGCACTTACAGCCAGCAGCGACACAAATGAGAAGAAACTCTCAGTGGAACCTCTAGGATAGTGTTTTTCAAACTCGGCAATTTTAAAATGGGTGGACTACAATTCCCAGAATTCCCCAGCCAGCATACTCTAAACACTGCTTTAGGGCTTGAGTTCTTGAAATATTCACACATCTTTCCACATACAATGCAACCAATTCCAAGCGAACCTATTTGGCAGCATACCATGGATGCCGAGCATTGCTGAGGATGGAGGGCTCTAGAGCAGCATTGGTGAACCTTTTCGGAACTGCGTGCCGAAACGGGAGCGCCTGCACATGCATGGGGGAACATCGAAAATTGGAAGTTCCGGTTTGACTTGCCTCCGGTGAAAGACGGTCCCTCTCTAAGGACCGCCAGCCCCTGTGCCAGAAACTGGAAGAGCAGTTCCCTAGCACGCATGCGTGTGCCGGGAAGCTGAGCTTCCAGTTTTTGGTGTGCGTATGCACGCCAGTCACCTGGTCTTCCTGTTTCTGGCACCCATGCACGTGCAAAGACCAGCTGGCCGGCATGCATATGCGCACTGGAACCCAGAAGAGCAATGGGCAAGGGCTGGCATGCCCGGAGAGATGGCTCTGTCTGCCACTTCCGGCACGTGTGTTGACCATCGCTGCTCTAGAGACTGCTGCCCTGTTTTCTGAAGACTGATTGCATCTCGTGGGTTATTGGTGGGGTTCCTCTCACTCCACCCCACCCCTTTTTCTCCTGAGTTCCCCTTATGTCCCCTTATGAGCTTTGTAGTGGAGGGCAATGACTGCCCTTCTCCCTCATTAAAGGCTTTGTTTCCTTTGTCAGGATCATGAAACATTTCCTTCTCCTGGGTCATTTTGGGTGGACTGGTGGGGACTTTTCAACACTTCTTGGGGCACTTGGTACAGTATTCTACTCTCTGTTAGGTCCTCCAGACAAGGGCCTCAAAAATCCAAACATCTCTAGATGGCAGTAGAGGTGCTTTTTGCTGCTTCAAGTGGTCACCCTATTATTTTGTAGCCAAATGTAATAGCTCTACCTCTTCTGTTGGCAGTTTGGAAGGTGGTGATGTTGCATAGGGACATAGATTGTATTTGGTATTTTTAAACAGGACAGCGAAAGCTGACACAGGAAGCCAAAATGAAAGTACTATTTTCCCCCTCAGTGGGGAAAGGTTTGCTGTGGCCACAAAGTCTTAATAGTATTCTCCTAGTGCAAGAAATTCCTTGGATATCAGGCATTTCCTGCAGAAAGTAGATGGGAAGCCAGTTAGGTGAACTTTCATCCAGTGTTAATCCTTTGGGTAGTACAGACAAGAGTACTTGTCCTTTCTTTATTGTAAGACTACATTAAATAAGCTTGCAACACTGAAGATATTTTCCCCTCCTGGGCTACTACTGTACTCTCCAAACAACTAGGGAATCATCTTCTCCAGCACCTACACCCAGATAAGCAAGGATTAACACCTGACAAATAAGCAGAAAACAATATCCTAATCAAGGAACTCCTACCAAGGAGAAAAATTACATCCCCGCCAACATTGGTAGGGCAAGCTACTACATGTAAACTGGCAGTTTCTCTAAGTGGTGTGTGATTTCTAGAGATTTCATCCTCAGACATCTATACATCAGACAAACCCATAATTTCTTAGTGTTCTGAATAAGTCTTGACCTGACCCCACAGGGCTCTTCTTTTGAGGAGCCGGAAAATCTTGCCAAGATATTGTTTACTTCCTGCAACCTTCAAATGAGATGGAGCATTCAAAGCTAAAAGCAAAAAAGTAAGCTGTCAGATTTCCACTTGGAAGATTGAAACTAAAGCATATGATTTCCGGGTTAGAATTAAATCAAATTGGTATTATAATGACATATAATGTTCACTGGTAGTAGATTGTTTTTGTGAAATCTATAGTTTAATTAAGTTCATCCAAGCTCTTACAGGGCTTGCATTGTTTATTGACTTAGCTTGCAAGGAAGTTAAGCTCTTAGAAGGAGCTCTAGTTGAATAGCAACACAAATTATTCCAGAGCTTCTTTTAATTAACTTTAAAGGACCATCTGGATTTCATTTTAACAGCTCTGGCGTTAGAACATTTGTTTCTGCCAATGGCAGGGATGCCATTTAAGGTTTGTGGTGAAGTTCAAAGGCTTTCTTAGAATATAATAAAGTTTCAATTGCAAACTTTTGCTGCCATTTTATTTGCTTTATTGTATTCTCTCTCTCTCTCTCTCTCACACACACACACACACACACACACACACACATTATTCTCTAAAAAATACAATTATTAGTATTTATGGTTTTCTATTATTTTATCCTCATAACAATCCTGTCAGGTACATTAGACAGAAAGTCTGATTAAGTTTATTCAGTGAGCTTTTGGGCAATTTGATACTCCCCTCCTCTTTTAATCACTGTATCACCTTGTCTGAGTTCACACATTAGATTAAGCTGGCTTGGTGAACCCAGTCAATGGTGGTTTAGTTAAATCATGATTAAGCAAATGATCCGAACCCAAGATATGTGCAAAATATGAACCCAATCACTAACATTATGACTGGATCTACACATCACCTAAGACCTTCTTCAGTTGATTAATCAAGTTACAATTAGCTTTATGCTGATCCATAAATAATGGTCCAAACCCCAATGGCTAAATTTACACATTAGCTGAGTTCTTACAATGCATTAGACTAAACTCATTTTTTGTGTCTCCATAATCATGAACTTCAAAATTGGGTGGGTTCATACAGACTAATATGCAAGAAAATGAATCCTGGTTAAAATTAGCATATTGATCTAGTTAAATGTATTGTGGGAACTGTGGCACTGTTAAATGACAAGGAAGCATACCTCAATTGGCATGGTTCACACATGCTATTTTCCTACTGGAGAGATCAAGTGGACTGCTATAGACAAACAGCAAATCAACCAACATAAAACAAGGCACAGTAATTGTTGGAAACTCACTTCTTGAATAGTGACACAGTTCCCTATTCATTTGCAGTACACATAATTCAAAGTAACATGACTGCATGCCTGTTAACAAGGAAAACAACAGTTTCCTCCAGGATGTGCAAATATAAGCTATGATTATGCCATAAGTTAAGTGGGGTGACTATGCTAGGAAAAAAGCTGAAGGCCCTTTGAATGCCATCCCAACTCTACAACTGGAAACTGAATTACTTTTTAAAAAACGGTTGAAGAAGTAAAACTAATTATGCTTCTTTGGTTTTTTTTCAATAGCAATTCATTGGCTTTAGGAATATAGATGCTGGCTTTCTAGCATCATTCCACTTCTCTGCTAACGGGAATTGTTTTAAATTGTCCCTCTGAGGCCAGTGGCAGCGTTTATCCTGGAGCCTGAGCTTCTGCTTTGGAATGATTCAATCAGTCCTCTGCATAAACTACAGCAGCTGTTTCTCTTTTCTAGTGGAAAAGAGACATTCTGTGGCCTGAAACGCAGCACAGAGAACGCCTGAGATTACAGTTGCATAAATGGACTTGCTTCTAAGCAAAGTCTCTAAGGTTTGGTTATCTCCTTTAGCAGATCCAAAGGGGGAAGGGGAGAAACTGTTCATCACTTGCCCAGCCCCCTCCTGAGCAAAATTCTCTAGGCCTGGAAAAATGGTGACCCTTGCAATATCCAACCTGTGTGACTTTGAAAATTTGATTTTGGTTTTGCTGATTAGATGGGTTGATTGTTAGAGAAATAGCTAGTATATATGACTGTGCAAAAATAAAATGTTGAGATTGGAATGTTATTATCTTCTACTGTGCTAAAGAGTCAGAAGTCCATGTCTCTTTTCTTTTTCCCCTTTTACCCCACATTTTCTTCTCTTCCCCTTTTCTTCCCTTAGTTTCCATTATTTTCATTTTCCTTTGTATTTTACATTCTGATAAACTAATTTTAAAAAAAAATGGAGGAAGCAATAACTTAATATAAATGCAGCTCCAAAGAAAAATCCAATTGCTTAGGGTATTAGAACTCCATATCCTTAAGATTTTTGCTTCTTGCGGCTTCTGGTTTTCATGCAGACTTTGGCATTCAAGAAGATTAAGGAAGCTTTTGAAAAATTAAAATAAGGACCTGAAAATTCACCCTCTTAATTTCATTCTATAAACTGTAGGCCTTAATATAGGCACAGCAATTCAACTGGAGTGTTATCTCTTTTGAATTCAGGATAACCGTGGTCATACATAATGCTGTGATCTCATCTATAAAATACTTCGCATCAGTTGTGGCTTAGTCAACAGATCATGGTTAATAAAGTAATGTTTAATACGATCTGTGAGGCCTTTATATGACTCATCCCGCCCCTCAGTACATTATGGTTTAGTGAGATGCAGAAATCCAAATTATGGTATATAAACACTGGTGTTTTTTCTTGGATGACCATTTGAACTGAGCAGTAGATAGAACACTTGACCTGCAGTAGAGAGAACACTTGACTTGCAAACACTCAAGTTTAAAACCTAATGAAAAATTAGGTAGCAGTGCTAAGAAAAAAATCTGCTTGAGACAAAATGGCAAAGTGTTGCCAAACAGTTGATGATTTTGTGTTGGATGATCTAACATTCTGACTCAGTTTAAGAAAAACAAGGTCCACCCCCTGAAAGAATGTAAATGAACTGAGGAGCAAAAAAACAAAGTCAGTCTGAACATACAAACAATCTCTTACATTGACATTGTATCCAAAGTAATGCATGGCAATTACGAAACAAAATACAGATATGCAATGTAAAATAGTGCATATTAGGTAGCTATGCACTGCTTTGGATTCAGTCTCCAAAAGGTGCTGCAGAGAACATGAGGACACATGTCAGCCACATGTTACATCAGCCACATCTTTTGTTGGGATTGTGCAAAAGGCATCCAGGCAATTCTGGAGAAAGAGATGCCTGCTTTAAAGAGGTGAACATCTGTGCTATGTTCATCTTCCCATATGCTTCAAAACATCTTTTTGGAGTCAAATTCATAGCACTTGTACAGCTCTAATATTAAGTAGGGAAACAAGATGCCAAGGTATTCAAAAGGGAGGAATCAAATAAGGGAGACTACATGCATGTAGCTTAATTATTATGCATAAAATGTACAGCAGTCTTGCTTATAGAGTCAAACCCACCAACATATACAAATACCTAATAATCATTATATGACATGTATCTGTAATCATCAATTTTAAAATGCGTTCAAACTCCATGGGCTATTTCGAGGGCCACCTTCAACAGATCTGTTCACAAGTATGGTTCTTAGAAATTCAAAAGACACATTTCTTTCACTGCAGTCTTACTGACTTAATCTTTTCAAACAGGAAGCTGTTGCAACATAATCAAAAGTTTTTCTAAAGGGTAACAACTCTGTTATGGCAAGCTGACTACATCTGGCTGACGAAGTGGATCAGTCTATCAAAGCTAATGCCAGAATAAACCTGTTTGCTCTCTTGTTATTACTTCATGTCCTGATGACAGCCAAGCTGAGTTAACAGTTGCTCACCATATTAACAATTATTTTTTTTTCTTACAGCATGAAATAAAAGTTTAACCCATTCCCTTTGTTTGGGATATGTGGTTGATGATTCAGTTAAATATCCATAGGGGGCTATATGAAAAGAATGCTGGCAAGGAAATTGGGCTTGAAACATAATCTGCATTTGCCAGAAAAAAATTGCAAGTTTCAAATCTTGCCATAGTTGTTCACTCCTATTCCCCCCAAGTGTTCATTCTCAACTTGGCCCAAGGTACTCCTGAACTAGTATGGTTTTAGAACTTATACTTTTACAACTACAGTCTTCCCAAGTTTTCCTACAAGTTCAACCCAGTCTGTTTCTCAAACCTAGTGCTTCCCAGATGTGTCTGACTATAACTCCCATCACCCCCAGCCACTTGATCCAATCACACAGGTTAAGAAAGACCACTCTTTCTTTGATATAAAGCTGCATTATCTAATCAAACAGAGCACACACATCCTCACTATGTATGTTGCCAAATAATAACATTTTCCCATTAAATTCTCCAGACTAAATATAGTACTGGATGCATGTTATTGCAGCTGCCAAAATCGATAGTTTTCTGCTGTGCTGGAATGCAAAAATGAGGCATTCCTGGTATGTTCATAAAGTTCAGGAAATAGTAGGAATTATCTGCCTCATTTGGGAGGATCAAGCTCTTTGAATTATCCAGAGTAATGAATGAATATACAGAAGGCAAGGAAAATGAGATCAAACAACTGGATAAAACCAAGAAAGCAAGTAATGAAATAACAACACCCTGGTTTTTTTATCAACCGTGTGACAGCCAGAGACAAGATGGTTCAGTCAAGGATTAGACTAGACAGAAATGGGGACATTTCACTTCCCAATCAGTTTAGGGGGCTCAGAGGGTGATCTTTGGCTAGTAGATTTATTTCCCCCCCCCCATCTTTCTCTTCCAGGACTGCTTTAAAATGAGAAATCTTTACAGCACTTTACAGCTAGGATGGGGAACACAACTATTAGACAACAAATCTCATCATTCTGACTGAGCTGGTACCAAAACAAAATCTCTTTACTCTGAGAATGTGGCACTTAAATAGATGCTCCTGGTCAGAAAGCCTTTCATCAGAGCTTGGAGCTGAACTTTCCTTATCCATTTGTGAGAATCAGTCTTGTTCAAGATAATAAGGTTCAAGCTTTCCAGAAAGGTTCAGCTAAAAAGCCCATCAGTGTCAGTTAGGAGTGACAGTCCAACACATATGAAGCCCCCCTGGATATCTGCAGGGGGGCAAGAGAGGGAAAAGGATGACACATGCATGACAATGTCATTATGCATATACTATAAATTGGGTAGCATTGGCTGATGTCTTTGGGTCAAATATCGTAGGATAATTCCACACATTTCCTGACTATATGACACATGTGTGAAAATGACAGGTAGATGCTTTAAAAAGCTTTTGAAAAGATTTTATCATTTGACCAGACAGACCCGATTTTCATCAAAGGGCAAAGACAAGCAACAATTCCTGTACCTAACAATTAAATGAAGTGAATAGTTTAAGAGCATTCATCCTGCACTATCACCAAGCCTATTAGATAGCAGACTACTGGGAGCTCATGAAGATTTCATGCTATGTTATATTGTGTTAAATTATATTTTTACACCAGAAGTCCAGAAGCATACCCAGAAGTAGCAATGAAATAAATATTCCAATCAAAGAATAAGTATTTCAGCACTCAGAATCAAAACCATCTTGCTAAACAAAGCAACAAAACCACAAAGATTTAAAACAAATCCATGTTAAAAAGGTCATCTCAAACACACTCTGATTCCAGAGCAGCAGCTGTCCTGCAAGGGCATGGATGACCAGGTATGCCTTTAGTTGTCATTTGAAACAAGACATGGGAGGCCTTGGGAGAGTGAGTCCCATAACCAGATAACTGTCACTGAGGTGGCTGTACAGTCCTCTACTTACAACCATTAATTTATTGACTGTTTGCAGTTACACAGCACTGAAAAAGTGAGCTATGACCATTTTTCACATTTATGCTGTTGCAGTATCTCCATGGTCATACAATCAAAATTCCGGTGTTTGGCAACTGGCATGTATTTTAACAGTTGCAAGCCTCCCAAGGTCATGTGATCACCTTTTGTGACCTCCTGACAATGCGGAAGCCACATTCACTTAACAACCGTGTTACTAACTTAACAACTGTGGTGATTCACTTAACAACTGTAGTAAGAATATTGCTGAGCACATTGTAAGCCGCCCTGAATCTCCGGAGAAGGGCGGCATATAAATCAAATTTTTTAAAAAAAAGGTCATAAAATGGGGCAAAAATCACTTAACAACTATCTTCTTTAGCAACAGAAATTTTGGGCTCAATTCTGGGCATAAGGCATGGATTACTTGTATTCTCTGGTGGGACCCTGAACCAAGTCTCCTCAGCTGATCTGGGATGGTGCTAGAGAAGATGATCATGTCAGCTTTTGGGACTTAGATGTTTAAATTTTTAAAAACTATTCTCAGTACCTTAATTTGGGCCTGCTAGTTTATAGGCAGCCAATGAAGCTCTTTAAAGGTAGATGTTATACAATTATGTTGGTGTCTATTTTCCTGTCTTGGCCTGAGCTTGGTGCAATTGCGGACAGTAGAATCTTGATCTGAGATCTCCCAGATCCTGGAACCAGCATCTGCTCCTCTGATTCTCATAAAACTGAGATAAATACACTTTCCCCAACACCCTGGGGTGAATAGACCTTCAGTTTCACTCATTATGCTTCTGTTCTCCTTATTTGACCACACAAAGGTGAATGCTGCAACAGATACAGACCATACTCTTCTCTTTGCCTCTCCCTATGCCCCAAAAATCCAGTTCTGTTCCACTTCTGACTGCTGTCTTAAACATGAATCTCAGAAGAGGTGTGCATAATTGGAATTCAGTGGCTGCTCAGCTAGAATTCTTAAACCATGGTATGTAGAATAAGTCACAATGACCTGGGAGACATCTGACCTAAATCAAAATGGCAGGGCTCCCCATCAGGTTCAGACAAAAAGAACCCAGCCCTGCTAAGCCTTTATATTATGTACAAACTAAGCCATTGAAGACTTAAATATATATATTGTATAGGATTGGCTGCTAATGAGCAAAACATAAGATGTTCTCAGTGTCAGTACGTAATTCAGAAGCGTACTCTTAGGTGGCTTCTTGTAATGCTAAGTAGTGAAATATCTCCAGATGCTAAAGAAAAATAAAATGCAGGCAAAAAGCAGAAAGTCTTCTGAAGACAGGATAGGGAGTTCTACCAAGTCCTGGCCCTACCAAAGCATTGGTTGTATTTGATGAAACACACAAACACACAATCTCCTACATCAAAAATATGTGAAATATAACTTTCATTCAGTGCCTTATTTTAAATTATAAGTATAAATATTGGAGAGGTTCCAAGCCTTTACTGGTACTTTCTCCCTCTGAGTGGTGTTTTTGCAGGCCTTCAAGAGGGAGGAAGTATCATGTTTCTGAGCCAAGAAAACAATCAATGCAACTGTTCTAAGGGAATCTTGACTGTGCATCAAACCAGCAGGTTCCAGGCCTCTGAATCAAATCAGCATAAATAAAGATTGACATTAGATGTCTTCTCCGTTGTTCAATACATGCATGCAGACAAGCACTCCACTCCCTAGAACCTGTATTATCATAAACTACTAATATTCCCATGTCTTACTGATATCTCTGCCACATAAACACACATCTGCCTGTTCACTAAAAGATGGACTCTTGGTTCCTCCTAAATCCATGCAACTTGGGGAGCCTGCATTCTCAGGGATACATAATTAAGAGAAATTGTAGAAATTGAATTCAACAGGCATACTCTCCACCTCACCACCCATTGGTCTAGAGTGAATGTGTCAGAGTGCACACAGTGTCACTATTTTGAGACAACCCAGGAGCAAAATACAATAAACAGAGGTTTGTCTTTCAAATAGTGATTTATCTACAAGGAATATATACATACATAGGCAAAGTCAGGCAATCAATCATCAACTACTGTATAGCACGGAAGCACACAGACATATAAGAGGGCCTCTCTTATATATATAGCCTCTTAAAGTCGTATCAGCCAAAAACCTTGCTGACTCATTCCCTGCCTTTTATCATTGTAGCAGCTGGTCAGCTCTTAAAAGTATTTCCCTGACACTCCTCCCCTTTAAAGCTGAACAGCTGAATGCTTTAACTAACATATTCATGCTGCTTTCTATTTCTATCATGTCCTCACCTCCTGGTTCGGTTTCTACTCTGCTTCAAACACTACTAGTACCATTACTACTGCTACTGCTGGAATTGCTCCTAATTTCATTTTTTAATGGCTCTGTACACTCTGTCTCATTATTTTTCCTTACATCCTGTTCTCCTGTTGAATACCTTCACTTTCTCTTTTCACTAGTTCAGTTTCCTCAGTTTGGTTTATCTGTCTGCCTGACATGCTCTTTAACTTCCTCCATTTATCTTGTTTTTCTTTAGGATATCTCTTGATACTTAACTGGGTTCATTACAAATACTACCTACTCTAACCCCACTTCCATTGAACCGTTCAGAAGGCATACCTTTATTACACCTTTTAGGTCTCCTAGATATAACTGTTTATTTGCCTTGAGTTTTTCCTACTCACAGGATAAACCCTGGATTTTGCCTCCTTACAAACAGCGCAATCTAAATATATCTTGCACAGCTTTGGCTTTGCTTACGCTCCACAGCTAGGTCTGGCATCTTCTGCAGTACTCTGCAACTCGCATGCTCCAATATCCTGTGCCATAAATGTACACAGTTATCACGTGTGTGAGTGTTCATAAGTGTTCATAAGTTGTATTCAGTAGAAGCCCTTCCTATTTCAAAAGGTGGAGAGAAAGGTAACGTTACTGGTTACATGGAATGGACCATAGTGCCAAATACGGGTCAAATTCAGGCCGGAGCTTGGTCAACCATGCTGATTCCAGATTTGAGGCTTGCATTGTCCAGAGGAACTTTCTGAATTTGGCAGGTAGGCATGACAATTTAGTTATCAGCAGGCAGGAGGTTCTGCTCCCTTGTTGTCTTAGAGAGTGTGCCAGGCTCCCGGTACCTTAATCAGATCTTCACAATCCAGGGGGTGCTTATTCTCCATCACTCACAAGATCTGAAAGGGCATAGTAGGATGATTACTTTTAATCCTGAATGCATAAAGGCTGGGTCTACATGTTGTGTAAAACCATGGTTTACCTAAACATATTTTGTCAAACAGATTGGGATTACACATCATGCTACACTAAACTATGATTTAAAAAAAATATTAGAGGCATGCCAATAAGACTACAACATTCTCCTGGCCAGTTGCCTCAGCCCTTCTGGAGCAAATACCACAGTTCTTGGAGTTGTTGCAGGTTTAAAGATGTGTTTTATCTTGATCAGATAGCAATGTCACTTAGACTTACCGTACATACTGCTTCACGCTGCTTTTACAGCCCTCTCTAAGCGGTTTAGAGAGTCAGCATATTGCCCCCAACAATCTGGGTCCTGGTGTTCCTGGTTTCCACTTAAATTCACCAGAGAAAGAGGGAAAAACATACAGAGCTTGTATTTCAATTGCTTGCCCAACATTTCTAAGAGCTTTGCAGCTGGAGTTCAGCACAAAGCTATTTGTCATGTTCAAGGAGACTTGTCACATTTGTGCAATTATCCAAACAGTCACAAGCCCATTATAAATCACTGTTCTTTGGGCAAACTTCTGAAGGGGGCAACACAGTTTCCCAGCCTCTTTTCTTATCTTTAAATGGTGCTAATGCTTGTGCCTGCTTGTTGAACCTGGGAGCTAGTTACTTCAGATCCATATAAAACTTGCCACAAAAAGTGGGAGTCACATTGCAAAAAAAAAAAAACAATTACCAGTCAGTTTTCTCACTGCATGATTTGTGTTCATAGCCAAGCACAGAGCACACACTGCCTCCCTAGGCAACTCACAGTGGGCATACAGCTCCTTTTCCTCCTAATAGAACCTAGAGCTGCCCAAGTTCATATCAGTTAATTCTGGATTTATTTATTTTTTACTTGTATATTACTTCAAATATGCCTATTTGATCTGCCCATCCCACCAAGAGCAATTCTGGGTGGCATATGACAAAGCTATAAATGAATATATAAAACCAGAATGATAACAGAATTGGAAGGGGTCCTTGAGGACTTCTAGTCCAACCTTCTGCTCAAGCAGAAGACCGGATACCTTTTCAGACAAACGGCTGTTCAATCTCTTCTTTAAAATCTCCAGTGATGGAGCACAACAATTTATAACAACCAATTCACAACCCACTATCATCGTTAATTATCAAAACAAACAAGGAACCAAGAAAGGGATGTTAATGGCGCAATCTCATAAGTTCGTCTGTGTCCTAGAATTCCCAGGCTTGCTGGTACAACCAGGTTTTAAGAGATGGATGGATGGATGGGAGTGAGTTATTACTTTGGGGTTTTTTTTTTTCATTATTAGGTAGATAGCTAAATTGCCCCGATTATTTTCCTGTGCATCCAGTACATTTATGGGGCTCTAATTCCAGAATAACAGGGACGTGGTGGCTCAGTGGCTAAGACACTGAGCTTGTTGATTGAAAGGTTGGCAGTTCAGCGGTTCGAATCCCTAGTGCCACATAATGGGGTGAGCTCCCGTTACTTGTCCCAGCTTCTGCCAACCTAGCAGTTGAAAAGCACGTAAAAAACGCAAGTAGAAAAATAGGGACCACCTTTGGTGGGAAGGTAACAGCGTTCCATGCGCCTTTGGCATTTAGTCATGCCGGCCACATGACCACAGAAACATCTTCGGACGGCACTGGCTCTTCGGCTTTGAAATGGAGATGAGCACTGCCCCCCAGAGTCGGGAACGACTAGCACATATGTGCGAGGGGAACCTTTACCTTAATTCCAGAATGTTATCTACAATTATGCTGATCAAAGATATATTTTGGTAGAACAGAAGGTAAGTGCAACAAATTAATTTCTTTTTTTTCAGCTTCCAAATACAAATTATCTATCAAAAGATAGACACAACAGCTGGTAGAATCCATTTCTTCTTCAACACATTGGGAGTTGTGTTTCCCTTTACAACTTGATACTTTACAAGCCATGATTAAATTAACTTTTGGGCTACATTAAGTGTGCATTGTCTCTGGGAGAGTTACGTTGGTAAAACAAGATAGCAAGGCTTTGTAATTAGGTACAAGGAAATTTCTGAAAATCCTGGTTATTATCCACCACCCATTTAATCCAATTTATCACTTGGAACAAGTGCTGACAAGATGTAAGCACCTCAAATGTGACTTCTATACATCACATTTTGCTGCTTGCCTCTATTTTTTGAGTAGCACCTTGGGCCTCATTTCTACAGTGGCACTTAGCATAATGCTAACTTTGCTTAATGAGCCTGCAACTTAAATGCAAGTGTACAGTCTCTCTTTGGCCAAGGAAAGTACCCTGAATTGCACTACACCTGTATTATCAATCTATAGTCTGGCAGAAATTGAGCTTCTTGGAAAAAAGACAACCAGATGTTGACTTCTTCTTGGTTTGGAACACATAGTGGCCAACTAGGTGTATTCAGGAAACTCCCCAATACAGAGAGGAGGGCAACAGCACTGCGCCATTGTGGCATTATCTAGCCAGGTCATGAGAACTGCTTGTTAAATTCTCACACACATACAACTAAGCCAAGACCTTTTTTTTTTCCTGGAGAAGCTGGCGTATTCAGGTGTAGCTGGAAGGAAAGCTCAAGAGGGCAAATGACAGGAATCAGGTTTGATTGTACCAAAAATTCTGGCTTTCTGGACAGCCAGCCTATATAGGCAGAGTGAGTTAAAATGTGAGTTTATATCTCAGCTCAAAGTAGTTTTAAAATACTGGGACTGAAGCACTTAAATGAAGAATTTAATGAAGAATTTGCCTTCATTCGTGAAGAATTTAACTTTCTCTCAAATATTATCTCTGCATATTACTAGTCAGTTCAGTAGGATGCTGAGTACAAAATATCATTTCAGTTCTAACCAGAAGCACCCTTACCTATACTCAGTAAGTATAGAATTGTAGCTAATTGCCTTAACCTGCCTTTAAAACTGGTTTAATTATAACAACAGCAATGTTAAAAGAGGGGGAAGAAAGTCTATAAGGAAAAAAAAATATCTCTAAGCACTCCTTTTCTTGTTATCAATACTCAAGTGGGATATTTATTTATTTATTTATTTTATTATATTTCTATACCGCCCTTCTCCTGCGGGACTCAGGGCGGTGAACAGCCAGGATAAAACATAGCATATAAAATTTAAAAACATTTTAAAAAACAATTAAATAATTTTGGCCTGAATTTAAAACAACCCAATTAAAACCAAATTTCGATTAAAAAACTGAGAGGATGGGATCAAGCCAGCCCAGCTAGATGGAACAAGTGTGTCTTCAGGGCCCGACGAAAAGTCCGGAGGTCTGATATCGTGCGTATCTCAGGGGGCAGGTCATTCCAGAGGGCAGGTGCTGCCACAGAGAAGGCTCTCTCCCTGGGGGTCGCCAGCTGGCACTGCCTGGCCGACGGCACCCTGAGGAGGCCCTCTCTGTGTGAGCAAACCGGTCGGTGGGAGGCTATCGGCGGCAGAAGGCGGTCTTGCAAATACCTCGGCCCTAAGCCATGGAGCGCTTTAAAGGTGGTCACCAACACCTTGAAGCGCACCCGGAAGAACACATATCAAGCTATTTCTCCCATTTTCTTCAGTTCTCTGCATAAAGTACCACATTTTCTAACCTTTTATAATCCAGAAATATCATCCAGCTCAAAGAAAGTTCTTTATATGGAAGATTATTTTTCCTATCAGTCTTCCATTCAAAAAGTACTACATTTCTCAAAAGTTTCCATTTCACTTTAGTTAAATTGTATTATTTGGGAAGAGCCCTGGTGGCGCAGCAGACTAAAGCACTGTTATTAACATCAGCTGCCTGCAATTACTGCAACTTCAAATCTCACCAGGCTCAAGGTTGACTCAGCCTTCCATCCTTACTAAGGTAGGTAAAATGAGGTCCCAGATTGTGGGGGCAATAAGCTGACTTTGTATAAAATATACAAAAGTATGAAGGCTATAGCTTAACGCATTGTAAGCCACCCTGAGTCTCCGGAGAAGGACAGCATATAAATCAAATTAAAAAAAAAAAAAAGATTCCTGAGTTTTTGGTATCAGGATCAATGGTGGGTTTCAAAATTTTTTACTACCAGTTCTGTGGGTGGGGCTTGTTGGGCGTGGCATGGTATGGTGGGCATGGCAGGGGAAGGATACTGTAAAATCTCCATTCCCGCCCCACTCCAGGGAAAGGATATTGTAAAATCTCCATTCCCTCCCCAATCCAGGGGAAGGTTACTGCAAAATCCCCATTTCCTCCTGGTCAGCTGGGACTTGGGAGGCAGAGAATATATGAGGGTGGGGCCAGTCAGAATTTTTACTACCAGTTCTCCAGAACTGGTCAGAACCTGCTGAAACCCACCTCTGATCAGGATGATGGAAAACTTGAACCCTGCTTGAAATTTTAGTGCCCCAATGTTTGAGAACCTCTGTCTTATTACCATTAATGAGATTCACTATCTTTTTTTTTAGGGAAACAATTTTTGGGGAAACAATTCACTTTTTTAAAAAGATGTGTGGGTACATCCTGATTGGTAACTACTTTGCTATTTCTCCTTTCAAAGAGCTAACTTGATGAACTGTTGGTCAGGACTGGCTGTTGCCTAATTTAGGCAACTTCTTGGTTCCCAGCATCTGATCCTCAGGATATAGTAAACATTGAAACTAGTAGATATTGACAACCAGATCATCTGCTAATTTATCAAATTTAGTGTTTTTAAACTTGCCAACTTTAAGATGTGTAGACTTCAATTCCAGAATTCCTCAAATAGCACACTGCTCTACTCTTTTGGAACATTTAAATTGGTGACCATCACCTCAGTTGGCAGCCGCACATTTAATTTTATGTTCTATAAGTTAGATGTGTGATGTAAAGAACTTCTTCCTTTTTGGATGCTGGATGTCCTCATGCTTATTTTCAACAATTGACCTTGAAGATTTCACCCTAAACTCCTATAGGGAGGCAGTCTAAAGATAGTCCTTGTTTAACAAATAGCTCATACAGGTACATGCTAAAGGAGTACTACTTATACATCTATTTCTCAGAGACCCTGTACCAATTATAGCTCCTTTGAGAATTTTCTCCAGTTTTTTACATCTAAGAGCACCAACTTTCTGGGGAAGAAATGACATGAAAGTGAGATGGTCAGCAAATAAATTTAGTAAAGAAAATAAAGAAAAATAAAGAAATGGCAAATGGTGAAAAAGAAGCCAACAACTGTAGTGGAATAAAGAAACAGCAAATGGTTCAGCTCTTCGGGATTCCTCTCCAAACAAGGAAAGGACTTGGGATCATCCACAAGTGCTTCAGAGATTTGCTCCTCACAAGAAGACTACATGACAGCTGTCTCCAGCAATTTTAGAGCTCTGGGAGATTAAGGATTGCCATCTTTGTCTAAATTGCAGTTGGCACCATTATGGAAAATGATTTGCATAGTTTCTTTCTTAATCACTTTTTTGAAATTTCTTGTAAAATGTTTTCAGATATTAGAAACTTTCAGAAAGGCAGCTTTACTAAACCAGATGAGTTTCCCTCAATCTTTAGTAAAATAAAATTTAAATACAAATTGAAAGATTTTTTTTAAAATCTTTTTTTAGGGAGAATAAATAGCAGATAAAGAGGGTGATTAAGAATATTAATTCCAGATGGATTTGAAATAAGATTTTGAAGCTCATTATAAAAATCCTTCCCATGGAAAAATGTTGTTGCTTTGAATAATATATATATATGTATGTATGTACTTACGTTCTGTACATACAGTTGTGGCCATAGGGTGGCCCTCTGGGCCAGATCTAAGCACCCCCCAGGCTGGATCCGGCCCCAGGCCTTGAGTTTGACACCCCTGATCTTGATCATTAACCCCTCAAATAATGTCCTAAAACTTGATTTCTTCTCATTTTTTTTCTTTGTCCCATCTCACAAAATTCTTCAAAACATTAACAGACCTCTTTTGTAAATCCAATATAAGAAAATTATATCGAAAAACTTCAAAAATATGTTGAAAACCTTCAAAATCCCTACATACATACATACAGTAGTGGCCAAAATTGTGGAAACCTTTTGGGAAAAGTGTATTTTTGAGGTTTGATGGCTAATAACACCACTTTTGGGGGGAGTAGTACCATAAAATTATATAGCAATGGAAAGATAGTTTAATCAAGAATGTGTTACAAGGATTGATGGATCAGGCCCAATAAAGAGACTTGAGACTTCAAGTAAAATATCTCTCCTTTTATTTGCAGGTTCATCACATCATCACTTGGTTACATTAGGATCTGAGCAACATGGAGGAGTGTGCCCACCTTTTGTACCTGTGGGCGGGGATTCAGGTAAGGAGGGGCCTATGGGAGGAGCTGGCCAGGTGGGTGTCTGGGTTAACCCTTGCACTGCTGAGCTATAGCTGGTCCCTGGCACGGGTAGGGCATTTATACCTGACAAATCCCCCTCTAAATGCCTGACCTGTGTCTGTAGGCCTGACTGACTGGTTGGTACCCTGTGGCGAATGTTGAGCTTGGAAACTAAGTGTGAGTGTTGTTTGCCCTGCAGAGGTTTTGTGAGTATGTCTGCAGTCTGTTCTTCTGTATCGCAGTGTATGGCCTTTATGAAACCGATTCTGGAGAGCTGTCTCACATGCTTATACTTTATATCTATGTGCCTTGACCTTTGCCCTACAGCGTCGGACATGGATATTTCTATAGCGGCCTTGTTATCCTCGTAAACATTTATTGGGTAAGCTGGTTCTTTCCACACGCTGGCCAGTAGGTCGTCGAACCAGATGAGGTTGTTGGCGGCCTTGGAGAGGCATATGTATTCAGCTTCGGTAGTCGAGGTTGCCACCAAGATTTGCTTGCCTGTATACCAATGCACCGGACTGTTATTTAAGTAGAATATGTATCCAGACGTGCTCTTCCGGCCTTTGGTGTCTCCGGCCCAGTCAGCATCGGCGTAGCAGGAGAGGATGGGTTCGTTGGATTTTTCAGGCTCTAGGGTTAGGCATGCATTGGCACTTTGTTTCAGGTATCTTAGCACCCTTTTCACCGCGTCCCAGTGGTATGTGGTGGGTTTGCTCACGTGTCTGGACAATAAATTAACTGATAGAGCAATGTCCGGTCTTGTCCAGTTAGCGATATACAGGAGAGAGCCTATGACTGACCTGTACAGCGTGTTGTCTTCAAATCCGGGTGATTCATCATGCATGTTTCTCAGGAAGTCCGTCTGCATGGGCGAATCACACCCCTTGGCGTCTGCCATGTTGCACTTATGGAGTAACTCTTCTATTTTCTCTTTCTGTGACAGCTGGAAACCTTTTGGTGTTTGGTTGACTTGCACCCCCAGGTACCGGTTTATCTTTCCGAGGTATTTTAGGGTGAAGTGCTCGCTCAGTCTGCTGGCAAAGGTGTCGCGGTTCTCTTCGTGCTTGCTGATATATAGTATGTCATCCACGTAAACCAGGATGTATTCTGGCGAGTCCCCCTCCTTCCTGGTGAAGAAGCAGTTGTCAGCTATGGTCGCCGTGAACCCCATAGACTTCAGTGCCTCTACCAAGCATTCGTACCAGCGCTTGCCCGATTGCTTCAGTCCGTATAGGCTCTTGTGGAGTAACCAGGTGTCCCCCCTGTTGGTTTCTTTGCTGTGAGGCGCTCTGATGTATATCTCTTTATCTAGATTGGCGTGCAAGTAGGCAGTCTGTACATCAAACTGGTGCACCTCCAGTCCTAGCAGAGATGCGATGACCAAGGCGCTTTTTACACTCTCTGTCCTTACGGTGGGCGAGTAGGTGTCAGTGTAGTCCTCCGGGAACCTTTGAGCAAACCCCTGGGCAACTAATCTTGCTTTGTATAGGCTTTGCCCACCCTCTAAGTTTTTGATCTTAAAGATCCATCGGGTGCCTATTGTGTTCTTGCCCTCTGGGACTTTGGTTGGGGTGTAGACCTCTAGCTTCCTCAGGCTGTCCAGCTCTTTGGCCATGGCTAACTCCCACTTTGCCCTCTCTTCCTGGGGTAGTCTCAATACCTCTTCGTAGGAGTTGGGTGTGACGTGATTCGTGTGCACGTGCATCACGTAATCATTTAGTCTTCTTGGCAATTGGTTTCTGGTAGACCTGACCGGTCTGTCTACCGTCTGCTCAGTGTCATGCAGATGTCTGGCCTCTCTTTGGGTCAGTGAGTCTACACTTATCTTGGGGTGATTCTCCTTCCATCCCTCAACCTTGATGCCTTGGAGGTTGGGCCTGGGCCTATCCCCTTCCCGTCTATCCACTGCCTCGCTTTCGTCTTGAGCTTGCTCAATTGGACTATCCTCTCGCTTGGTGAGTACCTCGTTTAAGTGTATTCTGGACCAGTTGGCCTGCTCATGGAAAGTCGCTGTCCTAGATATCACGAATCTATTATTGCTATCCACAAACCTGAAGCCCTTGGTTCCTGGCTCGTATCCCATAAACCTCAGTCTTCTGGATACCTTGTCCCCTTTTTTGCGTAACTGTTTGGGTATGTGGACATCAGCGGTCACGCCGAACACATGTAAGTGTGCTATCTGTGGCTTTTTGTTATACATGAGCTCGTATGGTGTTTTGTCTATCACACTGGACCATGTTCTGTTGAGAGTGTAGTTGGAATAGACCAGGGCTTCAGACCAGAAGTGCTGGCCAATGCCCGCGTCCTCTAAGGCGCACCTGACCATCGTCTGGAGCGTGGAGTTGCGCCGTTCTGCGACCCCGTTCTGAAAGGCGGAAAACGGGGACGACGTAAAGTGAATCACGCCTTTGGATCTGAGCCAATGGGAGAAGTCCTTAGATAGAAACTCAGATCCTCTGTCAGTCATGATTTGCTTGATCTGTGTGTTGTTTTGTGTTTCTACTCTTTTGTAAAACTCTTTGAATTTCTGGAAGACCTCATCCTTTTTCCTTAAAGTATAGACGAAGCCATATCGGCTAAAGTCATCTACTATGGTGAGAAAGTATCTTTTCTTGTAATTTATGGATGGCCTTAGGGGCCCTACCAGGTCCATGTGAAGTAGGTCGAATATTTGTTTGGCGGCGCGTAACGACTTCTTGGGCCTGGGTTTTACCTTTAATTTTGAACATTTGCACACCGAGCACTCGAGGTAGTTTTCGCAGTTCTTTATTTTGACACCCTCGGTACAATTGGCCATTTTCTGGACCACGGGGAAGCTGGCGTGCCCTAGCTTCCGGTGTAGCAGATGAGCACAGTCGTCATGCATGGGTTTGCCTATTGAGGGCCCCTTTTGGGTGTGTCTGTTGTGTCGTGTTTCTTGTGTCGTGTCGCCATCGCTATCTACCTCTCTCCCATCTACCTGTTCTCCCTCAGTCCTGCCCTGATCGGTGCCCTCTGTGTCTTCTGAACTGGTGCACACGCTGTGGGCGTCATCCTCATGGAAAGTTATGTATGGTAACCCTTGGTTGACGGTTACTCTCCCTATATCTTCCCCATTCTTGCTAACTTTGACATAACCATTTGTAAAGGTCACCTCAGCCCCTGATTCCTTGCTAAGTTTTACTGCGGCTAGGATGTTGTGGGGTATCCCCGGGACTAGCAGCACCCCCTCTATTTTTCCCAAGCCTGGCAATGTAACTGTCCCTTTGCCTGTCACCCTAACCTGATTTTGATCTGCGACTTTGATCGAAAAGTCCTCCCTCTTGAATGATGAGAGTAGCTTCTGATTGTAGGTGGTGTGGTTGGAGGCTCCCGAGTCCAGGAGCCATGAGCTGGTGTCTTTGTCTTGGTATGTGATGTGTGTGCGCTCACCTATCCCGTATAAGGACCCTGTCCTGCTGTCGCGTGAGCTGTCTCTGTTCCCCTTCCTGTCCCTGGGGTTGGGTGAGTCCCTGCGCCTATACCTTTCTTCCGATGTGTGCCTTTCCGTTTGTCTGTGCCTGTGCTCTGGTCTGCCTCTCTCCCTATAGTTCTTGGGGCAGTCCCTTTTGATGTGTCCCCTTGACCCGCAGATATAACATTCTGGCATGTTGTGTTGTCTCTCTTGGAAGACTACTCTCTTCTCACTCTTATGTTCTCTGGGAGGGCCGGGGCGGCTCCTTCTCAGATTATCTTCCGCGATCAGCTTATTGGATAGCTTCTCCACGGATAGCATTCCCAGGCTAACGGTATCTAAGTGTGTCAAGAAGTTATTCCATGAGTGATCCAAAGAGTTAATTATTACGCTCTTCATAATCTGGTCGGAAATAACCTCTCCCCTGAGGTGTAGCTCTGCCCTGGTACCGCTTAAGGACACTAGGTGCTCACTCATGGGTGTTCCTGGTTTAAGTCTGGCAGAAAAGAAGTCTTTGGAGATTTGGGTGGTGGTGGACACACTCTCACTGTAAAATAACCCAAACATTTTTCCTATAATTTCTGATACAGTGAGGTTATGTCCAATACAGTGGTAAATAGTGGGTGATATGCTTGCAACTAAAAGGTAGAATGCCCTGTGGTGCATGCAATCCAGCTCTAAAGACCATGGTCTCTCTGGGGGATCATTAATAAAATGAGACATATTCTCTTTTAGGAATACCACTTGGAGTTGCTGTGACCACTCTAGGATATTGCCCCCATCCATTCTCAACTTGGGAAATTCAACAGGTAAGTTCCCAGCACTATTAGTAAAATTACTTACTGCTGGCTGTTGTCCATGGTTCCTTATGTGCCTATAGCAGCAGTAAGGCATGGGAACGCTTGCCGGTAGTTTAAAAGTCCCGCTTTGTAATTTTTTTCTTTTTTCTTCCTCTAGGCGGAAGAGCGCATGCGCGAAGTCCATTTCAGCTCCGCCGTCGCTGTGGAAGGACCTGTTCATTGCGGCTCCGCTGTAGAGGTCTCTGCCGGTCGGGTAGGCCTCGGCTTCGGCCTTGGGGATCCAGGTGTGCTCCGGAAGGCGTCGTCCAGCAGCTGCTTCTCCCGAATGAAGATCCTGGCGGTGCTGGGGCTCCGGCGGTGGCTGTAAGTAGCTGCCCCAATCCATGCGGTCCGGGGTGTGCGGCCTAGGCGATCGGAGGCGCGGTGTCCCTGGGGTGCGAAGGTGGGCTGGCGAGCTGTCGCGGGCGTCGGTGGCTCTCGGGTGGGTGCTTCGTTGCCCCTCTCCTCGTTTTCCCTTTTGTTTTGGCCTCTCCGGCTTCTCTTTAGTGATTTTGAGGCCTGGGCCGAAGGCGGCAGCAAGGGTCTTCATGGCCCTATCCACTTGCCGCTCGCTGGGGGTGTACCAGGGGTCGGAGTCGGATTCGGTCCCCTCTCCCCGGTCACTTTCACCATGGTTTATGGTCCGGCATTTTTCGCGCGCCGGCCATTTTGAATTCTGTTTGTTGATTGGTTGGGGGTCGGCCATCTTGTCCGACCATGTGGACAAAGATGGCCGCCATTTCAAATTTAGAGCGGGGCTTTGGGGCTCGGTGGCCGTTGGGAGTGCCCTTTTGGGCGATCCACTCACCGAGTCCAGCTCCTCGAGTTCGGAGTCTGAGCCTTCTTTGCTCCTTGCCACCTCGCGGTCGATTATGAAGCTCCGCAGGTCGGCAAGTAGGTTCTTGTCGCCGGCTCGCTCTTTCAACAGCTGCAGGACGTCGAGTCGTAGCTTCTCTTCTTCTTGGTCGTGGTGGGCTCTTTTCCCTTTCTCGATCTCCCCCCTTTCTTCCGTCGCGGAGGCTTTGGGGGGGGTTGAGGTTCCTGCCTTCCCTGGCGAGTCCGATGGGTTGCTTTCCCGTTGCTTCGGGGGTGTCGCCATTCTGCAGGTAGGTACGGGTCCTTGTCTTGTGTCTTGGGATCTCTGGGCCTTACCAACCATTCTCTGCTACCATTTTGTTACAAGGATTGATGGATCAGGCCCAATAAAGAGACTTGAGACTTCAAGTAAAATATCTCTCCTTTTATTTGCAGGTTCATCACATCATCACTTGGTTACATTAGGATCTGAGCAACATGGAGGAGTGTGCCCACCTTTTGTACCTGTGGGCGGGGATTCAGGTAAGGAGGGGCCTATGGGAGGAGCTGGCCAGGTGGGTGTCTGGGTTAACCCTTGCACTGCTGAGCTATAGCTGGTCCCTGGCACGGGTAGGGCATTTATACCTGACAGAATGTAATGCAATAACTTTTATGAAGGATTTGCTATTAGAATAGCAGTTATAAAGAAGAAAAGTGAAACACATAGAAAAAAACTAGATATACAAAAATTATCACCATAGAAAAAACAAGATATACAAAAATTATCACCATGTCAATTAATACTTAGTTGGGTAACCTTTAGCATGAATTATGGCCTTCCTATGGAGTGAACCAAGTCTTTTAGTTCTGCATCTGTTATAATGTGAAACCAAGATTGATTGAATGATTGCTTCTATTAAATGGGGTTTATTGCTAGGTCGCTTCTGACTAACAAGTTTCTTTAGTCGGCTCCATAGATTTGCAATTGGGTTAAGGTCTGGGCTATTCCCAGGCCATTCCAGCAGTGGAATATGATTATCTTGAAACCACGTTTTGCACACAGCAGCGACATGATATGTAGCTGAATCCTGTTGAAATATAAATGCTTCATTGTCTTGGAAAAATCATGTATGGAAGGCTTCAGTTTGGGCTCAAGTATTTTGTTTATGTATTATTGGTCATTTATAATTCCATTAATCACACAAATTCTGCCCACACCTTTTGATGCCATACAACCCCAGATCATAACACTGACTGAGCGTGAAACACCCAGTCAGTGTTATGATCTGGGGTTGTATGGCAATCAGGATGCAAATATTCTCCAATTCTTCTCCTTATGTAATTTATGCCATCACTACCAAACAGGAAGATCTTGGTCTCATCACTCCAAATAACACTGTCCCATTGTTCCTCTATCCAGGTAACATGGGTTTTAGCCCAGTTTAGTCTTTTCAACCTTTGTTTGAGAGATAAAAGTGGCTTTTTCACTGGCAGAGGGTTGCAGGAGGCCGTTGCAGCCGTAAATGGAGCTTGCAATGACTACAGGCAGCACTCCCAAACTCTGTTTTCGCTGGCAGAGGGTTGCAGGAGGCTGTCACAGCTGAAAATGGAGCTCAGGAACCCATTTTCGCTGGCAGAGTGCTTGGGCCACCACAGGCACCCCAAACATGAGTGATGTTAAGCTGGCCATACCCACCCCGGCCCCCCAAGGTCAAACACAAACCTGATGCATCCCTAAATGAAATTGAGTTTGACACCCCTGATCAAAATGAAAAGGAAGGAATATAAAGGTGATTTATTTGACCAAAGTTATAATAGATATGCTAAAAAATTTGCTTATTTATTTAATTTTCTTGCTTGCAATCTCACCTTGAGGCAACTCTTAATGGATTTTTGCTGACCATGACTAAATGCTGAAGACTTATAATTTTGTTTATAGATAAGAGATGAGATGTGGGAAGAAGAGATCATTTATTATATTTTAAGAGAAGGTGATGTTACTAAAATTGTTCATATTTGTGATGAAGGGGAAAGCCATTTCTTTAAACATTTTTTCTTAATATGTTCTTATTTTTATTTTTTTCCCTTCTTTTTTCCACTTTCTAATTTTCCTTTTTATTCTTTTATCTTTTTTAATTTGCATTAGTTCTTATCTTTTTAATTGTAATGTTCAATAACATTATTATTTTAAAAAGGAAGACCGTATAAGCCCAAAAGCAAGGCAGGATTGATACCTTTTGCTACTCAGGAAAATGTGCTTGTTTTGTATTCAGTAATGAGTAACAGCCAGAAAAGCAAGTGAGAAACGGTGATGTCATACATCTCATCTCATCTCATATGGCCTTGCATACCAAATGCTTTATTTAATCCATCACCATTACAATTTCAAGGCAGCCCTGTCCTCTCAAGAGGAAAGGGAGGGGAGGGGCATTCTTTACCAAGGACCTTTATTAGCAGAAGTTTAAGTAGAGCAAGTTTTGTAACAAGAGAGACTTATGAGGGTGGGAGGAAGACAAAGCTCAGGAAATTGGAAAGAAAGTGCACTGGCATTCTCATGACATCTATTAAATTTATTAACATTTTTATCTCTTCCTCCAAAGCATGCAGGCATGCTTAATATTAACCTCAAAATCATCCTGTATGCCAGGTTAGACTAAAAACACAAGCCAACTCAATCGATTAAAAAAAAACACCTCTTACTACAGCCACCTGATGTGATAAATCACTGCTAGCAGTGGCTCGCAACATTTCAGTCATTGTTATGTTGAATTACTGGCTAACACTTCAACATTTAGCTTGTTTTGGTGTTTAAACAAAAGTAGAAGCATGTACAGTATCTGGTTGGGATCAGAACACCTGCATGCTGGGGTGAAGTACAGAATACTAATTCTCTCCCAGCTCTTTTGATTCCCCCCCCCCACATCCCCGCCAGCTCTAATGCTGGGAAAGATAGAAGAGAATGACCAGTAGCAAGGTGGATGGACTCAGTAACCGTGGCAAGGTAGGGATAGATTGTCATAGAGAATATATATCTACCCCATGTTTCCCCAAAAATAAGACCGTGTGTTATTTTCTTTTGGGCCCCAAAATAAGCAGTAGGACTTATTTTCGGGGGGTGTCTTTTTTTCCCCCACATGTATGGGAGGCCCACTTCTGCTTGCTCACAGCAGGACAGGAGGCCACATGGGTGCCAGTGCTGCCACTATGAGGCAGGGGGTGGAGTTGCCCCACGTGCCCTGCACTGGCTTACCTAAGGGCCTCCGCAACCAGGCCACCCATGCCCCAACACCTGCCTCGCGTTGCAGCCGTGGTACCAGCACACAACTCAGCCTCCTGCTCCTTTGCGGCGGCGAGCAAGCAGAAGAATTGGGCTGGTGGCCAAGTGGGCTCCTGCTGCCATGCTAAGGCTTATTTTCAGGATAGGTCTTATTTTCAGGGACACGGGATATATGGTCTCTAGGAGTTGACAATGACTTGACGACACACAATCAATCTTTGAGGTTTTAAAAGACTAAGTGCACATAGTCCAGGAGTGAAGGACACATTTTAACTACTGTATTCTTATATCCAGTATCATTTTCTGAGAGGATTAATAGGCACCTAATCCTAGATAACCATTCATCCAGGTTCAGACCAAACTGTGATACATCCATAGCCAGACTAGATTACTAGAAGAAGCTATGACTATAGATTGTGGTTAATATTCTTTACCTAGGCTAAAGTCCTCGTTCAAATAGCACTCTAAATACAACACAAATTAATTTGGTTTGTTTTTTTGGGTAAGTAAGAAGTTGGGACCTATATCTTACAATTTAACATTTTATCCAAACAAGGTTACTGTTGAATATGGCTTATTCAATGAACTATGGTGGTCCTGAATATATTGTTCTGGCAGCAATGTTCATTGTATATTGTACTTAATTTCCTGTCCCACCAAATTCATCTCATGACCTCAAGTTCCAGTATTATGAAAGAGAAGAGAAAGCATCACCTCATATTTTTTTTTCTCTATCACATAACATGGTTTTATATAATTCTAAGAAATACCCATTATTTGTGTTTGCTAAGCCAAAAGAACGTACATCTTCCATTTTTTTACAATAGATAACTGGCTCTAACATATTGATCCTGAAGACTCTGTAAAATAAAAATGATTTAAAAGAAGAAAAAAAGAACAGTAGTTAAGTCTCCTATGTATTGTATGGGGGTGGGGGGGGGAGTCCTTGAAATTAAAGGCCTGACAGAAAACTCTACAATAACTATCAATATAGCACTAATCTTTTGTAATCAGTTTCTTATTTTATTGCCGGAAAAACCACTTTCATTTTTAAAAAACAAACAAAGCAACCAAGATCTCTTCTATTTCTCCCATAAAGTCTTCTAGTCTATATATGCATGTATGGGTACACATATGCACACATGCATATGTGCTTGTGTGTTTGTGTGTGTGATTATATTTGTATATCAGATATGCAAAGGTCAGACTATGCTAATAGTCCATGATCTTAAAAATGACCGTCTATCCTTAGGCAGTGAATATAAGTTAGCAATTTTAGGCTGAAGTGCTACACTGTGCCCGGTTCCATGGGAATATATCACATTGACTCAATTCATTGTAATTTTTGAATAGTTATATTGTATATGGGAAATTATACTGTTGCAAAAAGTGATAGCCAGACTTTATTTCCCTGGTGCTAAAAACTTCACCGCTTTTGGATTAGTCTAAAATTTGGGCTGCAGATGAATGCCAATCTCCTTAGGCACATCAGGCTGCCTCACCTAATAGGGCTCTTGGGGACAACTCTCCCTAAACAAAACTATTTATATGGTTTTTCAAAAATCCAAGAACCTGCTAAAAATAAGCTTTTAGTTAATATCCCTCCTCTAGCACACCAGGGAGTACTAAAGATAGCAGCCGCTACCGACTTTAATTGCGCTAAATTAAGGCCCAAGCTCTATTGCATTACACCTGGAATTCAAATGCACCCCACTATTCCTAATCACCATCTTATCCGTGATGCCTTCATGCCTCAGCACAGTTGAAGAATAGTATTGAATCAAGAGGCAAGAATCCTGCTGGAACTGTTATTGACTAGACCAGAATGCTATCTTTTTTGTTGTCAACACTGGAGGAGTCAAAGCCAGAAATAGTTCCAACTGAGCTATTTCAACTACAGTATCCATGTCTGTGTACTGAAACGTGACATGGGTGATCAGATGAGAACATCTGCAGTGTAAGAGAGATGTGAAGATTGTGAATGAAGCTGCAAATAGATCTTGCTGCCACATGGAGTTTTGACACTTAACAAGACAATGGCAGCAATGGTTGGCCTTATAGAGTACATTTCACAAGGTGTGGAAACGCTTCTTTCATAAGGAACACATATCCTGCACATGCTTTGGGGTCTAAATCCTTTCTGAAGCTACCAATGTTTGGCACAGTTCCTCAGTTCAGTTCTTGGCTAAAAGACCAATGAAGATCTCTACCTGAGACTCAACCAATCAGTGGGAAGTCCCAAATGAGGAAGAGCCATAGTCATTCATGTATAAATGTCTGCATTAGAACATAGAATAACAGAGTTGGAAGGGACCTTGGAGGTCTTCTGGTCCAACCCCTTGCTTGAGTAGGAGACTCTATAGCATTTCAGATGAGTGGCTGTTCAGTCTCTTCTTGAAAGCTTCCAGTGATGGGGCATCTACAAAGGCAAGCCATTCCACTGATTAATTGTTTGCACCATTATGAAATTCCTCCTTAGTTCTAGGTTGCTTCTCTCCTTGGTTAGTCTCCATCCATTGTTTCTTGTTTTGCCTTCTGGTGCTTTGGAAAATAGGTTGACCCCTGATTAGCATGCCACAATCAAAGATGAATATATGCATACTTCATTGATTGATTTTTAATTTATCTCAGACAAGGGCACCCTACTTTTACTTAGAAATAGATCATTTCAGTAAGCCAAGAGGTTTGGATTGTCAGACTGGTCAGCTCTTATAAGTAAAGCTAAGCCTTGACAACAGTAGGTTCAACACAGAGGGGCAACTCAGAAAGATTTTCTGTTTTAGTTACCTTCAAGACATTTCAAGATGAATGAGGAAATTCATAAACTTCAAGATACACTTCCACAATAATCCCATAAGATTATTTTTATCTGTATATTGCAGATGGGATGAGAAGATGCTGACTGGACTTAGTCACCTGGTGAATTAATAGAAAGAGCAAGTTTACAGTGGGAACTTCCTCATTCATAACTCAGGATCACTTCCAATAAATATTCCTAAATGATTTGTACTGAACATTGTAGGTGACCAGCACCATTACTGCAGTCCAATTCTCTATGGAGTATGTTGTTTTTCCTTAACAGACAAGCAACTGCCACTATTTAAAAGTAGATGTGAAAATGGAATGGGAGTGGGGGTTTCAGGTGTTTAACAAACACCTGAATGCATACATTATCTGATTGTTTTGCAATGTGATATTCATGCCAAGTGTCATTACCAATATACATTATATTTATACAGTTGAAAGTCCAGTCTTTCACACAAATTTCCATTATAACACAGAAATAATCAACAGACATACAGAAATGTGCTTCAGAAAATTTAGTCTTCCTTGCTGCATTGCAATTCCAATTCACAGAAGACAATGTACATTTGAGAAGTTGAAGGATGCTCTGTAATTCAGAAATAATGTGAAGTTCTTTGAACTGATTGAGATTTTCCTGTAAATCTTCTGGCCTCTGTTCCGATTTGCCAGGAAGGTGGCAAACAGGGAGATTATCTACAGTAGTGGGAAAAACATCAGCGGAATTATGGTAGCCCCTCTTGCAGGCAGGTTAAAAAAGAGGAGAGGTTGGTTAAGAGATGAAGGTGGTTTTAAAGAGGATTTCCATGAGAAGGAAATTTATATCTCTGATCTGAATAAGCCACTTTATCCAGATGGTGTGCTTGGGGACTTCAGAGCCCAATTTCATCACAAATCCCTCTGGATTAACTGTAAGGCTCTGATACATGTATAATGATAAGAGGAAGAAGAGATAAATATGTGCTTCAACAAACCGAAGCATGTTTGGAGTAAATGTACGGCTGCACCATCATGCCACAATCAAAGATGAATGCATGCAGGCTCAGGCTATTAGGTATTTAATCTAGCTCACATGTAATTGGTCTGAATGTCTGCCTATAAGAGCCATTGACGGATTGCCCATCAATGTGGGGCTCTCCTTTTCTCTAGATAAATTCCTTCTCAATAAATTACTTGGAGCTCTAATGAGATTGAGATTGGCTACTATGAATTGCACAAAGAATCCATTGCAGTAGCCCCTCTGTCTGCTCTTCTGGAATAAAGAGCTGATACCAACCTGTTCCTAAAATGAGAAGTTCCCATCCTGACTAGAGCCCCAGACCTAAAGCCTCTCCATCCCTTCTAGAATAGTGTTTCCCAAACTTGGGAACTTTAAGAAGTGTGGACTTCAACTCCCAGAATTCCCCATCCAGCATGGCTGGCTGTGGGATTTTGGGAGTTGAAGTCCATACATCTTGAAGTTCCCAAGTTTGGGAAACACTGTTCTAGAATGGAGGAGAACAATCATTAAATCAATAAGAGCCTGGTGGCGCAGTGGACTAAACTACTGTTAAAGTAGTATTTAGCTGCCAGCTGCCTGCAATTACTGCGAGTTCAATTCTCACCAGGCTCAAGGTTGACTCAGCCTTCCATCCTTCCGAGGTAGGTTAAATGAGGATCCAGTTTGTGGGGGCAATAAGCTGACTTTGTATAAAATAGAACACTGCTTGGGAGGGGGGGCCAAAAAGCCCTACTAAGCAGATATATACAAAAGTATGAAGGCTATTGCTTAAAAGCATTGTAAGCCGCCCTAAGAAGGGCGGCATATAAATCAAACAAACAAACAAACAAACAAACAAATAAAATGCTAAGAAAACCACACAATCTTACTTTCCCTAGCAACTGGCTGAAAAAATAACAAAGCTCAAACCAGTTAGTTTTTCCCCCCTCTTATTCCCCCACCAATATCTCTTTTGCATGCAGGAGACCCTGAAGTGCTAAAATATAGCTATAATCCTAACATGCATTACACATTACTTTTTAAAGAGAAGCAAGCAGGGGTGAAATCCAACAGGTTCTGGAGAACCAGTAGCGGAAATTTTGAGTAGTTCGGAGAACTGGCAAATACCACCACTGGCTGGCCCCAGAGTGGAGTGGGAATGGAGATTTTGCAATATCCTTCCCCCAGGAGTGGGGAGGGAATTGGGATTTTGCACTATCCTTCCCCTGGAGTGGGGTGGGAATGGAGATTTTGCAATATCCTTCCCTTGCCACCCTCACTAAGCCATACCATGCCCATCAAGCCACGCCCACAGAACTGGTAGTAAAAAAATTGGATTTCAACACTGGAAGAAATAGTTTATCCTTAAATGCCTAAATAACTGGGAGAGGGAGAATGGAGAATGAGAATGAATTACTAATTAAACAAGAAACAAAAAAAATTGAGACTAAATATGTCATGCAAGGGGAATACTTATACAACGTATCTCTTTCAGTCTTTAAAAATTAAAGTCCACTTGTATGTAACAACAGTTTAAAATATCAATGTCAGGATGGCCACTGAATTATGTAAATGTAAATACCTTTTGGCTCCCATTTCCTTCCACCATGGGATAAATGAAAACAACATTTCTCTGATTGTTAGAAAATGTACATAAAGAGATTGAGTCCTCTGCTTAACATGTGGAGATCTGATATTCAGCTTAATCCCTTCCCATCTTGAATTGAAATTTATTTATTTATTTATTTATTTATTTATTTATTTGTTTATTTATTTATTTATTTGATTGATTGATTGATTGATTGATTGATTGATTTCTATACCGCCCTACTCCCGAAGGACTCAGGGCGGTGCACAGCCAAACAATAAAACACATACATACAAAATTTAAAAATAGAATTAAAATCAAATTCAATAATTTTGGCCCGGACAATTAAAAACCCCAAACTATTTAAACCAATTTTTAAAATTGAATATATATAAAATACTAAAAAATATTTAAAAATTAAAAATCTTTTATAAAAGAGGGAGAAAATTAGGCAAGGCCCGCCTGGTGAAATAATAAGGTCTTTAAAGCGCGGCGGAAGGTGCGCACATCCGGGATCCTCCGTATCTCTGGGGGGAGCTCGTTCCAGATAGTAGGTGCCCCCACAGAGAAGGCTCTCCCCCTGGGGGCCGCCAGTCGGCATTGTTTGGCCGACGGCACCCGGAGGAGCCCCTCTCTATGGGAGCGTACCGGCTGGTGGGAGGCTATTGGTGGTAGTAAGCGGTCCCGTAAATAACCAGGTCCTAAGCCATGGAGCGCTTTAAAGGTGGTAACCAAAACCTTGAAGCGCACCCGGAAGACCACCGGGAGCCAGTGCAGCTCGGGCAGGAGGGGTGTTACATGGGAACGCCATGTCGCTCCCATTACCACCCGTGCGGCTGCTCTCTGAGCCAGTTGGAGCCTCCGGGTGCTCCTCAAGGGGAGCCCCATGTAGAGAGCGTTACAATAGTCCAGGCGGGAGGTGACAAGGGCATGAGTGACTGTGAGTAACGAGTCCCGATCCACAAAGGGACGCAACTGGCGAATCAGGCGAACCTGATGAAAAATCCTCCCGGTCACGGCCATCAAGTGCTCTTCTAAAGACAGCCGTGAATCCAGGAGGACGCCCAAGTTGCGTGCCCTCTCCGTGGGGGCCAATGATTCGCCCCCAATAGTCAGTGATGGCACCAACTGACTATATTGGGACGTCGGAAACCAGAGCCACTCGGTCTTGGATGGGTTGAGCCTGAGCCTATTCCTCCCCATCCAGATCCACACGGCCTCCAGGCACCGGGACATCACTTCAAGGGCATCGTTGGGGTGGTCTGGGGTGGAGATGTGCAGCTGAGTATTGTCAGCGTACTGATGGTACTTCACCCCAAAACCACGGATGATCTCGCCCAGCGGCTTCACATAAATGTTGAACAGGAGGGGCGAGAGGACCGACCCTTGCGGCACCCCGCATATGAGGGGCCTCGGGGTTGACCTCTGATCTCTGAAATTGGGGGATTTGTATTTGCCAACCCACTGCAAGATAGCCATCCTGTTGCAGTCAATCTCATTTTGTCTTCCAAGATGTCAGTGATATTGCATCTATAATCAGTACAAACCAAACAGCTCCTACCCTGTCCAGCCTGCATACTTACGATTTGGAGCAAGGATGCTCAAGGGAACCCTGTCATCTCCCTCTCCTGAATCTGCCACAGAATTACTATGACTGCAGAAGCTGCTGGAGCACACTAATGTCCCCTCCTTCAAACATGTAGAGTATTGAGCTGGCCAATTAGGTAGCACCATTGCGCCATGGAAGTTGGAAGTGAAGCCTAATGGGCAGGTACCTACAATAATGCCAGCAAACACATCAAACTGCACCCACAAAATGAAGCACAGGATGTGTGCGCCCACTATACCTGCGAAGGGATGTTATCACTATTGGCTATTGGAAAGTGATATGTGGATCATAGAAGCAAAGATTCACCCCTAAATTATTACAGGGCCCAGCAGCCTTATAAGATATGGCCCAAAACTTTAGGAAGTTACATAGACCAAAAAGTGAATGGGACAGGAAGGTTCTTCTACTAGAGAGGCAAGCAGTGCCAAGGAAGAGGAGTTCTGCCTGTCTTTTGGCCTTGGTCCAAAATCCTTGCAGCAATCACCCAGTAACCACCATGCTCATCACTGTTCAACACTGCAGTGAACAGGTAGCAGACCTGTATTGCAGGGAAGCCTATATGTCCTTTCTAATATTCATTCAAAGAATCCCTGAGAAGTTTTTAAATCAGATCAGCATCTTCCAAAAGAGCAAGGAAGAAGAGTCCCTTTATGGGTTGTCAATTGAGATTGACAACAGGGTTGTCAATCTCAATTTCATTGAAGGCCACATCAGGGTTGTGTTTGGCCAGAGTGGGCATGGCCAGGATGGGCATGGCCAGCTTGACGTCACTCCTATTGGGGGCGGCTGTGGTGGCCTGAGCACTCTGCCAGAGAAAACAGGCTCCTGAGCTCCATTTTCAGCTGCGACAGCCTCCTGCAACTCTCTGTCATGAAAACGGAGCTCGGGAGGGGCACGTGCAGTCCTCCTGAGTTCTGTTTTCACTGGCAGAAGCACCACAGGCCAGTCCTTCATTGTTTCCAGGGCGGCTCCCTGGGCCAAATCCAGCCCCAGGGCCTTGAGTTTGACACCCCTGCTTTAGAACAACAGTTCACCTGAACATTCATGGCTTATAATTGAGACATTTAATAATTACTAATAATATAATGTTCATATTACCCCATTTCTGGGCTTCTTGTTTCTAAGCACAATTCAAGAATTACTGTTGATCTTCACACTGAAAAGACTGAGATTCAATATATCTCAGGGACTGCCTCCTGCCATATCACCCTGTATGTTCCCTAAAATAATGAGAGATTTTTAGAGTTTGTGTGTGTTCAGCACTATAATTTAATCATTTAAAAAGATTTTGCATAGGTTTTAAACCTGCAAGCAGTCTGAAATGATACATATATTTGGAAGGGTGGGACAGAAATGTCTCTTTCACAAATATGAAACATTCATAGGCCTTTTCTGCCTGAACACCTGAAAATATATTTTAAATTGTATATTATTGCCTTCAGATACTTATAAAAGCTGAAGGTTTATGTTGGAAGCTGAAGGTTTATGCTCAACTAAACTAATGCTTTGCCAGATTGAGAATACTAGGAATCTATAACTAACTAGAAATTAGAACTTCAGACAGATTATTTTATTTATTTGAATTTTATTAGCAGATGGCGGTTACTATAAAAATGTTTGTGCAACATGAAATCTATCTACATTTATAATGATGGCAAGAAATAGCACAGCTGGAAAAGGTAGGATGCCCTGCAGTTACTTTCTTGCAGGCAATCTCTACCTGTTCAAAGATTTAGGTTGATGCAAGATTCAAGTCTGTACTTCAGTGGATACTGAATAATAATCAGGGGAAAATAGTTTCAAAATGTAAATATTTTTCTGAATTAAAAAAACCCTACCATGTACAATACTCGTGAATAGGGGAGAATAACAGTGCCTAACTATGGAAATGATTTTGAACTTTGGCTAAACAGCATCACAGCTTCTATTACCTTTATTATCTTGTAGAGGGAGTAGCATAACAGCCCAAGGAGGAGTTCATGCAACCATGAAAGCCAGTCCAGCCTCACAGAGGAGGACACAACAGCATGAGTGGCAGCTTGTACTCCTTGTTCTTTTTTTCTGCAGACCCCCTCTGGCCACAATTGCTGACAACTGAAAACACCATTTTCTATCATTTTCAGGTAGGGAAACAGAGCAAGTGTAAACTCTAACATATGCACAATGCATTAAAAACATCCCTCCCCCTGCCCCCAATCTCATCCCCAGACATGGGTGATAGTGTCCTAGTGCCTTGTATTTCTCTCAGGAACAAAGTATTTCTCCTTCAACTCCACAACTTCTCTGGCTCTTTCTCCAAACTGCTCAGTACTCTCCACAGAATGTCCCCTACCTTTCTCTCTGTGATAGATAGCTGAGCCCAAAAGGAGGATTTCTCCTTTGCAAGCATGAGCCACTACTGATATTGAAAATCAAGGCAGTCTTACATCCCAGGTCCTACCTTAGCTGTAGTTAGATAAAATCTACTGATGTGCAATGGACAGTTAGCCACAACATCTTGGATCCTTATTACCACAATCAAGCCATAGGTCAATATTTCTGCCATAACATGCCTTTGAATTGCTTATCTACGTGCCCTTCCCACAGCCATTTGCAGACACAGAGAATCACATGAACACCAGAATGTGGTCATGAATTTGACACAATGCAAAGAGGGTAGGAATCAGCTTCTTGGTTCATTGTACACTGGTTCTCCCCTTACATAGTTCCTCCAATAGCTTTCTTCTACTTGCAAAGCTAACATTTTTCTCTGTCTTCCAGGTGGCATATTATTGGTATGTTCACCTTCCTGTTGCCATACTGCCCCGGCTTCATTGCCTTTCTTCCCCTTGTCTTGTCTTACCTGTCTGGGTCAGCATGGGTAATAGAAATTCGGGGAGGGATGCGGAGTGGCAGAGTGGTTGGCCTCTGGACGTTGTCTGGCTCTGGAGAACGTGCTCTGTCTATGGGTTTCCATGGAGGGACCTGCAAGCTGGAGGAGAGGCGTCTCCGTCCCCGACGTAAATCAGAGCCCAACATGCTGGAGGAGTTATAAGAACGGCTGCACCAGTTGGCGTCCAAAGTGTCCTTGGGCTTCTGCAAAGAAAAAAAAGAAAGAAAGAAATAAGCTTATACTTTTTGATGGGATTTCAGATATTTAGAGCCCTAGCAAAGCTCAGCTAAGTTTCCACCAGAGATGAATATGACAAGCAGGGGAAATATAGTTGGGATCAGATTAGCATTTTAAATATTTTATTTCTGAGTCCCGCCCTGATCATTGCTGATCTGGCAGAGCAGCCCTTCCTTGAAGAAGCACAATTGGAAGTCATTAAACACAGCAGAGCACCATTTTGCATGCTTATTAGTGCATGTCTAGGAACTGGTTTTAATTTTACACTTTTTGCCTGAGATGCAACTCCAAAACCACCAGCAGCTGTCTTTTTACTTTTGTAGAATTGGCAATGAAGATATCGAAGTGGTGGATAACTTCTGCCTTTTAGGATCAACCATCAGCAGTAAAGAAAGAAGCAGTCCAAAAAAAATCCCACACCGCATATTAGCAGTTGGTAGAGCAGTCTTAAAGCCTTGAAAAAGATAGTCAGATGGCATGAAGTGTCTAAGTCTACGAAGATCAGTCTAATGCAAGCAATGATATTTCCTATGATCTTCTATGGAAACGAAAGTTAAAGCAGGACAGAAAGAATATTGAACATTTTTGAACTTTGGTGTTGGAGACACCTGATAATACCACAAACAGCCAAGAAAACAAACAAATGGATTATTGAACAAATCAATCCAGAGAATTCCCTTGGGCATAAATGATCAGGTTCAAATTAT
This sequence comes from Arizona elegans, assembly GCA_022577455.1. Lineage (NCBI taxonomy): Eukaryota > Metazoa > Chordata > Lepidosauria > Squamata > Colubridae > Arizona > Arizona elegans. The sequence goes on from JAKOOJ010000003.1 coordinate 6,663,503, forward strand.
TATGTGACAACGTAGTTCTCTGGGGAGGGAGGGAGAGAAAAGGGAATCCCTCAGCAAGGTAAATAGATTCTGTTACATTGGTGATGGGTACACTACTGTAGAAGGACCAGGTTGGGGACACATTGTTATGGAGAAAGTCTGACTATGTAGTTACTAGGAGTCAGCAAGGACTAGATGGCACATAATCAATGAAAAATTCTAAATCCAGGGGACTAATTATGTCCATCTATTGCAGCAAAACAAGAAAGTCTTGTGATACTGTACTAAGAGAACTACTCGGATAATTGCCACAATGGACTTGCCTGATTAGATGCTTCCCACAAGGATGGTGCAGTTATCTTAAATTAAGATAAGGTGTAATATTCAGGTGTAATATTCACGTATAAACATATCATGGTCCTAAAAGTAAACTGTATAACCATAGCACTTAAATATATGCAGTTTAAGCAGGGGCCTTCTCATTTACTCTTGGATCGGCGGCTGCAATTCCAAGTTACAGTGTTAGGGAGCCAGTGGGCTGGAACATAAACAATAATTTAATAGCACAATTCTCAAAATAATATTCCAACCTATTTTGTCCAAAAGGGCTCATTCAAATGAAAGTTCATGAGATCGCGCCACTAGACATCAGACATTATAGTGCTTGCATAATTTCCTAATTAATATGGATAAACCTATGCTACACTTTCTAAGAATTGCTCTATTTTGACTGAAGTAGTAGGCCCTATTTTTACTTCACCTGTATTTTATAAATTAATTAAATGATGAAAGAAGGAATTGTGACAGTCAGACCGAAATTTCTTAAATAATATTCCATTAACAATGGTGACATCCAGTGATGTAAACTTTTCTGTGCCTGGAAATGTTTACAATGCATAACAAAATTTGTGACTCAAGAAAATGAAGCCTGACTTTGTATTTAACCTTCACCTTTACTCCAGTTGCCTTCCTTTCTGGTTTCTAAAGGTGCTTTGTGTTTTTCCAATTTTCATCTGTTCTGTTTCACTGCACATTGAAGTGAGAGCATTGCCTGAGGGACTGTCTATATTCAAAACAAAGATGCATGATTTCCCTTAAGCATTTCCTTGCCCTCCAATTGTACTTCTTTAATTACTTGGTCTTATAAAATTGGTGGCAGGCCCATTTTCTGATCTTACCTATTGGTGTTCTGGTATTCTTCCACAGCTACATATCCTCATTGGGAAGATTTGGGAGAGATGAGACAGAGGTACAACTTACGTGCCAACACTGAATTGTGGTTAGAACACAACATGGCAAAAACTCTGCTATGGGTGTAAAATAAGCCTCCTTCCACTTGATGTCTTCTGAATGTGCTAAAATGTTATACCTCCAATTATTCCCACTTGAGCTAAGATTGAGAGGAGCTGATGTCCAAACACAAAGAGGACAGATTGGGGAAGAACAATCAGTCAAATGTCAAGGGTCTGAGTTTCTATTTATAACAACCTTTGCATGGGAGAATGTTCCGATTATAGGTATGTTCATTTTGCTAGTATACAATTTCTAAGCTTCTTTGTTTCTCTCTGTGTGTGGGAGGAGGAGGAGGAGGGGAAGGAGGGAGGGAGAGAGAGGGTGGGGGAGAGGTGTGAATTAAATGAGGTTATAGAATTCTGTTAGTAGATCACTGATCTGAATTCTAAAGAGGATTTGACAACTGGTCTTCTCCCCAAATACTTGGGGCCTGTAACAAAAGCGGGGGTTTTTTTTTGGTTTTTTAATATCTGCTGGTACATTTCAAATAACACAAATAATTATAATAGTAACATATTTTGGATCAAAAGAAAACTAAGCCCTCTAGTAAGGCACTCAAAACTTTACATATGGAGAATGGTCTTTGAAGAGACGAGAATTTAATATTCACATTTCATAGGTAACTCTAGGAATGGTTCTAGAAGAAGCTGTATTAAATGAAGTGAATGTGTGGGTCATTTTTCTGATAAACTCCATCTACCCTTAACACCCCTCTTGTTAAAAATGTCATTTTGCGGCAGTTATGAGAACAGTTATTACGTCAAACACTCAACCACTCATTTAAAACAGACTGATGAAAAGTCTATTAAAAAGTCTATAAAATTGAACTTGCCCTTTCTGAAGGGAAAAACTCAAGCCCAACTGAGCCTCATTACCAGTGTCCCATATCTACCCTCCCAATGCTTTCAAATTGTTGTACTATTACTGTAATTTGCTGAACCAAGGCAGAGCAGAAGACAGGAAGAAAGAGAGAGAAAGAAGGAAATACATAATCCTATGCAGTCAAGAGCCAATTTTTGCCCAAGGGGCATGGAGATTCCCCGAGTATCTTGCTTATGGTTCAGTCCTTTCCCCTTGACAATAACATCACTCATCTACAAGCAAGAATGGAACCACTTTTGCAAATGTAAGAAGCAAGAAAGCACCCTTCCTTTTGTATGGAGAAAGGTGTCTGCAAGAAATGAGGCTTCCAGGATTGTCAGTTGCATCAGGGGCTGAAACAGCTGTCTGAAACAGCTGTCTCCTGCCCCTGTAACTGCCAGGCTTCTGCATGGTTGCCTTGCTTCTAGAGTGTCCTCTCTTTTTGACTTAAGAAATGGGCCTCAAAAATTAGTTCCTCCCTGACCAAGCTGTATACTCCAAGAAATTATTTCTAAACAATAAACTATGGTCAGAGTGGAGCTGTTAACTCCATTAAGTGTTCTTGAACACTGTACTGTTTTAACTGGTCAATTAAATCAGATCAATGCAAGACAGCGAAATCACTTCAAAAGTGTTGTGAAATTGGCAACCACACTGCTCTGCACTCTGGGCCAGTTCCTAATGTTAATTGGATTAGGATTGTTGTTTTAAAATAAGATGTTCTCCAGGATGAGAACTGTTTTTATTTCTAATATTTTATGTCACTGCTCTTTAACTAACAAGATGAGACTTATAAGCATATCGTATCACAATTCTAAATTTGCTGTTTCTAATAAGAACTTTAAAAATGGGGCAGAGGAAAGAGAAGGACAGAAAGACAATCAGACAGATAGAACTTGTGTACTTAAAGGCCAATCATGAATTTGAAAAATCTTGGCTAATTACATTTTATGAATTACAATTTCTGGGTTCACACAACACACTAAGCCATTGTTATTTGTACACATCATCTATACCTACTGTAGCATACTGTGAAATCAGTCAAATTGTGACTATTTCACGAAATCCAAGGTCCTTTCCAACTATATTATTCTGTAAATTATGACTTGAAACATAAACATGATATATAAACTAGTCTATCTCTTTAATAATAGCCCTCTGGATTTGGCTGTATTCTTTTACAAACTGAGATCAACAGGATGTAGAGCAGAGGTCTTCAAACTTGGCAGCTTTAAGACTTGTAAGCTTCAACCACAAGAGTTGAAGTCCACAAGTCTTAAAGCTGCCAAGTCTGAAGACCTCTGATGTAGAGCATGCTCTAAGCTCATGTTTTTCAACCTCAGCAACTTTAAGATCTGTGGACTTTAACTCTAGTTGGGGAATTCTGGCAGTTGAAATCCATACATCTTAAAGCTACTGAAGTTGAGAAACACTGCTCTGAGCCACCAAATGAATCTGTGACAAAAAGAAACAGGTTATCTGTCCCATTCTTTGAAGGTTCAAACACTTATGCCACTCAGTGGCTGGCTAACCTGTCAGAAGCTTCACAGACAGTGAAAGTGTCTTTGAAAGTAAGTGATCATCCCTGATGGAAGGGGTGTGTGTGGGAGAAGAGGTGTATGGAAAATGAACTCATTATGAACATTTACAATCTTCTTCAATTTTTCTCAGAACGCGTAGGAATCTATCCATCCCCAATTATTTACATGAATCTATTATTGTATATGATACAGTACGCACTGTATATATGAACATCAGTATGATATGTAACAATTAAAGTGCTGGGCTAGGATTGGAGAGGCAGAGTTGCTACTCGACTTTGAATGTCTGGGGGCCATCTCTTAACCTAACTTACCCCATATACGGGTGAAACTGACCTCTACTCCCATCGCCTTTTTGAAAACTAAGCAGAGATCCCCTGAAGTAATGCAGTAATTCAAGAAGATATAATCTGTCAATAAAAATCAACATGCATGGCTGCAAAGCCATTGTCAATCAGTAAAGTATATGTACTAATGTACATTTGCAGTCGATATTCCTATTATACACACACAAGAGTAAGAGCCTTTAAAGCCACTGCAAACAAGATAACCACAGTATTCCACCCCCCAACCCAATAATTACATTTCCTCCAATACCTGTACTCTCAGTTCAGACTGATCCTTCTCTGAAACCATTGAATAGCACTGAAAATCCCCTTTGGACAATACTTTGTCACTGCTGGTCAATACAGCGACAAAATAAGCTCGCACAATTCAGAGAGAAGGCATTGGAAACATTCTTTTTTGACAGCAAACTGTACTCCACAGAAAAGGCAGCTTACTTAGATTCGTATTTAAAAACTAACAAATTCTGGGGCACCTGGGAGAAACTGTCTTACTTTTTGCAGGGAATAAACCTTTTTGCATATCACTAGTTAAGACTGCACAGGTTACTTCAAAAGGCCATTTCAAAGGGGACAGAATATTTAGATCAGATTGAGGTTAACTGTAGGGTGAAAACTTACTATGAACCAGTTCTATTGTTTTCTTTGTACCTACATGTATTAGTTTTATATTTTTGATATGGTCAAATGACTAAATCAATAAAGATTCCGTTCTGTTCTGAAAATATTTTGGGTGGGGAGATTTACAGCAGCCTAGAAAAAGGCAGCGGTAAACCATATCATTGCCAAGAAAACCCTATAGGCATCCCCATGAAGCCTCCAGGACCTGAGTTTGATTTGGGAGGCTTTATTTTTTATTTTTTAGAGCTGCACTCTGGTTAGAATACATACAGCCATTTTCATGAACCTCCCCTGTAATAAAAGCAGCAGTGACCAATCCCACCGTCCCTCATCAAATAAATAACCCCACAGGGGATGGAACATTTTGCCCTCCCTCTGTTGATTTGTAAATATTTAATATTGCTGGATGAGAGCTAAAGGTTTGTAAATTTGTTATATAATGTATACAGGATTTTGTTCTGGATTTACATACATGAAATTATGACCTGGTTTGCATTTAATTCAAGTTAATTTGAATTAGGAGGTTAATCATTCTAAAACTATGGTTGTTTGATTGATTTTTTTTGGGTTTCTTGCTTTATTCTTTGCTTTTGTCCCTTTGCTGAAACTTTTGCAATTACAAGCAATTAAAAAAAGGAGGGAAACCATGCCAAAGTCAGACAAATGGCTCCTTTGCTCATCTGCAAGACTGATGATGTTACCTAGTTTGGTAATGAAATGTCCGTAAGAAAACCAACCAGTTCAGAGAATACCAAGGACTCCTAGTTTGATCCTGAGGTATAAATATTCTCTTCTATCCATAAGATTAATTCTTATCAAGAATTCTAACTTGTAATCATACTTGTAAATAACTCCAATGTTAGTGATGTATCATCATCATCATCACCATTTCTTCTTGAATTTATTCAAATTACTAAATTTAGCAATTATTTGTGTCTTACATGTTTGCCTTTTTTATGCATCAGTGTGCACAACTGAAGCTGTTATGCAGCTATCAGTGATTTTAGAATGAGAGATCATCAATATGTGGCTGACCTTTAGTTCTATTTCTCCATAACATCTGAATAAGGAGATGCTGAATTGCTGAACTGTATACTGGATACATTGATATTTAAAGTACAGTCAATATCGAACTGAAAGTCCAAGTGATTTCTATGGTCAAGAACATTTTTTAACCAACTTAAGTTGGTATAACAGCTACATTCTGTTATGGTCAGGGACCCAAGTATTGTAATTAATGTGTTCATATTGCCGTGTTTGGATTATTATATATGATGTTTGCAATATAGTAATCTGATAAAGTTTGGCCAGAACCTGTTGCTGGTGAAGAATTGCATGATTATGTTGCTACACCTGGTCATGTATATTTTATACCTCTGTTGAAATAACTGGACTAGTTACTTAATATAGTTTCAGCAATTATCAAAAAGCAATATTCAGTTTTGCTTCTGGCAATAAAGACTCTAAACAACTTGAGACCTAGCAACTCTCCCTTTGATTAGGTAGTCTTCAATTTATGGCAACTGGGTTAGATTTCCACTGCTAAGGAAGGCAGTTGTTAAGTTTATCACACCTGATTTTACAACCTTTTGTCACAGTTATTAAGTGAATCCAGATTCCCCCTTTAACTTTGCTTGTCGGAAGCTAATTGGGAAGTTTATAAATGATGATTACAGGATCCTGGGACACTGCAACCATTATAAATACATGCCAGTTGCCAAGGGTGAGGCTTGGTTGCAGGTCACTTTTTCCAGCACCGTTGTAACTTCAAACAATCACAAAACAAATGGTTGTAAGTTGAAGACAATCTGTATTCAGAAACTTACTATTATGTGTCCTACGTACGCACCATTTCTTAGCCAGGTCCTCCCAGCATGAACAGAATTCTTGTAAGATGCTGCTAATATTATCAGAGATAATATATCATAAGTCTTTTGTTGCCTTTGTTTCTTCCAAACATCAGGGTCTTCTCCAATTATTCTTGTTATTATGTGTCCAAAATATTAAGCTTTAGTGTGTTTTTTATTACGTCCAGTAAGCAGTCTGCTTTTAGTATTGAATGATTAACTTTTCTTATGGTCAGAGATATTTTCAACAATTTCCTCCAACATCACATTTCAAAGTCATCCATTTTTCTTGATTTAGTCTTTCTATTGATCCAGTTTTCATAGCTGTATGTTACAACTGAGAAAAGCATGCCCCCTTTAAAAATATGCAATTTTGCTGTCAGTGTAATGTCTCTGTTAATGTAATGTTAATATTTTTTTCTAGCTCTGAAATAGTTTTCCTCTTAAATAGCAAGCGTCTTCATGTCATGATTTTACTGTTTTTTATTGTTTTTAGTTTTTATAAATTTCCCTGAGTGTCTCAGAGTGGGCAGCTATAGCAAATGTAAATGAATAAATAATATCTGTGTCCGTTTCTGTGAATTTTTGAGGCAAAGAAGATAAAATCTGTTCCACTTTAACTTCTTTACCTGTTTGATTTAGGTTATCATTGCATTTTAACGTAATCTTAGGGATTCTTTTTAATATGAGCATCAGGTGGCTTGTATTGTCTTTTTTCTGTTTTAAAAGTATATTCTTTAAATCTACCTTGCTTCCAGCCATCAAATGTTATCATCCAAATATCTGAGATCATCAATGATTCTCCTAGTAATTTTCATTCCAGTTTCTATTTCTCTAGTCCAGCATTTCTCACAATATATTTTTTGTGCAAATTCAATATACAGGATGACTGTATATACTGTAACTTTGGCACAATAATACCTTTCTCAATTATGAAACAAATAGATGTTTCATATTCTACTTCAACTGTTGTTTCTGGTCATCATACAAATTCTTTTAAAAGGCAGATTTTTAATAGCTATCCACCCTTTGCGATCTATATCTTTCAATACATCAAAGAGAGACCTCTTTTCATAACTCCCTTGCACGTTTGATATTATTAATTAAACGTGATTTTGGGTTTCTCTGCCTTCTTCTGAATTCACCTGGTACATCTAACACTTCTTTCATTTCTTGTACAGGTAGTCCTCAATTTACAACAGTTCATTTAGTGACTGTTCAAAGTTACAATGACATTGAAAAAAGTCATGTCTGACCGTTTTTCACACTAAGACCATTGCAGCATTCTCATGGTCGGTTCATCAAAATTCAGATGTTTGGCAACTGACTCATATTTATGATGGTTGCAGTGTTCCAGGATCATGTGATTGCTTTTTGCGACCTTCAGACAAGCAAAGTCAATGGGGAAGCCAGATTCATTTAACAACCAGGTTACTAACTTAACAACTGCAGTAATTCACTTAACAACTGTGGCAAGAAAGGTCGTAAAATGGGGGGGGGAATAACTTAATAAATGTATCACTTAACAACAGAAATTTTCAGCTCAATTGTGACTGTAGGTCCAGGACTACCTGTATATGTTAATTTTTAAAAATAATTTTAATAATCAGTGTTTATAGTTTTATCATTATTGTTGATGTTTTATGTGATATGGTACGCTACCCAGACTCACTTATTGTTCAATGGATGGCCATATAAATTTGATCAATAAATAAAATTAGTGATCTGAAGCACAATCTGAAGCTTGCTGAATAGAAGTGCTCCATCTTTGTTTGCAAAGAATATAATCAATTTGATTTTGCTGTTGTTTATCCAATCATTTCCATGTGCAGAGTCGTCTTTCTGGTTCCTGAAGAAGGTTTTTTACCATAAATCAAAACTCTATTACCTGTTGAGTCCTGATTCATTTCAAACACTGAGGCACATTTTTCTTTATCCCAGATACATGTTTTTTATCTGCAACTTTAGCATTCCAGCATGGAGCCTCCTGGATCTGGCAAGCCACAGAAGCTAGAACTACACAGATTTTAGAAAAGCATCCTTAAAGATAGCCTGGGGTAAAAATATAACCTTTGGAAATGTAAAAGTAAATTCTCAGTCAGACTTATAGAAATTAATTAAAGTGGAGTATCTTTGGAATCTGTGCTTCTCCTGCCCTCTCACATTGGGTTCTGCTGCCTCTCCTCATTTAAATCACACTCCTCCTCCTCCTCCTCCTCTACTTCCATTCCACAGTCTCTCACACATCTCCTATAATCAGTAATGATGTCTTTTTGGTAGGTTGGGGTGTTGTGTCAACAGGACATTGCAAATCACTACAGAACTGTTTAGCTTCCATTTCTTTTGTATCTATAATTAGGACACAGAATTCAATAGTCTTGCATTGGATTTGAATTGAGGTCACTCTACCATCTCTGAGGTTCCATCTGAGCCCTTTTTGTCAATAGTGATGATTACTCCATTTCTTCTATTATTTTCTTGCTCTGATGTTCATTATACTAAAGTGTATTAAATATTAAAAATATGGTGAGAAATTGAAAAGTGCAATGAAGATAGTGTCCTAATTCCAAAAAGCAATTGCCAATTTAAAGTAGAAAGAGGTATGTGAAAGGAAGCCTAACAATAACAGAATAACAGAGTTGGAAGGGATCTTGGAGGTCTTCTAGTCCAACCCACTGCTCAGGCAGGAAACCCTATACCATTTGAGACAAATGGTTTCCAAACTCTTCTTAAAAACTTCCAGTGTTGGAGCATCCACAATTTCTGAAGGCAACTTGTTCCACTAATTAATTGTTCTAACTGTCAGGAAATTTTTCCTTAGTCCTAGGTTGCTTCTCTCCTTGGTTAATTTCTATCCATTGCTTCTTGTCCTGCCTTCAGGTTATTTGGAAAATAGGCTGACTCCCTGTTCTTTGTGGCAGCCCCTTAGATTTTTTTTTTAAATTTGATTTATATGCTGCCCTTCTCCGGAGACTCAGGGCGGCTTACAATGTGTTAAGCAATAGCCTTCATACTTTTGTATATTTTTATAAAGTCAGCTTATTGCTCCCACAAACTGGGTCCTCAATTTACCTACCTTAGAAAGGATGGAAGGCTGAGCCAACCTTGAGCCTGGCGAGATTCAAATTTACTAATTGCAGACAGCTGGAGTTAAATTACAATGCATTAGTCTGCTGAGCTATCCAGGCTCCAGATATTGGAACACTGCTATCATGTCACGCCTATGATTAAATGAAACAAAAAGAGATTTGATTCCTGAAGATACAGAGATATCAACAATTAACAGTTAACAATTAGTCACATAAGAAGCAGGCCAAGAGTCTACACTAGGGTTGTGCAGCAATTTGCATCCAAAGGCAAAAGGGGGTTTCAAACTGCCTAGCTGCAGTTCCTTAAATAAAATATATATTTCCCATATGATCCTTGGAACTGACACAGCTTCTTTAAGAAATTGTAGACACATGCTAAATGAGCATCTCTATTGACTCCAACTAACTTTTCACTTTCAAATCCAAAGCGTGTACAGCTGCATAATTCAAGGAAAGGAAACAGAAATAATTTAGGCCACAAACAAAAGCTAAAGATAACTTGAATTAAATGAGAACCAACCTGGTCAGTTTATAATCTCATTCAAAACTGTTGCATGCCACCTGCAAACAAAATCTGTTTCTGAGTCACAGTGAGTTTCAATGATGTCAGCATTTGACCTTATTAAACTTTGGGTGTGTCTTCAAACAAGCAAACAAACAAACAAAAAACCCTGCCTGAAAGTTGAGAAAATTCCTAATACTTAAACATTTCACATGAACACATTATAAAGTGTTGAAAAAGGAAAATAATATATGAGAATCAGCCAGCCATGATGCTCAGCGGACACCTAGCCAGCAAAAGACCATATATATATATATATATATATATATATATATATATATATATACATACATACATACATACATACATACATACATACATATATATATCTTCCACCAGAATTACTGTTGTGCTGCTACCCCTCCCTTTCTCTCAATATATTTGAAAGGAAAAAAAGTCCAGAAATACAAGATTAAATCACTGTGGAGCAGAAGATATTTAAGGAGATAACGGCTCAGTGTTCTGAAATGCACTACAATTCTTACTTAAATTAGAGTATCTGTTCAGGACTGTGGCTGTATGGTTCTCTATCTCTAATGCTTCAGTCCTGGTCTTCTGTTCCTTCCCTTTGAGAACACTGAGCAAAACTAATGAGGAGGGGAGAACCTGTGAGGCAGGAATAAACTCCAGCTCTCAGAGCAATTGCTATTTTTCTTCCTTGCCCGATTTTCCTCTCTATATCCACATGGGACAAGCAAGAATCTAATGGACAGCTCCATTTTTTGCTGTGATTAGTGCCAACTCTCTTGCCCTAGATTCTGAAAGTGGATCTGTCAGGAAAGCACCTTTCTTCCACTTAGAATCGTTGGCACTTTTAATGCCTTTGCTGCCATGCTGTCCCTCATCCAGTGGCCTAACTTGAAAGATTTTTTTTTACTTCAGTGACCCAGTCTGCAATGATATATGATCCTATGCCAAGATCAGATTCTCAGGGATTGACATCAAACTGAGCCCAACAAAGATTTTGCCCGTGCAAAAAAATATAGCACGTATCTTGCTCAGCAAAAGAAAAACTAGTGCCAATCAGTGTACCCTTGGTTATTCCTATGCAGGTAACAGAAGTCTTACAACAGCTGCTCAAATGCATGCACACAGCATCAAATTAAACTGTCCCAATGGTGCTGATGAGATTGTTGCTCTGAGATAATAACAGCTGCAGCTCCAGTTGTCTGGTGCCTTCTTGAGGAAACTAAGAAGAGAACTCCTTCCATCAATCTTGTCACTCCGACTTAACCAATCTGGTGGTCTCTGAATGTCTTGGCACAACTCTGAGAATTGCTAATGTGGTTACTGATTCTATTGGCCAGTACCTCTGGCAACTGTAGCCTTAGAACATTTTTCTAAGCAGCTCTTTTCACTTCATCTGCCATCAAGCAATAGTTCTGAATAAAGGAAGAAATCTGAGTAGTTTATCTAGATTTACCCAGTTATTAAGAGTATCTAGACAGTTTGCAAGTCTACATATAAAAAAGACCAAAACAGTCAGAAAGCTAAAGCCCTTCCAATATAAGGAAAGCCTACAATATTCACAGTTTAGTTTTGAATGAAGAAGAAGCAACCAAGAAGACACCTAATAGACATATTAAAAATATGCATGCAAGGGAGGATAATAAGTTTTTCTTTCTCTTTCATAATTGCAGAACCTGAGGCTATCCAGTAAAAACTGATTAGCAGGAGAGGTTGAACAGACAAAAAGGTGTACTTCTTTACACAATACGTCATTAATTTATGTAATACATAAACATAAATATGTTAATGGTACTAGCTAAAGGAATTTCAAAAGGGAACAAGGCCAATGCATGGAAGATAAATCTATCAGGGGTAATTATCAACATCCAGAACTAGTTGCAGGGAAACGAGATGAAGATACAATTGCCTCCCTGGGAGGTTCTTAGAAATAATTGGTTGGCCCCTGAGAGTAACAGAACACTAGATTAAATAGATCTTTCTTCTAATTTTATTGATGTTGTTGCTAGTTATGCTTAAATGCTTATTGGAAACCAGAAGAAGAATTAACAATTGATCTTCTCTGAACGGAATAGACTGCGTGCTGCTATAGTATAGTGATGAAGAGTGATTGATAGGGCCTAGACACTCTATTAACGATCTGAATCTGATAATATAATACAATTAACTTCCAGCCAATAAAACTGATTTCCAAAATTTCATTTAGGAATTGTGGCTTCCAATCAAAACTGGAACTTCTAATGTCAGCTCCTCAAGGCAGGCCAGATCAGGATATAAACTCCAGAGGAAGATTATTCCTATAATTTACTGAAATAGGCTATAATAACTTCATCTAAAGTCTAGTACCAACCCTAAGAGAATGATCTTTTAGGATGATGAGACATGTGAGTGCAGATGATGGAGAACCGAAAGAAAATAAATCCCCCCTCTTTTTTTTTTTTTTTTTTTTTTGTCATCCAAAAAGTCCTTTGATGTGACCAACGCTGGATTAGAAGACTATAGTCTCTTAGCTGAAATCTAGGCTTTCAGTTTAAAGTTGGTGGTATAATCACAGGCTGTATTGGGAGACATAGAGCCTCCACCATCACAAATACATTCTCAAAATGTAAGTATTTCCCTGGGAAGGCAACAAAGTCATTGCACTTAAGGACCATGGGAGTTGAGAGTGAAAAGCTTGCAAGCAGAGTTGTTGACATTTCAGTAATGGGAAATAAACAGTACCTTGTTTCCAGTGCCCATGTGGATTATCTAACTATAGTCAGTCAACCCCTAAGCACTATGGAAATCTGTAAGGAAGAGGTTACAGAGAGCAGTAAGAGTTCTGTGTCAACCTGTATTATCAGCTGCAAAGAAATTCTTCATTGTAATACTGGTCCAAATCTTAGCATCTGCACATCCATACTTTCCATCAACATTGGTCTCTTTAATGGCTAAGCACTCAAATTACATTCCTGTATTATGTTCTCATCTACAAAACTGTTTGTTTTTCCCTGAGCCTACACAGGCAGTGTCATACCTTTTTCTGCCCTGAGTCTAAACAAAAAGTAAAAAAAATAATAATAAGTGCCTGCCTGATGTCTGAGGTCTCCTTAATTGTCGGAAGGCCCCCTGAAAAATGCTTGGGAGATGGACCTGTGACATTTTCTGAAAGGCCTAGGAATAATTTGGGCAATTGCTTGCTATGTGACCAACATAGCTCAGCATTTCACAGCTGAGTCAGAAGCATAAGCTTAGCTGTGCAAGATCTTGCTTTATGATCGAGTTCTCCACATTAAAAGCATACATTGATATCTCTCTTACTTAATTTTTTTCCTAGAGATAAATTTCAGATTAATGGTTTAACAGAGTTGGAAGGGACCTTGTAGGTCATCAAATCCAACTCCCTGCCAAAACATTTCTGACAAATGGCAGTCCAATCTCTTCTTGAAAGCCTCCAGTGATGAAGCTCCCACAACTTCCAAAGGCAAGCTGTTCCATTGGCTGATTGTTCTCCCTGTCAGAAAATTTCTCCTTATTTCTAGGTTTAATCTCCTTGATCAGTTTCCATCCATTATTCCATCCATTATTTGTCTTGATTACTTTAATTTACAGGGGCTCCCTGGCACTGGAATTTGAGAAAACAGTTGGAAGGGGAGCTTTGGATGAATGCATGATGCACCACTTCCTCCCTTGCTTCAATTCTTCCAATCTGAAATCCACCTGCCCAGGTCTCTCCTGAATATTATCTTCTTTCCCAGGACCTAAGAGGTGTTTCAGCCCTCTTTGTTTGCATAATCATTCTTGCCTGTTTCCCTCAAGGTCATCTCCCCAATTCTCTACATAAAGAAACTAGATTCTTCTGCACATGACATGGTAGGGATTAAATATTAAATGATCTCTGCCTTTTGATCCTCTGATCCAGAACTTTTTTCCTCAAAAGAATGTTTTGAAAACATGCTTCGTGAATTTTGTTATGGCTCAGTAATTACTGTGCAGTAGTGGCTGTGATGCCAGACTGGGAAATGAGCAGCTGAGATGTTAATCTTTCAGCTCCATTGTGAAGTTCAGTGGTTCCATTCATATGATGTGTCATGACATGAATAAGTCAGCTCAGCTCACGCCAATTACCCTCTGATGTACTAGTGGTTGTGGATTGTGGTAACAGTAGCTCTTTTTGCAGTTTTCCACTCTGAACTTCATCACAAAGACAGAAGAAGAAATTTGTGGTGGCACACAGTATGTGCCATGCATATTGCAGGTGGGCAGATGCCCCTACTCCTGCTGCCTTCTGCCCATTTTCTTCTCACTACTCTTCTATGACAACAAAGGGAGAACAATGGAAAGTGTAAAGGAAAGTGTCAAACTCATGGCGTCACGGCAGTGTCATGTGATGTATCGGGACTTTTTTCACCTTCACTAAACTGGCATGGGCATTGACAGCCTGTGACGCATCCGGCCCATGGTGCACAAGTTTAACAGCCCTGCTTTAGAGAAGCTGTATTTCCAGGGAACCTTTCTAGAAATTTCTATGTTTCAGAAGCAAGGGAAGAAAGATATGTACCATATTGTGCAGTTCTGTTTGCTCTGGGAATTAATTTAGTCCCAAATACTTCTGGGGCTATTTTACTGGGCTATGAGGTTCAACCCCATCCCACTCGACTTGGTTATTCAGGCAAGTATAAGCTACTGAATGATTTGGGTAAATACGTCACACATAATTCTGAAAGGATAAAAATGGGAGAATGCAATAATGTTCTCTATGGTACTTGTCAATCATTTCTAGAGGCAAGGTAAATAAAAAACCTGGTCCTCCCTTTGGTACAGATCATGGCTCATTCCCCCTTTTAAGAGGAGATAAATCAGCTGCACCTCTACCAAGGGAGTGACTGGTTAATGTAATAATAGACACTCTGGAGAGGAAGCATAATTAACTTGCCACCACCAGCTGCTAAATAAAAGAAGGGAGGGAAAAGTAGAAAGTAAATTATCAGAGAGTTATACTGAGCTAGTTGCTCTCAGGATGGGGACTCTGGACTCTCATCAATCTCTAATCCTACTTGTAATGACTAACTCACCTATCTGGTAGAAACAGGGAGCCAGAAATTCCCTGCAGTCATAGGCTGGCAAATAGTCGGTTTCTCCTTCCATCTAGTTTCCAGGCTATCTAAAGCATAAGGGAAAACTATTCCTCCGCCCGCCCCCTCTGTTTTCACAGACAAGGATGTTTATTAGAAGCCTACGAAACGAGTACCGTATTAGTGGTTTTCATGTGGAAGGAAAGGCTTTCCTTTCCCTGTGGACAAGATGGAATATTGAGTGCTAGCCTCTAATATCATTTGTGGTCTTATTAATAAGGCTGTTTTAATTATTTCTCATGAAACACAGGAGCAGTTCTGTTATAGCAGCCCCAAATGTGGGAACTGCTATGCTGACACAAGAATTTCTCAGTTAAATGGAGAAGTGTGAGAGAACTTGTAGGAGGAGGTCTACCTAGAGAGACAGGATAATGTTTGATAAGGAAAAGTTTTGAGATGCTAACCTATATTACTACAACATAGCAATTGCCACAGCCTTCCCGTTGTTGGGAAACCAATATCGATGTTGCAAGTAGAACTGCTGAAAGTTGTTCTCTCATCATGCTAAAAAGCCTCACTGCTGGTAATGAGTATGTTTAGTAGTACTTGAAAAGATTACAGTGAATTAAGAATGAGTAAAAGCCAAAAGACCGGGTTTCAGAATAAATATAATTCTTTTATTTTGTTTTGCGGACCGTGGATAAATTTATGGCTTTAAACCATGATCACAGCTGTAGTGTTATATAATTGTTTTACATTATATTGTGTTAAAATATTAAGAGAAGTTATAGGTAAATGATATAGTTCTCTTTTTAAAAAATTATACCTAAGAAATCAAGCAATGACAAAGAATTTTATGGAGCAAGCAACTCCATAAAACAATTACATTACTTTAGTGGGCCTCTATGACTTCTGACACATTTCTATTCTCACATGCTTTTGTCCTTTCAAAGAGAAATTTTATTTTGCTTTTAATTTGTGTCCCCTGGCTAATCCATATTAAATGTTGATTCCAGATGGTGATGCTGGGAGCAGGAATATAGCAGCAGAGGGGCATAAGCAGAGTACAAGCTTCTGTCCTTCAATGGGCCTTTCCCTACTGCTGAGTTTAATTGCTCTCCAACTATTTTTGAGAAAACTCTAGCGGCATGGAATATGTTGTTCCCATTGCCAATCCAATGTTGCCTCCCTAGCTTCCGATACCTGATATCCCTATCTAACAGGTTCTACACATCTCAAGACTGAATGTGACAAAATCAAAATAAGGGTGGTGGGGGGGACACACAGAACATAAAATGTACTACAAAGATCATTTTAAGACTATCTGTCCCATGAACCATAATGGTCAATGGGAATGATTTTGGAAGGCAGGCAGAAGAGTTGCAATAATCAGTTAAGAGACATCAGAGTCTGCAGAAAGAAAGGGAACATGACAAATGCCTCAGAAGATCCATCCCTTGTTTCTTGGGCAGCAAAGGTGAAGGAGGAGAGATGTACTTTCAGGTTTACAAGCTTCTGTTTATGTAACCTTACAATAAAGATAGAGCTAGTACTTCTCGGTGTGCTTCTTATCTTGACTAACTTGCAGGGCTGACATGCGGTGGGGGTGAGAAGCAGGCAAAGACTTATCCAGGCACATATGAAGGCTAGAAGGAGCACAGACAAATGCCCAAGGGTAGGAGACCACAAAAGCCTATTACAGTAACGATAACACAAATGGCAACTGCCCCTCCCAGTAAGAAAAGATCAATTTCCATGTTGGGATCTACAGTTTGAATGTCAGGATCACTTTATATAGGAAGCTTGCAGCTTATTCTTTGTTTCTTGCTCTATTAAAGCTTTTCAGGTATTTGTAATAAAACCAGCTTATCAAAGAGCTGTGCCCTTGAATCTCTGCCTGCTCGTTTTTGAGTTCAAATGAGTCCTTTAGGTAGAAAGACAGCTCTTTCAATTCCATCATATTTGAAGTAAACATTTGTGAATACAATAGAGGTAAGGTTGTGAGGATTATCGCCATGGTAGCAGTGCAAGAAATGACGACAAATATCTTGCTTTAAAAAGGCAAATGGTCACTTTTAGTTTAATAAAACAACATGATATATAATGGAGCTATTCTTTTTCCTTTCCCCTCCCCATTCCCCCCAAATTCTTCACTTTGGATTGTGCATTTGTTTTATCTTTTTGATGAATGAGTTTTTCCCATCAACCCGTCATTACACAAATCAGAGTTTAATGATTTGGACAAGAAAAAATGAATAGGGTCACCGAGATGGCTAATGTAGCTTAATAGGGATCAGGACTGTTTGCCAAACAGATCTCTTCCCAGATTCTCTTTTTGGGGAAGGTACATAATAACTGTCCAGAAAGACAAAGGCTTGGAGAAGATGACTCATCTTTCTTTTAGATACATACTTGACTTCCATAAAAAGGGAAGGCATAGCAAGTACGAAAGAGAGAAATAGAGAGGGAGCAGTTTCTCAGAGGAACTGGAAAAACAAAATGGAGGATTACCTCTGAGCTCCAAGAGAAAGGTCAGCATCAGAAAGCTGCATTATGGGTGTGATACCTCTGCAGGAGCCACTGCCCCCACCTTGCCTCTATTTCCCCCTTAATGTGAAGCAGATTTACCAGCAACAAATAGAGCAAAGAAGTACCATGTTTCTAGCAAGAGCTGCTGCTGTCTGCCATTCTAATGTTGTTGGGAGTTGTTGTGCTTCTATACCAGAAACATGATAGGAGATTTTAAAAATAGTTGGTAATAGCAGAACTTTGTTAATCAACTAGGCTACCTTTTTTGTTTTGTTTTTTTGTTAAAAAAATAGGGGCATGGGTTTTAAAGTATTTATTTTCACTTATATTCAACAAGGGAATATACTCAGACATTAAATGCACTCTGATATTAAAACTCTTGTAATCTGAACTCCAAAAGTATCTTCCACTCTCTTCAGGTTAGCATGACATTTAATGACATTTTGCAATTATCTTCAATATCATCCACTTTGAAGGCTATTCGAAGACTGAAAATTGCAGTATAAGTTGCTTGTTTTTTAAAAAAATAATAGATACTCTGTTTTTTAAAAAAACCCAAAACCAAAAACAAATTAGTGTTGGCTAAGAGAGCCTGAATCACCCAAACTCTAAGACAATAAACCTTCTCTCCGTGCATTTCCCTCTGACAATGAAAGCCAATCTCTTCATTAAGAAGCTCCATAAAAGCGTGAAATCCCCTTGTATTGCTACCAGACTGGTAGCAATCATGAGTCTGTGACAGCTGTTCAGGTCAGCATTCTCATCTGCTGGCAAGACACTCCAATGAAACCAGCTCCCCTACCTGCACCATAGAAACCAGTCACCCACCCATACCACATTCTCCAGGGTATCTGTTCCATGAGAGGAAATGTTCTCTTTAATTTTTCACCCATCTTGTAGGAAAGCAGGCTGTTTAACAGAGCACCTCAGCAATGACAACCTGATTTTCTCTGGGCCTGGAAGGACAAAACCTCTTTGTATACCCTGTGCCATGTCACTTGTTGTTAGTCAAGTGCCTTGCCACAACCAAATGAACATGTTAATTCTAAGTGCCTTTAGCAATTTTAGTTGAAGACATTATGAAGATCTATAAGTTAAGAGCTATGATTACTTATAGCTCCCCTGATAAGCATATGCTTAAAGGCAAATGTAAGTGAAATGGTAAGATGATGAACACAGTATTATTTTGATGGTAAAAGCCAGATAATGATCTGTCATATCATATCTAACCTGTGGTGTACCTCTTGACCTGATTGGGCTATAAAAATGTCTAATATAGGTTTGAGCTTTGCCTGGCAACAGGTTTCAGACTGCCTGGTTTTTGTATCCATGAATTATAGATTCTCTTTCTGCAATTTCCCTTCCAGAACAAAAGGCTGTGTATGCAATGAAGGGATGGAATTGGACATAGTAGATGGACTTGGTCTTGGCAGACTGAAATCTGCAAGCTAAAATCTACTGGAAACATTATCCTGTTAGTCTTGTTAAAGCAAATGGGAACAAAGAGAGAATTTTCTGTTAGCTCAAATTAAAAAAGATCTTGGTAAACTGTCTTTCATCTCAAGGGTCTAATGCAGACAAGTTGGCTGTGAATTACACCATGTCTTCATTATTGAGAAAAGCCCATACCATTTTCTTTTTCTTCTTTATTCAACAAAATGCTAGGAGTTTTAGCATAAATCCCATTCACATATGGAGTGGATTTATTTTCCACATTCTCAGAATTATATTCATGCTCGCCCACAATCTTTACTGCTGTCAATCTCAAAATGAGAAGAACCCCACACAAGCTGACAAATTTTCAGCTGGCCAACCAATGCTTTTCCCATCCACCAATTATTTTATTTGGTACTTTTTCTGTTATCATTTTGTGAGTGGTGCGCAAAATTATTATGTGCATCACAAAAGCTTTGGGTTTTCTCAAGTAAGGATCAGACAGTCAGCACATAAAATGCCTCTAGGGAATCTTTCCCCTTTATTTTTGCCTTGGGTGCAGGCTTCTTAGTTTTATTTTCGATCTAATTACGAAGCATTCAGGTTAGGCAATTAAACAAGATTTCTTCTCCCTTAGTTTCTTCAGTCTTAAAAGAATAGGAACGCAGCAGTGATTTATGGCTACTTGCACCATAATTTCTAAGTTAACACTTCTCTGCTTTGCTTAAGCTAGTAAGTATTTGCTTATATAGTTCTGTCTCTCCCCTGCCCCCATTTAGAGTTAAGCAAGGGTCTTAATTATACTTGGCTACCAATTTTTCAGACTGGCAGAATAATACTTTTAAAAATTGTTCTCCAGAACATAATCCTATGGTAGATTTTCCCTTTCCTCTGTAATGGGTCCCACAATGCCCTGATTCCTCCACTTTTTAATAGTCTTTAGGTCACTTGGAAATGCTTCAGCAGTCTTCCTAGCCCACTATGGAGTCGGATACACCATGGAAACAGTGGACCTTCATAAAAGCTGCCAAGTTCAACATGGTTCATCAGCCATCTCCATTTTCTCCCACCAATGAGTTTAGCTCATATTAATATCCAACCTCCCACCTGTGAGAATTGCTGTATGAAACTGTAAAAAATCTTAGCTCTATCTCAACTAACTTATCAGGATACCATAATAGTATGCATGTCTGGGCAATAGCTGTTATTTTCCATCATCATGTCACTGAAGCTTTTTCCCTTCACATTCTTAACTTTTTGGGCCATGACCTGCTGAAACAATAATTAATGACTTTTTGTAACCTTCTCCCTGATAAATATAACTGTCACACCACAGACAGGGGGCCTAATGTCAGACTGGGCTCCCTTTCTGCCTAGGGACAGGTTTCAGTCCATTTTTGAGTGAATAAGCATGTTCACTGGACAAACTGTCAGCAGGTGTGTCTCAGGTATTTCATATGGATACTGGCATGCTATTCTGCCTCTGGATAACAATCAGCAATGTCACCTCCATCATATTATGATAATATTTATTTTATTTATGTAATTTATATGCCGCCCTTCTCCTGAAGGACTCAGGGCGGCTTACAAGAAGGAACCAAAAAATTACATAAACATCAAAATTAATTTAAAATTAGATTAAAATTAATTAAAAATTTAATTAAAATTATTAAAAATCACCCCTACGGATTCAGCCCATTTGGTGGAAAAGCCACGTCTTCAATTCGCGGCGGAAGGAGAGGAGGTCAGGGGCTGTCCTGAGGCTGGTGGGCAGCCCATTCCAGAGGGTCAGTGCTCCCACAGAGAATGCTCTCCCCCTGGGGGCCGCCAGCTGACATTGTCTGGCTGACAGCACCCTGAGGAGGCCCGCTCTGTGTGAGCACACCGGATAACCATTCTCCTTAAGTACTCCTTAAAGTACTGGATAAATTTGATAATAAATAAAATAAATAAAATACATCTTATGTAAAACAGCGTTTAAGGGTTAGAAAATCAGGACACACTTTCCACAGAATCATGGCAAAGTTTATCTCCTTTATCCCTGAGGCATATTCTAGTTGGATATTTCCTTGTCTCTAATTATATTGTTCAATGCAGAATTGTTGTGGTATCTACAACAAACTGCACCT
Source organism: Arizona elegans (assembly GCA_022577455.1). Classification (NCBI taxonomy): domain Eukaryota; kingdom Metazoa; phylum Chordata; class Lepidosauria; order Squamata; family Colubridae; genus Arizona; species Arizona elegans. The sequence goes on from JAKOOJ010000003.1 coordinate 6,684,753, forward strand.
CCAAGATGCTTTTGGCACCAAAGCTTTAACAATTATACACATTGGGACAGCACGTAAGCTTAACCTTTGGGGTTTGGGGCTAGGGAGGACTTCCAACAGACTCAGTGAACTGGGACAAACTAGGATCGATTATGTGAGTAGGAGAAGGATAGAACTGTCAGGACATTACAGTGACATAATAAACTGCAAGTAGGGACAGGCTGAGTAGGGCAAGTAGGGACATGCATCCAGCACCTGGATGAGAAAACGTATCTGGATTTGTTCCAGTCGGGTTTCAGGCCTGGGTACAGCACAGAAACGGCATTGGTCGCGTTGGTTGATGATCTCTGGAGGGCTCGGGACAGGGGGTGCTCCTCTGTCCTGGTCCTGTTAGACCTCTCAGCGGCTTTTGATACCATCGACCATGGTATCATGCTGCACCAGTTGGAAGAGTTAGGTGTGGGAGGCACTGTACTACGGTGGTTCTCCTCCTTTCTCTCCGGCCGGTTGCAGTCTGTGTTGGCAGGGGGGCAGAGGTCGCCCCCGAGGCCCCTCATATGTGGGGTGCCACAAGGGTCGGTCCTCTTGCCCCTTTTGTGAAACATTTATGTAAAGCCGCTGGGCAAGATCATCCGTGGTTTCGGGGTGAAGTACCACCAGTACGCTGATGACACCCAGCTGTACATCTCCACCCCGGACCACCCCAACGATGCCCTTGAAGTGATGTCTCGGTGTCTGGAGGCCGTGTGGATCTGGATGGGGAGGAACAGGCTCAGGCTCAACCCATCCAAGACCGAGTGGCTGTGGTTTCCGACGTCCCGATATAGTCAGTTGACGCCATCACTGACTATTGGGGGCGAATCGCTGGCCCCCACGGAGAGGGCTCGCCACTTGGGCATCCTCCTGGATTCACGGCTGTCTTTAGAAGAGCACTTGACGGCCGTGACCGGGAGGATCTTTCATCAGGTTCGCCTGATTCGCCAGTTGCGTCCCTTTCTGGATCAGGACTCCCTACACACAGTCACTCATGCCCTCGTCACCTCCCGCCTGGACTATTGTAACGCTCTCTACATGGGGCTCCCCTTGAGGAGCACCCGGAGGCTCCAACTGGCGCAGAGTGCGGCTGCGCGGGTGGTTATGGGAGCAACATGGCGCTCCCGTGTGACACCTCTCCTGCGCAAGCTGCACTGGCTCCCGGTGGTCTTCCGGATGCGCTTCAAGGTTTTGGTTACCACCTTTAGAGCGCTCCATGGCTTAGGACCTGGCTACTTACGGGACCGCCTACTACCACAAACAGCCTCCCACTGGCTGGTACGCTCTCATAGAGAGGGGCTCCTCCAGGTGCCGTCAGCCAAACAATGTCAACTGGCGGCCCCTAGGGGGAGGGCCTTCTCTGTGGGGGCACCTACTATCTGGAACGAGCTCCCCCCGGAGATACGGAGGATCCCGGATCTGTGCACTTTCCACCGTGCTTTGAAGCCACTCCTATTCCAGCAGGCCAGCCTGGCCTAATTTTCTCCCCTTCTTTTAAATTTTTAAATTGAAATTTTAATTTGTTTTAAATTATTGGGAATTTTAATTGTCTTGGGCAAAAATTATTTAATTTGGTTTTAATTATGTTTTTTAACTTTTGTATTTATGTGTTTTATTTTGTGCCTGTTCACCACCCTGAGTCCTTCGGGAGTAGGGTGGTATACAAATTTAATAAAATGAAAAAAAAAATGAAATGAAGTCTTCAAAATAAAGTATGAGAATAGCTCAGTATGATTCAATTTAGAAAAGTAGATGTTCAAACCAACGAAGCATTTGATGGCATCAAAGAGAGGGAGAACAGCATCCTAAATTAGAAGAATACCCCCTTTCCCCTGAGAATGGTCAACCTGAGAAAGTCTAACACAGGAGTCGGCAACCTTAAACACTCAAAAAGCCACAAAGGTCCTAACCAGAAACCCCCGTTCAATTCTGGAGCTGACTGGAAGTCCGGTTCCCCCACCATAGAGTCTCCTCCTAGCATGGCGTCCTTTTTCCTCTATCTGTCCTAACCGAAAGCCCTATCAATTGTGGAGCCGACCAGCAACAGGGAGCCACAGCAGAGGGATGAAAGAGCCACATGCAGATCCAAAGCCGCAGGTTGCTGATCCCTGGTCTAGCATATGGAGGATTTGTTTCAAAAAGATCTGCAGCCAGACAGCATTAGCTTCCTATCACAAGGCATTATCCTATAATATAGGAACTAGGAGAGGTGCAACTCTCAGGCTGTAGAGAGATGCAGAGATGGCCTTCAAGAAACTTTTAGATAAATGTTACCTTAGCTCTGAAAGAGCAGAGGAAGAGATAAAGAAATTCAAGAACGTCTCACCTTAATTCACATTATAAACAGAGGAGAAAGAATCTCTACTGATCTTTCAAAATACTGTTATTATATGGGCAACAATTAATTACAGTTAGAGTGGTCATTGCTTACCTGAACGACCCTTTTATACTCGCTGTGAAGACACTCCTCAGACTGGGTAACGATCACTCTCATTTGCACTGCTGAGTGTCAATCAAATCCCTCTGGAGCTGGATCCACCTCACTTCCTGCTCCTTCCTCAGACTTTTCACGAAGACAACTTGGACCAATAGCAGTAGAATCGACAGTGAGAGACTCCACCAAGTAGACAGACAGGAAGCAGACAGCTACAGAGGGAGAAAAAGCAGACCTCCACCAAAGCCAGGCACGGCCAAGAAAAAGGGAGGGACGGAGTGTCTTCACAGCGAGTATAAAAGGGTCGTTCAGGTAAGCAACGACCATTTTCCTACTCGCTGTTCAGACACTCCTCAGACTGGGACATACCCAAGTTAGAGTAAAAAAGGGGGGGAACTAAGCCGTAGACTGGCCTTGGGGAGAGATTACAGCCTGTAATACCCTTCTGCCAAAGGCAGCATCTGCCGAAGCAAACTTATCCAGCCTATAGTGACTTACAAAGGATGAAAGGGATGACCATGTGGCCGCCCGGCAGATATCATCTACTGAAGCCTGGGTAGCCCAAGGCGCTACGGGTAGAATGGGGCAGTATCCCACCCGGGACGGGGGCCTCACTTAATTCATATGCCTTAGATATACAGGCCTTGAGCCACCTGCCCACTGTAGTCGAGGAGACCTTCTGACCCAGGGAAGAGGGAAGGAAGGACACCAACAGAGCCTCAGTCTTGCGAAAGGGGGCAGTCCTCTTAAGATATCTTCTCAATGCCCGTCGCACATCCAAAGTATGCCATCGCTTCTCAGCCGGATGACGCGGGTTCGGGCAGAAATTGGGCAAGACGAGTTCTTGGGCTCGATGAAAACGAGTGTTCACTTTGGGCACAAAGGCCGGGTCGAGGCGTAGAACAACCCGGTCAGGATAGAAAACACAGAGATCACTCCTCATGGATAAAGCGGCAATTTCGGATACTCTGCGTGCTGAAGTTACTGCCAACAAAAAAGCCATCTTGAAAGACAAGTAACATAGGCTGGACGAAGCAATGGGTTCGAACGGTGGATTCGTTAAGGCCTGCAGCACCAAGGTAAGGTCCCAAGTGGGGTAGCGATGGATCGGCGGCGGCCGCAGGTTTGAGACCCCTTGGAGAAAGGAATGAATCCTGGGGTCCTGAGCCAAAGGAACATGAGCCTCCCCTGACAGGACAGTGGCCAGGGCCACCACCTGTTGGCGCAGAGTCGCAGGAGCCAGGCCCTTGGAAAACCCCGCATGTAGAAAACCTAGAATGTCCGGAACAGATGCAGATGTGGGGTCTACGTGATGATCTCTGCACCATCTGGTGAATGCATTCCATGAAGCGTTGTAAATACGAATTGTTGATGGTCTTCGAGCTGCCTGAATAATGGAGATAACATCGTCAGACAGGTTGTCCTTGAAGAGCTTTATGCGCTCAAATGCCACACGGCTAATCGAAGCCATTCTGGTTCCGGATGACGGACGGCCCCTTGAGTTAGTACTAACTTGTCGAGTGGAATCCTCCACAGTGGTTCGACCGATAAGTTCTTGAGGTCGGCGAACCACTCTCGACGGGGCCAATACAGCGCTACTAGTAGAAGGTTCGCCCGTTCTTGAATGACCTTCCGCACTACCCTGGAGATGACAGGAAGGGGAGGAAAGGCGTAAAGAAGGCCCCGGGGCCACTGACTTCAAAGAGCATCCAGCCCTTCTGCTGCTGGAGACGGGTAGCGGGAAAAGAATCTCGGCAATTGGGTGTTCTGAGCCGTCACGAAAAGGTCCACTAGGGGAAGGCCGAACCTCTTGGACAGGTCCTGGAACAGGCCGGGATCCAACCTCCACTCGGCGTGATCTATTTGGTCTCTGCTGAGCCAATCTGCTTCTTGATTGAGAGTCCCCGAAATGTGTTCCGCTTTTATCGACGAGAGGTGAAGTTCCGCCCACGACAGAAGACGCTCCGCCTCCTGCATTAGTGTCCATGAGCAGGTGCCCCCTTGTTTGTTGATATGGGCTTTGGTGGCCACATTGTCCGTCAGAATCAGAAGATCCTGGCGATATACAAGGCGTTTGAAGTGCATCAGGGCGAGACGGACCACTCTGAGCTCGAGCCAATTTATATTGTGTTGCAGTTCCTTTGACGACCAGACACCTTGGGCTAACTGACGGTCGAGGTGCGCCCCCCAGCCTCGCAGACTCGCGTCCGTGGTCAACACCATCCGAGCTGGTTCCAAGAAGGGGGAGCCCTTGTCGAGGGCCGGAGACAGCCACCACCTCAGTGAAAGGCGCACAGGAGCTGGGAGAGTGTCAGTAAGGTCACAGTCCTGTGTAGTAAGACTTGAGACACCAGATTCCGTATGCTGACTCGTCTGTCTGGAGATAGGAAGACCACACACAGATTGGAATCTATTGTTGCCCCGAGGTGCAGAATGCGAGACGTGGGAACTAGATGGCTTTTGGCCAAATTCAAAGTGAACCCGTGGTCTTGAAGGGTCTGAAGTACTAGCTCCCGGTCGTGGGTCGCCTGTTCTGGAGAGGACGACAGGATCAAAATGTCGTCGAGGTAGCATGCCAGACGAACAGGAACCTCTCTGAGCGACGCTGCTAATGCTGCCAGCAACTTTGTAAAGGTCCTCGGAGCGGACGAAAGGCCAAATGGCATAGCCCGGTATTGGAAGTGGTGGTCTCCAAACGCAAAACGGAGGTACTTTCTGTGGGAGTTGTGAATGGGTACGTGCAAGTACGCTTCCTTCAGATCTACAGATTGCATGAGATCCCCTCGTCGGATGCAGCCGAGCAGAGACTTGAGGGAATGCATTTTGAACCGACGGTACAAGATGTGATGATTGAGACGTCGAAGGTTCAGAATGCCTCTCCAATCGCCCGAACTCTTCGGGACCAGGAATAGCATTGAATAAAAGCCGGTTTTGAGTTGGTCCGATGGAACTTGTTCTATGGCCTGAATCTGTAACAGATGATAAATTTCGAGCGACAGAAGGGAACGCTTCTCCGGCTGAAGTGGCCAAGGGCAGTGAACATAAAAGTCTTGTGGCATGGTGGTGAATTCCAAACGTAACCCTTCGGTGACAGTTTGGACAATCCAGGCATCCGAGGTGGTAGTTGGCCACAGGTGAGAGAATGCCTGGAGCCTGCCCCCGATGGGGACCAGGTGCGGTGAGTCACTTACCGCGCCTGGAAAAACGGCCCGCTGACTGCCTGAAGGATCGCCTGAAGTTGGATTGTCGGCGACCGCGGTCACGAAAGGGCGCCCTGTCCGAAGCTGGCTGGTACTGAGACTGCGAAGATCTGTAGTAAGAGGCGCCACCAGCGCCTTGCTCCTGTCGAAAGGACTGTCGATTATAAGGTACATAGCGCCTATCCTGACGCCGGAAGGACGTGGGTAACACCTTCTTCTTATCCCTATTCTCGATCAGCACAGAGTCCAGGGAGGAGCCAAATAAGGCAGAGCTTTTGTAAGGGGCGGCAGTCAAACGCCACTTGGACTTGGTGTCAGCTCTCCAGTTACGGAGCCACAAGAGACGTCTTGAAGATACTGTCGAAGCTAAAGCCTGGGAAGCAAACTTAGCTGCGTCCAAGGACGCATCAGCTGAATATTCGGCAGCTGCGACCAGTTTGGCTAGATCCTGCTGTAATCGTGCATCTTCCGGGGGAAGTCTTTCCTTCAATTGGCGCAACCACACCAGCGATGCCCGATTAAAAAATGATGAGGAGGTTGCAGCACGAATAGCCCAAGCCACAGCTTGGTGTGTTTTACGAAAGCCCATTTCGGCTCGCTTGTCCTCAAACTTGAGACCATCCCCCGCCTCACCTACCAGGATGGAAGACGATGTGAGACTCGCCACCGGATCATCAACTGTAGGTAACTGCAAGAGAGCGTCCAACACAGGAGCCGAGGCATAGAGTTTTCGATCAAATGAATTCGGCCCCGACAACGAGGCGGGGCGGTCCCAGGGCTTTTGTACAACCTGGCAGAAAAGATCCGGACAGGGAACAAAATCCTCATCAGGCTGAGGCAGATTGAACAAGTTATTATTGGGGCCTGATGGAGCAGAAGCAGAGGAACCTTGAAGAGGCGTAGAATCCATATTAGTGGCAGCTTTTGCTTTGCGCAGGAGAGAGCGAAACAAAGAAGGCTTAAATAGTCCCGGAAAGGCCGGCTTGTCCTGAATCTCCTCCTCATCCCCTGACATCTCAAAGTCATCTAGGAAATCTTCCTCCCGGGCTGATTCAGGCTCAAGACTACAAGCACCAGATAGCTGCTGATGTTGTGCAGCAGGGGGATGCACAGAACAGGCAGAAGTAGTAGGGCACGCTGGAGCGGGTAAGGCACCAGTGGCTTGCTGCAACCCCATTTGGAACATATGTGACATAGCGTGAGTAAAAAAGGACTGAAAATCCACAGACTGAAGGAAGCCCGGGCCCGTCTCAGGACGGAGGCCAGCTGCAGTGGGTGTAAAGGTAGCTTCAGGACCTGACCTGGAAGCTTGAGAAATATGACTTGCAAAACTAGAGGAGCGAGACCTAACACTAGGCCCTGGCTGATTAGTTGCAGAATTTTGGACCTCCTGAGAGGCCAATGGCTCATCCTCCCTCAGATCACTGGCCAACAAACCTCCACTATGAGAGGCCGAGGGCTCACAGGTCACCTCGTGGCTCAAGCCTTCAGGAATTGGACCTTGACCAGGGTCCTGGGCCTGTTGTCTAGCCTTAGCAAACCGCTTTTCTAATGCCTTATGCCTCCTTTGGGCATCCTTATCTGCAGTAGCAGATTTGGAGGACTTCTCCTGTCTAGAAGCCTTAGACTTCTTCCCCCTGAGCTGTTTAGGGGAAGGTACTGGGGAGGGAGATGGACTTTTGTCCAGATCAGAGGAAAGAGCAAGTTCCTCCCTGTCACCCATGATTAATCACCCCAATGAATTAATTTATTTTCACCAATCAATTGTAAATAGACAAGAATTAATTCTATAGAAATAATTGAATATTAGCAAGCTAAATCCTAGTATATATAAATCTAAATGTTTTTTTTAATATATATATATATAAAAAAAATTATTTCTAAGTAAAACCGTGCTATCAGTAAAACAAGGTAAGCGCCCCCTCCTTTTTTTTTTTTTTTTTAAGAAATATAAATTAATTTAAACAATATATACTTCCCTGTGTCTTTCAGAGAACCGTGCTGCAGACAGTTGCCAAGTGCAGGTACGATCAGGACAGCGTCCTCACCTGCTGCCAATCTAGCGACCCTGGAAACCAAAGCCCAGGTCGCTAAGGCCACGGAGAGAGCAAAACGGCGGCGAGGATCAGGGCTCAAAATGGCGGCCCGCGAGGCGACGTTTCAGAAGTCCTAAGCCAGGCGAAACACAGCGCCTGCGGCCGGACTGAAGCTGCAGCTATAAGATAATCACTATTTCTTTTAAAAAAGGCTAATGAATATGCCAGCTGGCAGGGACTCAAGCCGATAGACGTAATGGCCACAAAGGCAGTCCAAAACCTCGCAAAATGACTGGCAAAATGGCGGCAATGGCGGCAATGGCGGGAACAGCTGAATAGAATTAACCGCCAGCCAAGCCAAGCCGCTAGCGGCGGCCGGAGCCCTGAACCGCCGATACGCGCTTTAAACTTCACCAAAGTGAAGGCAATCGAAGCGCAGCACTTTTAAACAGAAAACAAATGATATTGAGTCAATTCCCTTGAAATAAGACAAAAATAATAAAGAAATTTAAACTAGAGAACAGACACTCGATGCTATTGCAATGACTGAGTGAAAAAGTCTGAGGAAGGAGCAGGAAGTGAGGTGGATCCAGCTCCAGAGGGATTTGATTGACACTCAGCAGTGCAAATGAGAGTGATCGTTACCCAGTCTGAGGAGTGTCTGAACAGCGAGTAGGAAAATAGTCCTTGTGCAGTCTGGCTCACCTCAAAGGGTTGCTAGTAATATAGTCTTTGCATCGGGAGCTAGAGCTACATCTCCCATGAAGAGGTCCAGGAAGACCCATCTTTGAAGAGGGGAAAGATAAGATAGGCAAGACAGCCCCAATCCTGTTGGTATTTGGGATACCATAGGGCTGTGGCAAACACAAAGGCTATTGAAGAAAAGTCCCAGTGTCTAGATCAGCCATCTCTAGCACCAGCAGCTCAGCAAAGGCCACCCACATAGAAACAGCCCAGGAATAAGTCAATTGCAAACTTATTCATCTTTGCTTGTGATTTCCCTCACAAAGTGTTGCAACTGCTTTACTTGGTTTAAAACCATAGAGAAATGCTAATGAGAAGCTACAGAGAACAGAGTGAAGTCATGTGTTGGGGTGACACAAACATTTCCATCAATGGAAAATCAGTATGCCCTTAGCTCTGTAAAGCTCCAGGGCTTATGTTGGAGAAATGGGTTCAATATGTTTTTTAAAACAAAAACAGTAGAGCCAGAAATAGATTTGGCTGGCAAACAGGGATGAAGTTATAGGATTATGTAAGCACCAAAAGTAAGAGTTTGCCATGATGCATGTAGATACCACTTGGTCAAGCTGATTCTCAAATTTATTTCTTATATTTATATTATATTGCAATCTTGCAGAACTCTGGTGGATTAAGTGAAACATAACCACTATTAAAAAGTCAGGATTACATTAAGAACACTAAAACCTATAACATAAACAATAATTCTGGTGTTAAATTCTGTACATTTCACTTTTTCCCATAATATTCTTTCTCTCTAGTTTTTTCTTTTATTTTCTTTGTTTCTTCTGGTATATAACCAGTATTACCATTCGCCCTAATCTCTAATCTTAATCCATTCTTCCCCCTTACTTTCTTCAAATTAAAATCCTTTAATTTGAAATCCATCATTTTTCTAATAATTAACCTTAACTCTAAGTCATCATATTCAAATATTTCCCCATTGCTCCCTTTTCACAACATAATATAATTTCAAGTGTTTTCCCTAAATCCCAATGGACAAACTCTTTCATCCTTCTGTTGATTATGATATGGATTCTTCATAAGGATTGCCATCATTTTATACATGGTAGACTTTTGGAAGGCAAAGCCAAAGAGTTGATTGCCGTCCTTCCAAGCAGGAAAAGTAATGTACAATATAAGACTTCAGTTCCCAAAATCCCACCTAGTATCACCTAACTAAAGGTCAATACTTTCAGAAGGCCAATATGGAGGAAGACTGTGATAGGATCCAGAAGGACCAATACTAGAAGAGAAATAGCAAGATATTCTACTGATTCTGATGCAGATATTCTACTGATCCTTGATTTATGACAGTTTGTTTAATAATAGTTCAAAGTTACATTGGCCATGGAAAAAGTGACTTAAGACCTACACTAATACTTATGTCCATTGCATCTTTCCCATGGTCACATGATCACAATTTGGGTGCTTGGCAACTGGCTCATAAACTGGATCATAAACTGGCTGTAAGAGTGAGTGTCATACCTTGTGCATTAATCAAACAGATGGCAAGAAAGCAGGGGCAGTCAGGCACAACACAGGTTATGTACACAGTAAACATAGGGTCGAATAAATGGACTCAAATGTCTATACACCAATGCACAGAGTATGAGGAATAAACAGGGTGAATTAGAAATTCAAGTAAATGAGGGCAGATATGATATTGTTGCCATTACGGAAATTTGGTGGGATGAAACCCACAAATGGAACATACAGCTAGAGGGATATAAATTATTTAAAAGAAATAGACCAAATAAAACAGGAGGTGGAGTTGCACTATATATAAGAAATAACTACATCTCTACAGAAATAGAGCACAATAATGATGAAAATTATCTTGAATGCATTTGGGTCAATATTAAAGGGGAGGGGGGGAAATGACATTGCCATAGGTCTATACTATAGGCCACCCAACCAAACAGAGGAAGTAGATGAACTTTTTGCTAGTCAGCTAACTAAGGTATGTAGGAAGTACATCAAAATAGTAATGGGGGATTTTCACTACCCTGACATCAACTGGGAGATAAACTCTGCACCAAGTGGAAGATCCAACAGGTTCCTAACAAACCTAGCAGTCAACTTTGTTTCCCAAAAAGTAGATAAGGGAACAAGGGGATCAGCCATATTGGACTTAATTCTCATTAACAGAGATGAAATGATAGAAGGTGTTGAAGTTACAGGAACCTTGGGAGCAAGTGAACACGTAATTTTGGAATTCAACATTATGCAAACACAAGTAGTAGAACAAAGTCAAACTAGAGTCTTGGACTTTAAGAGAGCTAATTTCAATAAAGTTAGAGAGAGTTTGAGAAGGATTCCATGGATGAGAATCCTCAAGGGGAAAACAACTCAAGAAGCTTGGAAAATTTTGAAAAGTGAGATTATAAAAGCCCAGTCTAGCACAATACCAATGAAGAAGAAAAATAATAGATCTAAAAGAAACTAGCATGGCTGCATAAAGAACTCTCTAACAAATTGAAAGACAAAAAGGACAAATATAAAAAGTGGAAAGAGGGGCAAATAACTAAGGCAGAATATCAGCAAATAGCCCGAGCCTGTAAAGATGAAGTGAGGAAAGCTAAGGCTCACAATGAACAAAGGCTTGTGACTAAAGTAAAAAAATAACAAAAAAAGCTTCTTCCAACATATTAAAAACAAGAAAAAAGTCAAGGAAACAATTGGCCCATGAGAGAAAGTGGCAAGAAGGTGACAAGCAACAGGGAGAAAGCAGAACTACTTAACTCATTTTTTGCATCTGTCTTTACACAAAAGGAAAAAACAGTCCAACCTATCAAAAATAGCATCACAAAAAACAGATTAGGAACAATAGGGAAGATTAGGAACAGATTAGTTAAAATAGGGAAGAAAATGATAAGTGAACACCTGTCTACCCTAGACGAATTCAAATCACCAGGACCAGATGGATTACACCCCAGGTTCTGAAGGAACTGGCACATGAGATCTCAGAACCACTGAACTATATCTTTCAAAGATCCTGGAACACAGGTGAAATGCCAGAGGATTGGAAAAGAGCTGATGTAGTTCCATCTTCAAAAAAAGAAAAAAAAATAGATCCAGGAAACTACAGACCTATCAGCCTGACCTCAATACCAGGGAAGATTCTGGAAAAGATTATCAAACAATGAATCACCGAACACCTAGAAGCAAACCAAGTAATAACCAAAACCCAACATGGGTTTGTCAAAAACAGATCATGCCAGACTAATCTTATTGCATTCTTTGACAAAGTGACAAAATTAGCAGACCAGAGGAATGCTGTCGATATAATTTACTTGGAGATGACACCAAGCTAGCAGGAATAGCCAACACTCCAGAAGATAGGCTCAAGATACAGAAGGATCTTGACAGACTTGAACATCGGGCACTATCTAACAAAATGAAATTCAATAGTGAAAAAAGCAAGGTTCTACATTTAGGGAAGAAAAACAAAATGCATAGGTACAGTATATGTTGTACCTTGCTCAATAGTAGTAACTGTGAGAGGGATATTGGAGTCCTAGTGAACAACCATTTAGATATGAGCCAGTAGTGTGCAGCAGCTGCCAAAAAAGCCAACACAGTTCTGGGCTACATAAACAGAGGGATAGAATCAAGATCACGTGAAATATTAATACCACATTATAATGCCTTGGTAAGGCCACACTTGGAATACTGCATTCAGTTTTGGTTGCCACAATGTAAAAAAGATGTTGAGACTCTAGAAAGAGTGCAGAGAAGAGCAACAAAGAAGATTAGGGGACTGGAGGCTAAAACATATGAAGAACTGTTGCAGGAACTGGGTCTGTCTAGTTTAATGAAAAGAAGGACTAGGGGAGACATGATAGCAGTGTTCCAATTTCTATTCTATTTTATTCTATTCATGTTTATGACCAGTTGCAGGGTCCCGTGGGCACATGACCGTGATTTGCAAACTTTTTTCTGGCCCACTGGGAAAATTAAATTCGCTTAACAAGTGTGTGATTTCACTGTAAAAATTGTCATAAAATTGGGTCTGCTTTGACTTATGACTGCAATTACTTTTGACAGAAATTTTGTCCCAGAATTTGTGGGATCACCCAATTGTGATCGTAGGTTGAAAACTACCTGAATTCAGCTGTTAGGAATCATATGCAAGTGCTGGAAAGCCTTGGTGCAATCCCTCAGATTCCTTCAAGAGACATTAGCAAATTGTAATTTTTAAGTACGTTAAAAGGGTGAAATTATTAAATGCATTAAATGTAAGTAAAATCAAATTTGGCTTTTTAATAGCCCACCAACTGGTTTTTGGAGCATAGCCCAGCACTCCAGTCAAAAGGAGTTCTTGGCTTAGAAACTGCATACCCTATTGTAGAAGTATAAAGAAACAACATGAACAAAAGGGCAAAAATAAAGAAGCATAGAAATTAAGCAAGCAACATTCATTTTGTTACATAAAAGAGGAAATAAAGAAAAAAAACAGTATAAAAGATTTCAAAAATGTTACGCTGATTACTTTTAGGAAATCCTCACAATTAAAAGATTTATTCAAAATCTGAAAAAAATTCTGCAAAGCATTGGTCCTCAGCTGTGCTTGGAACAGTGACTTGAGGGATGTATCTGGCCTCTGGTTTCTAAATATAGCTCTCCTAATGCATGAAAAATTCATTGTAGAAGGATAGGTATGAGATGTATACATCTTTGTGGATTGGGATTTCCATGATAATGTATTTTTGAGTTATAATTTGACACCTCAGCCTACTTTTTTGGTGACTTAGACAATCCTCTCTTCAACTTCTTCCTGTCTATTCACTCAAGCATGCACAACTTGATGGCACTCCATGTCTTCCTCCACATCTTGTCCCAACACTCATTCAGATGTGCCTATCTTAAGCTTGCCAAATGAAAGTTACACATTCAAATATATTTCATTTTCATATTTCCAAGACAATCTCCCAATACCAGTTTTTCACCTTTTCAAAGCCACAGCATACAACCTTGTTCTAAAGTGAACAATGAAATGCTTCACACCTACTCATGATGCGAGCTCATAGGGATAAAGGACCCCATTACATCTTCATTGAGTAAGAAAAAGAATATCCTGAAAGGCATCAAAGTTCTCTCCTCCTCCTCCTCCCCCCCCCCAATCAGAGAACTGCAGGTGGGACAAATTAACTTCAAAACACCAGCTAACTTCACTACTCCCATGGCTAGCATTCTTCAGAAGCGGGGTTATAACTTGTACTATTCCCATCTAGTGCAGAAAAGAAGAATTAGAGAAACAATAGCTGCAACCCAACAGCAAGTCCCAAGGCTGACTAATGTTACCTTATTTCAGCATCACTGTAAATAAAAGAAATGCTATCAAATTAGTATGAGTTCATTCCTGTTCTCTTCTAATTTTCATTTTGAGAGAAGCATCCACCAAAATTTCAGTCCTGTTTTCATATGCATAGAAAATAAGAAAGAGGGCCTTGATGGTTATCTAAGCAAAAGAGGCTAAAAGACGACATTTGGAAATGGCTCAGGCCCCTCCCTGTTTCACAGAAGTATACGAAGAATAAGGAAGGAGAGCAGAATCAGATTTGCAAGATTCTGTTATTAAAGACAATGTCAATAAAAGTAATTCTGGTCTCCCAAAGGAGTTGAAGTGGGGACAATACATATGTTCTGAGCTGACTCTTAGTTTGTACCTAATTTCTATAAATACAGTTACGTAAAGGAACATAAGCATGCCTAAAGATGAAACCAAATTCTTTTCCTTCCCCAGCTTAATGCTCTTTAAATATACTGGACTATGGGTCCAATGCTGGCTACAGGTAATCAGGACAACTATGCAACATCTTGAAGGAACAAGACAATTATAAAGATTGTATGTTCTATCCAAAAACATTCCCCGTTATCCACCTTTAAAATCCAAATTAAAAATATTTTAAAAAACTGATCCCCTTTCAGTAATTATTTAATAAATGTGTAAGACGATGGTGAGATCTAAATACATTGGTACCTTGATACTCATCATTAATTGGTTCTGGGAGGCATGAAGAATACAAAAAAAAATGTGTACTAAAGAAAATTTTCCCATAAGGAATAATGTAGTGAGTCCCAAGGCGATCGACACTGACAAATTCTAGCTTGTGCATTGAGTATCAAATAAATGATGAGTACAGAGATGACATTTTCACATCAAAAATCAAATTTAATGTGTTTCAAAGCAGTTGAGTAACAAGGTACCACTTTAAGGAATACAGTGTTATCATAAACAAATATAATGATAAAGTATTTTGCAATTCCTAGTTCTAAGGCACAGGTTAAAGAAGACCTGATGGTACATTATGTGGAAAATGCAAAAACAAAAAAAAACCCCAAACCCCATATATGCCATACATTACCCAACCATGAATATGATGCATGAACTGTCAGGAAGATTTCCTGCATAGGCTTCATTAAGAAAGCCAAGGATGTTTCTCTCATCTTTTAACTTTGGTTTATTTCAACAGAGATGGTTTAATATGAAATATGCCTCCAGCAGTTCAGAAGACATCAGAAAGGGAGACTGATTCCAAAGCAAAACCTTGAGGGCAGCAGGTCTTAAAGCTGTCCTTCTGTTCCTACCCCCAGAAGCCTTTTTTTAAAAGAACAATTATTACTCCACGCTCAAGCCTGACTTTAATTTTGAAGGCTGATTTTTTTTTTTAATTAGAAAATGTAATTAAATGGTAGCGGAACCTGGAAAGACAAATTTAAATGAAAAGTAACTCATTAAGCAGGGGATGCCGGGCAGCAAACTGGCAAGAGGACGAAGGTGGCAAGCAGTGCCCTCTGCTGCTCCAAAGCAAAAGTATGAAGATGTTAAGAATGGCCACGAAAAGAGGATGGGGAAATTGTTTCTGGAAAACCCCCGAGTAATAATGTGTGAGCAACGCCTGCATGTGGACGATCAGCTTAGCAACAACACAGAAAAAGTACTACTGTCAAGTGTAATTTCTGAGGGTAAACCAGTCTCAACCACAAACTAGACCACTTGCAGAATGCTGAGACAAGGGGACACAGACAGACAGACAGATGAAAGGAATGCTGGGAAAATGAAAGGTGATAATAGCCAGACCTCTGTGGGCAGCATCTGTCCAGAAAGAGAAACTCTGCTTAATTTGGAGGACTCAAGAAATACCAGCATCTAAAACCAAGGAAGGTCGTGGTGGATGGGCGTAATGTTTGCATCTAAACAAGACATATTGCTCAGGGGAGCTCATTTTCACCATTTATGTCCTGGCGCATGAAATGTACACCAAGTACCTGAACTAGACTAAGCCATGTTTGCATGGTTTGCATTTTGCTTTAAGATGCTGTATGAACCAAGCCAGTTGTAGTTTATTTAATAAACCTTCAGAAACCTCAGCTTAATACAGCATTTGAATTCTCTCACTGTCTGCCCCCATCCACCCATGCCCCCTCTAGCTTCAATATCACTAGCAAGATGGGCTGGCAAACAGGGCGTAGAGGAAAATAAGAAAGCTCTGCCTTCCTATTTTCACTTTTCCTTGCCAAAGGCATCCTTCTTAACTACCTCAGAGCCTAAACATACGGCAGCAACGGACTGGAGCTATCCAGGGATGACTGAAAGGCAATATGAACCCGCTCTTTGCTATGTAATTCCCCTTGATCTATGTTTATAGAAACAAGGGGTGAGTCAGGTTGGAGTTAAATTCCTAAAATTCAATTCCTGTTCCATCATAACCTTTACCCAATGATTTTTGGGACTATTAGCACCATCCATCATTCCAAGCTATTTGATAAGCTTTTTTTGGGATAGAAAGGACTTGGGAGAACCATCTCTGCTACCTTTAGGTCCACGAGGGAAAGGCACAACAATTAAAAGAGAGATTGGCTTAAAACTCTAACAATATATGCAAGAATGTAAAGTATCACCTTTATGATTCACAACTTCAAAGATGTGAATAAGCAGCTCACAGAAGTTCAATTGTAATGTAAATGTACATCCTGCTTTATAAATTTGTCACAAGGTGGCTTATGGCTACAATTAAACACAAGCCCAGGAAAGCTTTTATGTTAGCATTTACAAAAACTAGCAAATATTCTTTTTTCTCCCTATTCTTATGTGATTATAGTAATTAAGAGAAAAGTAATCCATTAGAGCATTGTTTCTCAACCATGGCAATTTGAAGATGTACAGTCTTCAACTCCCAGAATTCCCCAGGCAATTGGCTGCGGAATTTTGGGAGTTGAAATCCACACATCTTAAAGTTGCCAAGGTTGAAAAACACTGCATTACAATCTCAGCAGTTGGGCAACTTTGCCTGGACCAAGATGCTAAGCACATTTGGGCCTGGTACCTGCACAGGGGAATTCCAACTAATGTCAGTAACTGTAGACTAGAATTGGAATTTTTTAAAAGTCTGTCATCAGAAGGCATTGGCCAACTAGCCCCATATTACTAATACAGCACCCAATGTATAGTCCTTAATGATGAGTACAGAGATGACATTTTCACATCAAAAAGCCTTGAGTATCAAATTTAATGTGTTTCAAAGCAGTTGAGTAACAAGGTACCACTTTAAGGAATACAGTGTTATCATAAACAAATATAATGATAAAGTATTTTGCAATTCCTAGTTCTAAAGCACAGGTTAAAGAAGACCTGATGGTACATTATGTGGAAAATGCAAAAACAAAAAAAAACCCCAAACCCCATATATGCCATACATTACCCAACCATGAATATGATGCATGAACTGTCAGGAAGATTTCCTGCATAGGCTTCATTAAGAAAGCCAAGGATGTTTCTCTCATCTTTTAACTTTGGTTAATTTCAACAGAGATGGTTTAATATGAAATATGCCTCCAGCAGTTCAGAAGACATCAGAAAGGGAGACGGATTCCAAAGCAAAACCTTGAGGGCAGCAGGTCTTAAAGCTGTCCTTCTGTTCCTACCCCCAGAAGCCCTTTTTTAAAAGAACAATTATTACTCTACGCTCAAGCCTGACTTTAATTTTGAAGGCTGGGGAATTTTGCACAGGGGAATTCCAACTAATGTCAGTAACTGTAGACTAGAATTGGAATTTTTTAAAAGTCTGTCATCAGAAGGCATTGGCCAACTAGCCCCATATTACTAATACAGCACCCAATGTATAGTCCTTAATGGAATTACATCTAATGGAGGGAAATCAGCAGTGGGGTACCCCAAGGTTCTGTCAGGGCCAGTACTCTTCAATACCTTCATAAATGAGTTAGATAAGGGAATAGAGGGAAATCAAATTTGTAGATGACACCAAGCTGGCAGGAGTAGCAAACATCCCAGCAGATAGATCCAGATGGATCTCGACAGACTCAAACATTATCTAGCAAAATGAAATTCAATGTAGAGAAAAGTAAAGTTTTACACTTAGGCAAGAAAAACCAAATGTACAGGTATATAATAGGGGGAAAGTGACTTAATAGCAATAATTGCGAGATGGATCTTGGAGTCTTAATGGACAATCACTTAAATATGAGCCAGCAGTGTGCTGCAGCTGCCAAAAAAGCCAATGCTATCCTAAACTGCATTATCAGAGGGATAGAATCAAGAACACGTGAAGTGTTGGTCCGCTTTATAATGCCTTGATAAGACCACACGTGGAATACAGCATCCAGTTTTGGTCACCACAATAAAAAAGATGTTGACACTCTGGAAAGGATTCCAGAAAGATTGCAGAGAAGAGCAACAAAGATGATTAGAGAGCTGGAGGCTAAAACATAAGAAGAACGGTTGCAGGAATTGGATATGTCTAGTCTAGTGAAAAGAAGGACTAGAAGTGACATGATAGCAGTGTTCCAATATCTAAGGGGGTGCCACAAAGAAGAAGGGGTCAACCTATTTACCAAAGCACCAGAAGGCAAAACAAGGAAGAATGGATGGAAACTAATCAAGGAGAGAAGCAATCTAGAACTAAGGAGAAAACTCCTAATGGTAAGAGCAATCAACCAATGGAATAGCTTCCCTTCAGAAGTTGTGGGTGCTCCATCACTGGAGGCTTTTAAAAAGAGACTGGACAGCCATTGTCTGAAATGTTATAGGGTCTCCTGCTTGAGCAGGGGGTTAATTTAGAAGACCTCCAAGGTCCCTTCCAACTTTATTTTCTGTTATTCTGTTACTAACATCTTACATGGGTATACCTGTGAGGTTACCAGAAATTATCCTCAACTTGATAGAGACTTTATTTTAATCCACTAGAAGAACTGTAACTGTGAACTAAATTGAATTAGCCCCTATGGTTTATAATTTATTGCAGCAAATGGTTGAAAATTAAATACCTTAGCAAATATTTTTGCTAAGTAAATCCATTTCCCTGAAGGATTTCGAATTGCCTTCTAACTTGTAACTGATTAACCCACTTTTACCATTTGGAGTTCTACATTCATTCATTTTTCTTCTTCTGCTTTTTAGCATGGATAAACATGATGATCAGAGAAAAGATCCAAAAGAATATTCTTCACTTACTTCTGATTGAGACAGATCCCTTACAGAAGCTGTTACAAACAAGGAAATGGACAGGAATATAAGTGGCTATAGATACCATGACAAAAAACTGTGCTTTTGAAGATTAACCTTCCTTCCTACTTCACTTTTGTTTTCCTCTTCTACTTATATATTAAATTTATATGCCACCCATCTCACTTTTTAAAGCAACTTTGGGCAGCATCTTGCAACTCTTGCCTGATCTCCATCTAATACAAAAGAATATCTGCCACTCAAGGTTGAATTGTGGGGTACCTGTTGTTCTCTGAGCTTGGTTGTTGGATTGTAGATGTTTCATTACCCAACTAGGTAACATCATCAGTACATTAATGATTTTATCTAGTTGGGCAATGAATTGTCTCCATCTGTCCCTCTCTTCCAGGCCACACATGACATATACTAAACATATACATATGTATATGTCACATGATTATATATATGTATGTATGCTTGGTGTATTCGGGTCTTTTCCCGTGTAAGATTGAGAGTATCTTGGCAACATTTTGGCAGAATCTCATCTGCCATCATCAGGCCTATGCAAGGGTTCTTCAACAGCAACAGCCGTTACTGTTTCAAATCTGGTGCTGGCAGATGAGATTCTGCCGAATCGTCGCCAAGATACTCTCAATCTTACATGGGAAAAGACCCGAATACACCAAGACTTACATAGCTGTACCTGTGAAAATCTACATATATATATATATGTTTTCTTTTCTTTTTGTAGGCCTTTATGTGTATTTCTCTTTAGCCAGGTTCTTCCTACGTAAACCCAGATTTTTATGCAGCCCTAGTTCAGTGAAATCACAATCCACTAGTTTCTAGGCTTTTTTTGAAAAATACAATACAAACATTACCACGCACAAACTGCAGTCTACAAAGGTTAGGTGTTTCTATGAAAAAGCAAATTCAGTTAAACTCAATAAGCTTATCCCATCATAGCACAAACTGTAATCTTTTCTATATGTGCAAAATCCAAACATTACCATGAATGTGTAATTCCACCAATTGTTTGCTCACCTATGCAAATTATATGAACTGACTGAACATATCAAACATTGTAATTAGGCTGTAAAGAAATCCCTTCCTTGGTCTGACTCAAGGTGCATTTTACATCTATAAACATAAGAGACCAACTATCTACCTTTAAATACTCACAAGCATCATATGATTAAACCCTTTCATTCTCATTTCCAAGCCACTAATATGGGACATATCGCCTCCAATTCCAGAGAAAATACACACTTCTATCTTCAATTTGAAGCTGTTGGTTTCTTCCTCCTCCCCTATCATTTATTTGTAAGCTGATGTAGTAAAAGATGCTACCCTGACACCTCTTGTCTCCACAGGGAATAAATGTAATACAATTATATAAGTTGGAGACTTGTAAAGATGCATAGGAAATTAATGAGTGTTATTACTGAGGTCTCCCACAAATCCCCTTTTAAACTACCAGGAGGGCCTTCTAATCTCCTGAAGGGAAGAACACGGATTCTGCGTTGACATCCCACAGGAGAAGGTTATTAATGCCTTATTAATGCCCACCCACCTTGGCTTAATAGAATTAGCAGCTGTAATGGGTGTGAGCATTTTCCCTCACCAGACAAATGCACACAGAGTCAAAGAGCTACAAGCAAGAGAAAAACAGAAAGAGAATGTAGGCTGCTCCCCATCTGCTATTTATTAGCACAGCTGATTTTGGAGAAGCTGCCCTGACAGATTTGTTGCTCTGGACAAAGGATGATTGATATGCAGTGGGTTATGGTGGGTGTGTGAATGATGGTGGGCCATTTGTTTGCAGTTAAAATGAGACTACAATCCAGGGGATGATCCACTGGGACAAGCCAAGAGAAAGATGATAATGTCAATCTCCACTTCTGACCCATTTTGGTCTCCATGGCTGGATCATCAAATTTATTATTATCCCTTTTTTAAATTAATTCATTATTATACATTTTATTCTCTAGAGAAATACAGCAGAACAATGATGAAAACCATCTTTAATGCATACGGGTCAATACGAAAGGAAAAAAGAATGACATTGCCATAAATGTATACTACTAGGCACCCAGCCTACCAGAGGAAATAGATGAACATTTTGCTAATCAGTTAACTAAGGTATGAGGGAAGCACAGTAGGTAATGGGGGACTTTAACTACCTGACATTAACTTTCAAAAATCCTGGAGCACCGGGGAAATACCAGAGGACTGGAAAAGAGCTGATGTGGTTCCCATCTTCAAAAAAAAAAGGCGGGGGGAACCAGACCCAGCAAACTACAGACCCATCAGCCCAACATCAATACCTGGGAAGATACTGGAAAAGATTATTTAAAAAATAGACCTGCCAACATCTAGAAACCAGTAAAACAATAATTTTACTGTTAAAAACAGATCATGCTAAACGAATCTTATTTCATTCTTCAACATAGTGACCAAATTAGTGGACCAGTGAAATTCTGTGGACATAGTATACTTAGACTTCAGCAAGGCATTCAACAAAGTAGACCACAACCTACTTCTTGGTAAGCTAGAAAAATGTGGGATAGATAGCATCAATATCAAATGGATTTGTAACTGGCTGACAAACCATACTCAACAAGTAGTCCTTAATGGTATTATGTCTACATGGAGGGAAGTAAGCAGTGGGGTACCACAAGGTTCCGTCTTAGGCCCAGTACTCTTCAATATCTTCCTAAACGACTTAGATGAGAGAATAGAAGTAGAACTTATCAAATTTGCAGATGATAGATACTAAACTGGCAGGAAGAGCCAACACTCTAGATCCGTGATGGTGAACCTATGGCATGCATGCCACAGGTGGCACGCGGAGCCATATCTGTGGGCACGCGAGCTTTACCCTAGCACAGCTCCAGCACGCATGCGTGTGCCAGCCACCTGATTTTCGGCCCTTCCGGGCCCAATGGAGGTCAGGAAATGGGCTGTTTCCAGCCTCCTGAGGGCTTTGAGGGGGATGGGGAAGGCAGTTTTCACCCTCCCCAGGCGCCTAGAAAGCCTCTGGAGCCTGGGGAGGGCAAAAAAAACGGGCCTACCAGGCCCACTGTGCCAAAAGTGGGGGAGTGCGGGGGGGTCACACACATATGTGGGGGGGCAGGGGGCATTGAATTATGGGTGTGGGCACGCACAGGCACAAACCCCCTGAGCTCCCCCCACTTTTGGCACGCATGGCAAAAAGGTTAGCCATCCCTGCTCTAGATGATAGGCTGAAGATCCAGAGGGATCTTGACAGACTTGAACACTCGGTCCTATCTAACAAAATGAAATTCAATGTAGAGAAAAATAAAGTCTTGCACTTAGGCAAGAAAAACCAAAAATACACATATAGATTGGGAGAAACCAGACTTAATAGCAGTAACTGTGAGAGGGATCTTGGAGTCTTAATGGACAACTAATTAAATATAAGTCAACAGTGTGTGGCAGCAGTCAAAAAAGCCAATATAATCCTAAATTGCATTAACAGAGGGATTCAATCAAGATCAAGTGAGGTACTACCACCACTCGATAAAACCTTAGTAAGACCACACCTTGAATACTGCATCCAGTTTTGGTCACCACACTATAAAAAAGATGTTGAGACACTAGAACAGGGCTGTCAAACTTGCGGCCCGTGGGCTGGATGCATCACGTGCTGTCCACACCCATGCCTGGTTTAGCGAAGGGGGAAATGTTGTGATACGTCTCATGATGACATGACGACATGAGTTTGAAACTCCTGCTCTAGAAAGAGTGCAGAGAAGAGCAACAATGATGATTAGGGGACTGGAGGCTAAAACATATGAAGAACGGTTGCAGGAGCTGGGCATGCTAATCTAGTGAAAAGAAGGACTAGAGATGACATGATAGCAGTGTTCCACTATCTAAGAGGCTGCCACAATTTTCTGACAGTGAGAACAATCAACCAATGGAACAGCTTGCCTTCAAAAGTTGTGGGAGCTTCATCACTGGCTTTTAAGAAGAGACTGGACTGCCATCTGTCAGAAATGGTGTAGAGTCTTCTGCTTAGGCAGGGGGTTGGACTAGATGACCTACAAGATCCCTTTCAACTCTGTTAATCTGTTATAACTCAGAGACAAACACTGAATCAAATGGGAGTTCAAATAGGTTCTTGACAAACATAGCAAGACAACTAGGCCAGCCATACTGAATTTAGTTCAGTATGAAATGATAGGAGTTAAACATGCAATATTGGAATTCAACATTATGCAAGCACAAGGAATTGAATAGATAACATCAATCATCATTATGGCCTCTTTCAAATGAAGTGGGCACCATTTTAAGAGCGGTAGAGCCCGCTTCATACCATCCCAGAACGAGTACCAACTGGGGAATAACCTTATTCAGGGACTAGGCATATATTTTTCATTCTAGCTTCAGTTTTTAATACTCTCAGTAGAGCTGGAAAACTGTCTTGAAACCCTAGAAGCAAGTAGCAGCTGGTGATAGCAGTAATGTACTGACTGCCTAAATGATCTAAAAATGTTATTTTTCTGTGTTGAGGCTGGCCTCTGGAGTGACTGCTCTGTTGGAGGTACAGTATATTTGTCCCCAATGTTATCAGTTTCTGGAAAAAGATGAAAACAAAGCTTTTCCAGAGGATTAGAGGGGTCATGACAAGAGGAATTTTTGATTTTACTGCATGTTTCTGTATTTTTTTATATATTTTATGTTCTTTCTTATTGTGAGCCAGTATATATTTGTGGCAAGATCTAAACATGATACATAAATAATGTATAAGGCAGTGTTTCTCAACCTTGGTAGCTTGAAGATGGGTGGACTTCAACTCCCAGAAGCCCCCAGCCAGCAGCGCTGGCTGGGAGATTCTGGGAGTTGAAGTCCACCCATCTTCAAGCATCCAAGGTTGAAAAACACTGGTATAAGGCATAAATAATAGTTCATTTAAATCATGACTTGACTTAGCATTTGCAAAATAACCTATAGTTCTTGTTTATATAAGACAATTGCTGGATTCATACCTAAAATTGAGAAGCCAAACAAAACAAACAAACCAACCACATTATGGTTTCATATTTGGTATTAGCCAGCTACAGGTAACTGTCTATCTTTTTAAGAAGTAATTTTAGCTCTTAAAAGAAAAGAAGTATTTCAATATTGACAAAATATAGCATACTCTGAAATGTAATGTCCAGCAGAGGGCGGTGCTGTACCATCTTCTTTTTTTGCTTGTAATTTTTAAAAAATGCTTTACTATAGCCTGGTACTCTGGAAAAGAAAACTATAATGCAAGTGTAAATGGTTGGACAAAATCTTAGGGTGACAAAAACTACAGTCAGAGTTTTGATCATGTTTCCTCTGAGGAAATCCAAGCCAAATTTCTATACTTATTAGCAGAATTGGAAAGTATTTCCCTTTGGTCAGCTGGATGCCCAATGACCACATGAACATGTCAACATTGTTTCCTTGGGAAAAATAAAAAAAGTGATTTGCTGCTGCCTTTTTTTTTTTTTTTAGATTTTGTTTTTGACTTCAAATGTAATCTAGTCTAGAGCACTGGGATTATCTGATAATTTTTCTTCCAACAACTAATCAGACCCTGCTTAATTTTCTCAAGATTGACTAAAATTATCAGATAATTTCTACAGACAGCACATGTCAAAAATTGGACAAGTGATGAAGTGATAGTTGTTTTTCCAACCTTCATTGCAATTTGGCTATTTGACAGAGACCTTTAGAGCTGTCTCCTTCTTTTTAAGGCTAAGAGAGTGTCTCTATTGTGGGGCAGGCTTAATGTACAATTATTGTACAAGATTTGTCTGGGTATGCCGGGAACAGAAAGATAGAAAAGTAATATGCAACTTCTTTACATATTGATAATCATCTCTGGGTCTTAATGACATACCACTTCAGTATGAGTCAGCAATGTGCTGCAGCTGCCAAAAAAGCCAATGCAATTCTAGGGTACATCAACAGAGAGATAGCATCAAGACAAGAAGATGTAATAGGACTTCATTACACTGTGCTGGTGAGACCACACTTAGAATATTGCATCCAGTTCTGGTCACCATGATACAAAAAAGATGTTGAGACCCTGGAAAGTGTGCAGAGTAGGCCAACAAAGACGACAAAGGATCTGGAGGCTAAATCGTATGATGAACAGTTGAGGGAGCTAGGAATGTCTAGCCTATCAAAGAGAAAGATTGAAGGGGGGACATCATAGCTGTCTTCTGGTTCTTGAAGGACTATCACAAAAAAGTGTGGAATGACTTATTCTCTAGGACACCAGAAGGCAGGACAAGAGGCAGAGGGTGGAAGCTTGCTAAAGAGAGATCCAACCTAGAAGGAAGGAGAACTTTTCTGAGAATGAGAACAATTAATCAATGGAATAAATGGAACCTCCTGAGGTTGTGGAAGATTCCAAGAATAGACTGGACAACCATTGGTCCAGGATGGTGTAAGATCTCTTGCCTTGAGCAGGGGGTTGGATTAGAAGACCTCAGAGGTCCCCTCCGGTCCTATGATTCTATGATCTGAAATACTCACTTGCAACATTAGAAGACAAGCAGGAAGAAAAAGTTGAAAAGTACTACAGAGAACTATGTTGACCGCTATCTGTTTAAATGGCTGCTCCAGTAATTTCCCCAGGGCACCTGTCAGAAAAAGTTGCCCTGTTCATTTTGATTTATTTGATTATATACATGATTTTAAAAGGGGGGGGGGACTTTTTTAGGAATGTTTGAAGTAAGGAAAACAAAAGGAATTGTGTTTAAACATTTTTAAATGGAATTGGGATTTTTTTTACTTGTAAATGAATATGTAAGTGAATGATCATTCTCAAATAGAGATGCTCTCATTTTGAGGTGTTTTATTCTTTTTTGCATGCTGTACGTAAGCCCATATTATCCTTCTAAGTGATGACCCAGACAATTTTTTCTTCTCAACTGAAAATATATTTTGAAGGGAAAAATATCTTTGCTGCATCTTAATCTTGTTAATCTTTTAACAAGATTGCTCTGCAGGCTTTCTAGCTTTGAACAGCCTAGACGCGGTCATCTGTCTTCCCAATTATTGTCCTTTTAAAAAAACAGTCTCCTTTTTCAAATTAATAGAGTGACAATAAACAGATAAGCAGATAATAAGACACATAATATCTCCATTTGTTTTGCTGTCAGTAAGATAAAAGCCATGAGCTCTCTCCCTGCACTACCACTAAATAGGGCAAACTTTTACCCCAAAAGGAAGCAATTTACCAAACAACCACCCCAAAATCAATTGAGATACAGCCATAAAAAGTGCTCTGCTCACCTCATCTGTAGTCACAGCAAGGACACTGCAACTTTTTTTCATGTCCTCTTCCAGCTTGGTGGACTTTGTATTCCTTCCTTTTGAAGATTTCCCAGTTCACCACCTAGCAGCCATCACAGCTGCAGAACTCCCGAGTAGGCAGGGAACTGAATGAAGGAAATGCCACCTCCTGCAAGGGAGAAGAGCAACAGAAAACTTGGAAAACAAAAAACTGGCTTTCATTGTTAATATTTTGGGCTTCTTCAGGTCAAACCTGGAAGACCCATCTTGTGATGGCTTGTGGATGCACGGAGAGCAACAAATCTACTTGTGTGAATCTACTCAATTTTGGTTTTTTAATAAAACCAAAGAATAAAAGATAACCATATCATAGCTAGGGTGATACCTGAACATGCTAGCACAATACAGTTAAACCAAGTTTCTTCCTTTCATACTGCCACACTTCATAAAAACACATACAGTAGTGGTATATAATAATACAGATAGTCATCCTAATGAAGTCACATCAAAACAAAGGCCTGTGATTCAATTCCGTATGTTAAGATTTGAAGTAAGCATCACAAGACCAGATCTTAGCCAAAAGCTCTTCCATATAATATCACTTTTACAGCCTTCCTAATAGTAACATCAGGATTTCTGGCATGGGGCTGATCAGATAAGTAGGTGATACTATAAACGGACATAGAACTTCCTTTTCTCTCCCAAATCTCATATTGGAGAAGAACCTTCAGTATCTTTTTGTGGCATGTGTGCTCTAGCTAGGCAGAATCCAATTCAAGCTCAACGTCTTACAGGTTACCAAGATGCCAACTCATACGGAGCTCTAAGTGTCAAAACCAACATTGCAAATTCTACTTGAAGTCTGTATTTGGAAACCACTGCAAATCCTGAGAATGCTACATGCAAGTAAAGGTGCTCTATATAGGAACGTGGGAACTCAGTGGCTAAGGTGCTGAGCTTGTCGATCGAAAGGTCAGCAGTTCAGCAGTTCGAATCCCTAGTGCCGCGTAACGGGGTGAGCTCCTGTTACTTGTCCCAGCTTCTGCCAACCTAGCAGTTCGAAAGCACGTAAAAAAAGCAAGTAGAAAAATAGGGACCACCTTTGGTGGGAAGGTAACAGCGTTCCGTGTGCCTTTGGCGTTTAGTCATGCCAGCCACATGACCACGGAGATGTCTTCGGACAGCGCTGGCTCTTCGGCTTTGAAACGGAGATGAGCACTACTCCCTAGAGTCAGGAACGACTAGCACATATGTGCGAGGGGAACCTTTACCTTTACCTAAGGTGTTCTATAATAATCTAAGTAGGAGGTAACAAGGGCATAAATCACTGACAATGTCTCCTTTTCTAGGAAATAATAAAACTGGTGCACCACCAAATCAGAGCAAAGTCCCACTCTCCCACCATGGAATATCCAGCATTTTTGATGAGAGTAAAATATCCCTCAGATAATGGACCTGCTTCTTCAGTGACTTCCATCACTCCTGGAGTAGTTATAAAGCCTAATAGTTTTCTAGACAAATAATAATTCCATTTTGCTGAGGCTCAATTTCAATTGTTTTTCCCCTTCTGTTTCTTACAGCCTCCAGACAATGGGTTAGGACTTCTACTGAACCACTGGGCCCAGCCTGGCCTGAGGTGATAAATTCTCAGCGCAGATGGATGATCGCTCTCAGCAGCTTCATATCAATGAAAAACAACAGGGGAGAGAGGGAAGAAAACTTGCAACACTCCACAATGGACTAATTGACTGGTAAATGTCTCTTCGCAATACTGGCCTGAAGCTGTTCACTCATAAATGAGCAAAACCATTGAACAAATGGTATTGATGTTGTCCTTTAGATTCATGTGGATGCATATGAAAACAGAAATCCTCAGGCAGTTGAGATGTATGTTATCCTTGTTATATATATACATCTTTCAGAATCACTCTGTGAGTGACATGGGAGGTCTCTAAATTTGATAGAGGCAGGCAGGTGGGGGGGTGGGGTGGGAGAGAGAGAAAGAAAGAAAGAGAGAGATTGTCCAATAGAAATAGAATAGAAAAAACAAAAGTTAGCTTGGAAATTTTTTTTTGAACATTCTGAATGAAGATGATCGGGGGGGGGGGGGGAAATAATTATTCTGCTAGTTGACATGAATAGATTGGAAGAGAATGAGATTACAGAGTATAGAAAAAGTGATTAGGCCATGTTGAGACTCAAGAACAAAAATAAATGAGAGGGGTGATGGTTTGACATGTATCTTTTTAGAAAATAAATCTGTTTTGAATGTATACTTTAAGTCAAGGGTGGGCAGCTGTGGCCCTTTTACAACCTGTGGACTTCAACTCCCAGAATTCCTGAGCCAGCTTGGCTGTCTCAGGAATTCTGTGAGTTGAAGTCCACAGATTGTAAAAGGGCCACAGTTGCTTTAAGTTTAGTCTGTTCAGACATACTACAAGGTAAAGGATGAATATAAATTCAAACCATGAATGTCTGGTTGTTTATGATGAAAGACAGAATTAATGAAGAACATGAAGAACAGAGACAATGCAAAATTATAAATGTGAGACATCTGACAGTGTACATCTTGGAAAAAATACATATGGGAGAAAAGGAAAGTGGGAGTGTGTGACACAGTATTGTGATGGTTCAATTCCAAACTACAGGGATACCAGCTGGTGTTAATTTGGAGTGAGATATCCCCCCTCCCTTGACCCCTATTATGTGGAATTTTCGCAGGGTTTGGTACTCTCCACTCCTACTTGATGTTGAGATTGTTGACATCTCAAGGGATGAGTTATCATCAGAATGCTGATGATGTCCAGTCATATATCTCTGTCCCTGGTCAATTAAGTGATCCAACTGATGCCTGGAGGCTGTGGGGGTTGATTCGGTGTACAGCCTCGCAGTTCTTCTAGTCTCTACGCTCCTATTTGAGGAGTAGGTGGCAGTCGTGGCAGGAGGGCTTTTGCACAGTTCTGTGTTCCATGCCAGCTGTACCTCTTCCTGGACCATGAGCCTCTGTTCCATGTCACTCCTGCTCTGGTCATTTCCAAAATGAATTAATGTAACATGCTCTACATGGATCCTTGAACAGTATTTATAACCTTCAGCTGGTGCAAAATGTGGCTGCACAGACAGTTATGTGTGACTCTAGGATGGCACACATTAGACTCTGCCCTGCAAGCTGCATTGGTTGCCAGTTTACTTCCAGGTGCAATTCAAGGCTCTAGTTTTGACCTTTAAAATCCTACATGTCATGGGGCCAGATTATTTGAGGGTCCATCTTTTTCCAGTTACATTACCCCTCCCATCAGGTCCAGCAGAAGAGGCATGCTGTCACTCCCATCTGCTAAGTAGGAATCATGCCATTTCTGCTGTGGTCCATGTCCTCTGGAACCCCATAGTGAGCTTCTATGGTAGTTCTACTGCTGTCTTGGGGTTCTTTTTATGTTTTATTTTTGCTGTTATTTATGTTTGATTTTAAAAAAAAATATTATATGGTTTTAATTGTTAATTTAATTATATGGGTTTAATTGTTACTCTGCGTGTGAGCTGCCCAGAATTTCTTGTTATGAGATGGACAGCTATGTAAATAAAACAAATGAAGAAGTGAAAGAGGCTGAAGTAAAGGTAGAATACTGCAGGAAGAAAAGGACCGTTTGTTTAAAAAGCTATTAGATGGATTCATCTCCCAACAGAATGAATGGCAAGTGGATATGCAGAAAGATGATGATGATGCGATACTGGTTTTGTACAGAATTAAAAGAATTACTGGTACATTCCACACTGCTATGGAAGTGTGTAGAGTTACCCCAACTGGAAGGATAAAAAGGAAGCTTGATTGAAGGATGAAATAAGAGAGACCAAGATTGGGGGGGTGGGGAGCAGACAGTGTTACAGAATTATTGCTATAAAAATGAGGATAAAATTGATTTACAGACCCTTGGTGGTGCAGCAGTCTAAAGCACTATTAAATAACACCAGCTGCCTGCAATTACTGCAAGTTCAAATCTCACCAGGCTCAAGGTTGACTCAGTCTTCCATCCTTTCGAGGTAGGTAAAATGAGGACCTGGATTGTGGGGGCAATAAGCTGACTTTGTATAAAAAAGGACACCACTTAGGGGGGGCGAAAGCCCTACTAAGCAGGTATATACAAAAGTATGAAGGCTATTGCTTAATGCATTGTAAGCCATCCTGAGTCTCCGGAGAAGGGCGGCATATAAATCGAACCAATAAATAAATAAATAAATAAAATATATTGTATATTGTGAACAGGAAGTAAAAATATACCTACAAAGTATGGAGTCAAGGAGAACAAAAAATGATTAAAAGAGGCAGAGTAAATGCAAGGCAATTGTGATAGAAATAGAACTCCTGCAGAGTGGATGGAATTAAAAATTAAAGTGATAAAAATGATCTGAGATGAAACCGAAGTGAGGGGGAATTGGCATTTTAAAGATTTGTATGAGAATGATACTTCAAAGAGCAAAAATAAACCGAATGATCTTTTAAATGTTAGTGTACAAGAAAGGAAGTCAAAAATGCCATGGGGACATTTTAAAATAGTAGGTGTTGATAGTGTAACTGAGAAATGTTCAAACATGATGTAGATTGCTTATAGAGTAGCTGTGAGATTTGTTCAAGGTTTGTGGGAAGACATCCATGCCTCTCAACCCTTCAAGATAGACCAGAATAGGAAACCAATTTCACATCTTTGACTGGAACTATACTTTATTGATACAGATAGTCCTTGACTTACGACCACAACAGAGCCCAAAACTTCTGTTGCTAAGCAAGGCAGTTGTTAAGTGCCCTATTTGGCCATAGCTGTTAAATGCATCACATCATAATTAAGTGAATCTGGTTTCCCCCATTGACTGCTTGTCGGAAACCAGCTAGGAAGGTTACAAATGGGTGATTACATGATCTTGGGACAGTTCAACCATCATAAATACATGCCAGATGCCAAGTGCCTGAATTTTGATAACATGACCATGGGGATGCTGCATCAGTAGTACGGGTGAAAATTGGTCAAAAGTCACTGTTTTCAGTGCTGTTGTAACTTTGAATGGTCACTGAATAAATGGTTGTAAGTCAAGGACTACCTGTAAATGTTATAATAACAGCATGTTCATGTACATGTTGTTGAAATAATTTCTGTATAGTTTCTCCAAGGTTATTTCTCTAGCTGTCTAGAATCCCCAACAACTGGAAGAATACCATACCATTACTCTTCCTATATACACAGAGAAAGATCCACGGGCAATGATTCTTCCCCTCCAATGCGTATCTAATCCCTTTTTGAAAGCATTTAGGAAACCATCAACACCAACTTCTATGACTTTATTAAATGTAACATGACATTCTGTCAAGCACAAATGATCAGGACCATATGTTAAATTGCAGTTCAGAAGCTTTATTGTGCAAACCTATATACAAGAATCTAACCAACTAATGATCAGCACTAAACTGGCTCTAGATTAAGAGTCAATGGATTTGGGGGGGGGGGGCTGGGGCTGGAGTTGGATCGCTTGTGGCAACATAACGACTCTAAGCTGATGACACATTTAAATCCATCCCCCAGGTCTACCTGCTCTTCTCCTACACATTCTCTTTTGTCCCTTCTGAACTTCATTTTGCCGGTTCCACCAGTCCTCATCTTCAGCATTATGGGTCAGCAACAGATTCTCTTCATGATCTAACAAAAAAAGATGATGAAAAACAAATAGCCTTCTCTCATATTTTCATCTTTTTTTCTCCTAAAATCAAGTCCTCAAAGCCTTATTTCTTTTCTTTGTAGTAAAAGGGCTACAACACAGAGGTGGGTTTCAGCAGGTTCTGACCAGTTCTGGAGAACTGGTAGCGGAAATTTTGAGTAATTCGGAGAACCAGTAGTAAAAATTCTGATTGGCCCTGCCCCCATCTATTCTCTGCCTCCCAAGTCCCAGCTGATCAGGAGGAAATGGGGATTTTGCAATAACTTTCCCCAGGAGTGGGGTGGGAATGGAGATTTTGCAGTATCCTTCCCCCAGAGTGGGGTGGGAATAGAGATTTTACAGTATCCTTCCCCTGCCATGCCCACCAAGCCACACCCACATAACCAGTACTAAAAGAATTTGAAACCCACCACTGCTACATCCCCTTTTGTCCACTGAGACTGTGGTCCTTTTTCACTTACTTTGTAATATGTCTTGCTAAATGCAACAGGATCCAATATATGCCCATCTCCAAATATTATTATCTATATAGTTAGTCTGCTATAGCAGCTAGTGCATGAATGACAACACAAAGGAAGACTTAATTTTTTCTACCATGAGCTTGATTTAGACTTTTGTATCACTGCACACCAGGGAACGTATGCGTCTGTCATTTGGACACTGTTTGCATTAATACTTTGTTGGCAAGTCTCTCCTCTAGTTGCTCCGCTTTGTTGTTTGAATGTGCCTTGTGCCTTGTCTTCTGCCTGCTTCCCAACAGAAAGTTAGATCAACCAATCAGCATGTAGGACACGCATCTCCACACAACAAGGAATTGAGATTTTGGGTGCTGTGCAACCATCTGGCACCTAGACTTCCCCCATCAACCCCTTTACAGCAAAGGTATGCATCCCACAATTGTGGACAAGTCTAAATCAAGCTTTATAGTTCTCAGTAGTTGCTGCTAAAAAAAGAAAATAACTCCCTCAACAGATGGTACAGTCCATGACTGTCTGTATTGTTGACAACCAATTGGGGGGGGAGTCACATGGGGTAAATGCAGCTAATGGCAGCTGGCCATCCTCCCTATATCAAAAGATGATAATAACTGCAAGAATGGGGATGAAAAAATAATTAAGAAAATTCTCAAATGACACATGAAGTAAGTAAGTCGGTGACCTAAATAGCTTCTCAGGAACTTGGAAGAATAAGATGGGAAACTTGAATTTGACCTTATGGTGTAAATTGATGTTATTCTCAATTGAGCAGATGGTACAGCAGCAACCAAGTATCAGCATTTATGTTACAGTCATGAAGTGGGGAATTTCATTCCAATTAATGAATTTAAAATTAGACACAAAGAAACTAAGAAAAGTCTCTTTGTTAATAGTACCAAAAAAAAAAAAAGATTTCTTTCAGGATTGAGAAATTGCAAAATTAATGAAACTCAAGCTATCTAAATTGTGCATATTTACATTCTTATTTTTTCTATTACTTATACTTAATAACTATCTATCTTTAATCTATCTCTGTTGTATCCAGTTATACCACTGTTCCCACACATTGTAAAATATCGATGCCTCTTTATCTTTTAAACTCAGCGTTAATTTGTCCATTTCTGCGCAATTCATGACCTTTTGTATGACAAGTTTCTCTGCAGGTGTGTATGGCTGTTTCCAACATTGAGCAAAGGCAATCCTGGCAGCGGTTAGTATGTGTAGTACTAGATATTTTGTGTTCTTCACATATTTTTTATTAAGTATAAGTAATAGAAAGGGCTTTGTCTTACCTGAAAGCCCCTTCTGAGGACGGAAGGACCAGTGGTCATGTGAGGGTTAATGACCAGATCATGCTGATCGAGTCAGACAGATGATAAGCTCCTCCTCCTGCTGCTGCTTCCCAGCTTTCGGACAAGGAATGTGATGTCTGATGATGCACCCGCCAATCTGAAACTAGGAAAAAAAGAGGGAAGTAGGAGTGATACAGAAGAGCGGACCAGCGGATGAAGAGGTGGGAATGACCACTGGTCCTTCCGTCCTCAGAACGGGCTTTCAGGTAAGACAAAGCCTTTTCTAAGGAGGGGAAGGACCAGTGGTCATGTGAGGGACATGCCAAAACCTGAGACCTATTGGGGGGATCCACCTGAGATGAAGAGGCTTGGTCCGCGCAAACCTGCTGTAGCACTCAATGTCCAAAGGCCGCCTCCGCTGAAGCAAATCGGTCTATCTTGTAGTGGCGGATGAAAGGCATTGGGGACGTCCAGGTGGCCGCCCGACAAACATCAAGGAGAGAGGCCTGGGTGGCCCAGGCTGCAGAAGTTGCCGCACTCCGAGTGGAGTGCACCGTGATCCACCTAGGAACCGGTAGAGACAGGGTCTCATAAGCCGAGGCGATAGTCGCCCTCAGCAAATGGCCTATGGTAGGCGAGGAAACCTTAAGGCCCAGGGAGGAAGCTGAAAGGAAATGAAAAGGGCTTCCGACCTATGGAAGGAGGAAGTCCGCCGTATGTAAATGCGTAATGTCCGTCGAACATCCCATGAGTGCCAAACCCGTTCCCTGAGGTGGGATGGATGAGGGCAAAAATCTGGGAGAATCAACTCCTGGGATCTGTGGAAGGGAGAGTTGATCTTCAGAATAAATGTAGGATCTAAGCGTAGGATTACCCTATCTGGATGGAACACACAGAGATCAGCCCTTGTAGACAGGGCCTCCAACTCTGAAATGCGTCTAGCCGAAGTAATGGCGATTAAAAAGGAAACCTTGTACAAAAGGAACCAAAGTCCCACTGTACGGAGGGGCTTGAACGGGGCTCTAGTGAGAGCATCCAAAACCTTGGAGAGATTCCACGTGGGAAAACGGTGAATAGGCTGGGGCCTAAGGTTGGAGGCCCCCCTCAGGAAAAGTTGGATTAGTGGACGATGGGCCGGGGACCGCCGAGAACCCCAACAAAGAATAGAAGACAAAGTGGCTACTTGCCTGTGTAAAGTGTTGGGAGCAAGCCCTGCGTCCAACCCCTTCTGGAGAAAGACCAGTACCTGTTCGGTGGATGCTGATCGTGGTTCCAAACCTTGCGATGCGCACCATCTGCTGAAGGAACGCCATATAGCCCCGTAAATCTGTATCGTGGCAGGATGACGAGCAGCCAAGATGGTATCGACCGCATGTCTGGGCAGGTTGGATCCCATTAAAAGTTGCCGCTCAACCGCCTAGCGGTCAGTTGAAGCCAGGCGGTGTCCGGGTGGCGAAGACCTCCCTGGCGGAGAATGACATCGTCGGGCAGAAGACGCCAGGGAGGATGTACTGACAGAGCCTGAAGGTCAGCAAACCAAGGCCGGCGCGGCCAGTGTGGGGCGATAAGGATCAACTCCGCCTGTTCCTCTAGGCACTTCCAGATGACCCTGGGTAGGAGGGGAAGGGGGGGAAGGTGTAGAGAAGGCCTCTTGGCCACGTGCAATGAAGGGCATCTATTGCTTCTGCCTCTGGATCCGGAAACCTGGAGAAGAACCTGGCTGTCTGGTGATTCTTGCTCGTCGCGAACAGGTCTACTGCTGGTGTGCTAAACAGGTGAGTTATGCACAGGAACAGAGCCGGGTCCAGTTGCCACTCACTGTGGTCCATGGTCAACCAGCTCAACAGTCTGCTTGCATATTGTTCAGTCCGGAGATGTGATACGCCCGAAGGGATCTCAAGTTGGCCTCCGCCCAGGCTCCCAATCTCTCGGCCTCCTCCATCAGGAGGCGAGAGCGGGTCCCCCCTAGGCGGTTTACATAAGCCTTGGCGGCTACATTGTCTATGCACACAAGTACATGACGGTCCTTGACTTTGTCCTTGAAGACCTGAAGGGCCAGGTGGATGGCCCGGAGTTCTAACCAGTTTATATTGTGAACCCGATCTTCTGGAGACCAGAACCCCTGGGCCATATGAGATTGGACATGGGCCCCCCAGCCCTACAAGCTGGTGTCGGTTGTCAGAATGATGGGATTGGATTCCCTGAACTCCCTCCCCTTGAGAAGGGCCTGGGAAGACCACCATCGGAGGGACTGGAGCACAAGCAGGTTAAGGCGAACAGTTCGTTTAGAAGCCGAAATCTGGGACTTTTGATACGGGAGAAGAAACCACTGCAGGGCTCTGCAGTGGAGACGGGCCCCTGGTACGATGCCAATGCATGAGACCATCTTCCCCAGGAGTTGAGAAAGTGTCGCAAGGGAGACTGGGTACCCCTGTGCGATGGAGCTGACCAGAGATCACAGACTGGACAGACGCTCCTCGGAAAGGAAGACCCTGTTCTCAACCGTATCTATAACAGCCCCAAGGTGTTGGATGTGTGTGGTTGGTACCAGATGGCTCTTGGCTTTATTGATGGAAAAGCCATGAGTCGTCAAGACCTGGATGGTGGAGTCCAGATCTTGCCGTGTTCGGACCTCCGAACTTGAGAGAATAAGCAGGTCGTCCAAATAACATTGGATGCGGACCGGCTGAGCTTGGAGGTGTGCCGCAATGGCGGCCATTAATTTGGTGAAAACTCGGGGAGCCGAGGAGAGACCGAATGGGAGGGCACGGTACTGATAGTGGTGAAATTTGGCATAGGCCGGATGGATAGGGACATGTAAGTATGCTTTCGTCAAATCGATAGACGAGAAAAAGTCCCCCCTTCTGATGCCCACCAGGATAGATTGGAGAGACTGCATCTTGAACCGCCGGTAGGGGATCCAGCGGTTCAAAGACTTGAGGTCGAGAATAGCTCTCCGGCCACCCGAGGATTTCTGAACGACGAACGGGCAAGAATAAAAGCCCTGTCCGTGCTGCTCCTGAGGAACAAGTTCAATTGCCCGAATTTCTAGAAGATGTTGGATGGCTGTTGCCAGCAGGAGCTGTTTCTGCTGATCCCGAGAAAGAGGGCATCGGAGAAACCTGTTGGGAGGAGTGGAGAGGAATTCAAGGGAGAGGCCCTACCTGACCGTCTCCCTGACCCAAGCGTCCGAGGTAGTGGACTCCCATTGGCTGGCAAAGAGTGCCAGGCGGCCCCCAATGGCAGGGCTAGACATGCCATTGTTAACGGGACCTGTTATATGGGCGACCCCGGCCACCCCGGAAGGAACGCCTGGAGTGCCCTCTCTGGTTCTGGGAGCCTTGATGGTCCGGGGGTCGGGAGCGGGCAGGAAAGGCCCTGGGAGAGCAAGCCCCGGAATAGGAGCTGAAGGAACAAAAGGAATGAAACGGAGTCGAAGAAGGCCGCTGCTCCGATTGTCTGGACACATTGGGAAGGATACATCGTTTGTCTTTAGTCTCGATTACCAATGGTTCCAAGGGAGCCCCAAAGAGGGAAGGACCATCAAATTTGGAAGTGGCCAAGCGCCACTTGGATTTGGCGTCCGCCTGCCAATTACAGAGCCATAACAAACGTCGAAAGGTCACAGAGGAACCAATTGATTTGGCCGTGAAACAGGACGAGTTAAGTGTCGCATCCGCGGAAAATTCCAGGGCTGCCAGGATTTTATTAAGATCCTGATGGGATCTAGTATCTGATACCGGGGGTCTATTCTGTAATTGTTTTACCCACAGGATGGCAGCCCTGTTAAAAAATGATGATGCCAGGGAGGATTTAGCTGCCCAGGCCGAAGCCTGATGTGCCTTGACCAACGATTGTTCAAGGCGTTTGTCCTCTGGCTGGAGGTTATCCTCGGGAGGCCCAGCTAGATTGGAAGAAGAGGACAGGGCAGCCACCGGAGGGTCCACAGTAGGGATTTGGAGCAGGTTAGCCAATTCCGGGGCAAGATTATACAGACGTCTGTCCAGTTGGTTGGGGTTAGGCCCCGAGGCTGTACTTGTCCACTGCTTTTTTAAAACCTCCCTGAACAATTTAGGCCCTGGGATTTCTTCCGTCTCTACCACCGGTTCTTCGAAGAGAGGAACCGAGGGATCAGCTTCCCTGGAAGAGGAAAGTTGTTATGAACCCAGCCGGGTGGTTAACTTTGCCTTATGTAAAAGTGAACGAAACAATTGGGGCTTAAATAGACCCACAAATGAGGGTTGGTCAGGAGGTAAATCCTCATCATCAGAGAGGTCAGCCTCCCTAGCATCCTCCCCAGAAAGGGACAGATGTTCAGATAAAGCAATGGAGGGGCCCACGACCCCAGCTGGAACCTGGCCCTCATCTAACTGAGAGCCTTCTCCCTCTGCATAGGAACAGGAAGCTGACACCCAGGATGAAGTTCGGCATTGCAACTCTGCCTGGACCCCTTTTTGTATTGCAGATTGAAGAAATGAAATTAATTCTGGGGAGATATTATCCTCCTTCT
Organism: Arizona elegans; assembly: GCA_022577455.1. Classification (NCBI taxonomy): domain Eukaryota; kingdom Metazoa; phylum Chordata; class Lepidosauria; order Squamata; family Colubridae; genus Arizona; species Arizona elegans. The sequence continues at coordinate 6,722,927 of JAKOOJ010000003.1, forward strand.
GAGCAGCCCCCGCATCTGAGGCCTGTAAACCAGGAGCCTGTGAAAGAGGCACATCAGCAGTGTCCCTTGAAGAGGAAGGATCAGATAGGGCCCCAAATAGAACCTCCCTCTCTTTCCCTTGAAGGGGAGATACATAATTCCCACCATCAGGAGATGGGGGGGGCAGATCCTGGTTAGGGGCTTGGGCCATCTCAGAGACTATGGGGGGAGCTGGAGATGCCAGGCCTGGATTGGAAGCTTCAGGATAAACGGGAGTTGTTACTTCCCTGATAGAGGCCTCATTGATGGCCTTTTGTATAGGTTTCTCTATTGCCAAATGTAATCGTACATTGACTTGAGCAGCTGCCTCTTTCTTCTCCTTAGAGGAGGAAGTCGTTTTTGATCTTTTGTGAGGCCCTGTTGCAGAAGGGCCTGGGGCAGTGTCCTCTAGAGCCAGGCGCTTGGAGGCCTTGGTCTGGCGGTTAGCCATTTAGCTAGGGATGGTATGCCTCTAAAATGCCACGAGGGTACAGAAGATGGCAGCCGCTATTCGCACAGTTCCAAAAAGGTGGCCTCCAGCTGTTAAGGCAGGGAAATAGACCCAAAGAGAGTCTGGTAGGCCTCTAAGGGCCACGAGGATACTCCCAAAATGGTGGCCACTATTACTCAGCCAAAATGGCGGCCGCTATTCTCAGCCCAAAATGGCAGCCGCCAGCAAAAATGAGGCAGATAGCAAATCCCAAAATAAAAAGCACCTCAACTTTACCCTCCAGGAGCTCCGGAATTGCCGCTGGTGCAGGGAACGTATGGGGGAATTCCCCAGGAACGCTAAAGCCGCTGTGGAGCTTCGGTGCTGGAATACCGTTCCGCTATGGCTAGTTGATGCGATGAGCGGCAAAGCGGCTTGGCTGCGAGGGCGGCTAAAGTATTTTGCTCCGAGGTGCCGTTTTGCAAGGGGAATCCCCCCCTTGCAGGATTAGCCGCCCGTGAATCGCAGCACTGGAGGGAGAAGGAGCCGACAAACACAAGGGAGGCTCCAGCAGCAGGCTCGGGCATGAGCCCTTTTCGCTGCCAAGGGGAGAGGCTCAACCCTTGGGAGCCTCAATCCCCCTGACCACAATGGTCCAGCAGGCTTGGGCCGAAGCCCTTTTCGCTGAGGCACCTTAAATATCAAATAAAATTTTTTAGCTAATTAATTCAATTTAGATTGTTCAATTAATAAATTTTTTAAATTATAATAAATTCCTTTTAAGAAGAGCAATGGAGGGTGTATCTGATCACTAGCAGATCAAGTCAGAAAGCTGGGAAGCAGCAGGAGGAGGAGGAGCTTATCATCTGTCTGACTTGATCGGCGTGATCTGGTCATTAACCCTCACATGACCACTGGTCCTTCCCCTCCTTAGAAAAAATAAGAATGTAAATACGCACAATTTAATTTTTGTAAATAACACACAAATTACTGTCACAAGAAAAACACCACAAATAGCTGTTGTTGAGTGATATAATTTTTTATGTTTTTAATGTAATAAAAGTTTAATAAAGTGTTTTTTTAAAAAAGCAAGAAACTCAAGCTGTCTAATAGCGGTACACAACTCTCAAGCGTGGCCTTCCTTCTTAAGAGAGTAAATCTCTGCTACACATGAAAGAATGGGAAATTGTTAGCGTGATTCAAAGTTTCAGTACAATGGTCTTTCCAAATAATTTGCAGCCTGACAACCAATCCTCTCGGCTCAAAATAAGACCTCTTCTCTGTTAATATTGCTATTTTGTGGTCTTCATTAAGAAGCTGGTATACTGATTCTTTTTTTTTTCTTTAATTTTGAGTAAATAAAGTCCTTAACTGCTCCTACTCTCCTTCGCTGACATCAGCTTGTTCTAAATTGTAGTTTTCCCATTAAGTATGAGCCAGTTGCCAAGTATCTGAATTCTGATCTCGTGACCAAGGAGATGCTACAATGGTTGAAAGTGTGAAAAATGGTCATAAGTCACATTTTTCAGTCCATTGTAACTTTGAACAGTCACTAAATGCACTGTTGTAAGTTGAGGACTACCTGTATAAATATAATGTATAGATGTACCAGTGTAGTTTATGATGTAAGAGATGAACTTTATAGTTACAATTTACAATAAGAGTACAATACGTCTGAGAGACTCTATATACATATATTAAATGACAAGATTAAACTAACACCAAAACAAGGATAAAATAAATTTAATATATTTATTAATTTATTTAGTATAACTATAAAAGGAAAGAAGTGGACAGAAGGGCTTTAGCAATAAGTTACAAAACATAATGATTACTATTTATTTATTTATTTATTTGATTGATTGATTTTTATACCGCCCTTCTCCAGCAGGACTCAGGGCGGTGGACAGCCAAAGTAAAAACACAGCATACAAAAATTAAAACAATTTAAAAGATATTAAATAATGTCAGCCCACAATTTAAAACAACCCAGTTAAAATTAATTTCAAATTAAAACCAAAGGATGGGATCAAGCCAGCCCGGCTAGATGAAATAAGTGAGTTTTAAGGGCCCGACAAAAAGTCCGGAGGTCCAGTATCTTCTGTATCTCTGGGGGTAGGTTGTTCCAGAGGGTGGGTGCTGCCACAGAGAAGGCTCTCCCCCTGGGGGTCACCACCCGACATTGTCTGGCCGACGACACCCTGAGGAGGCCCTCTCTGTGCGAGCGTACTGGCCGGTGGAGGACAATTACTAAAACTTTATTTTCTACTTTAATAATTTTTGCAACTTTATGTTTTCATCAATTCCCAAATGCTTTAGCAATCATAAAAACACACACACACACACACACACACACACACACACACATATATATATATATATATATATATATATATATATATATATATATGGTCAGCCCATCAGAGTCTGCATATTCCATCATTACCTGCCCTTTAACACAGTTTTTACACATAAATAACACCTCTCATTTTCTCCACAATTCATTGCCATTTGCCTGTTCTTTAATTCTTACTTTCTTGCTGCTACAGCATATAATGCAACTTGTCGTGATACATAAAGTTCAGAACTGCCAGCCAGAAGCAAAAGAAATCATTATGTGAGGTCTAATTGCATTCCTGCAGCAGTGGATAGCTATATCTAGGGGCCAAATATAATTTACAGCAAAATACACAATGAATTGAGGTATTGTATGGAACACAAGTACACAAATGCTTTGCTGCTGGGATCTCCATACATCTCCCTCCAAATATATTGACAACAGAGTCTGTCTCAGAGGGGAATTTACCAAGGATTGCAAGCATGGGGAACATTCAATTATAGTTGAAGGAGCCTGGATAGCTGAAGGAGCCTGGATAGCTCAACAGACAGAGCTCTATAATTTAACACCAGCTGTCTGCAATTACAGTAAGATCAAATCCCGCCAGGCTCAAGGTTGACTCAGCCTTCCATCCTTTCTAAACTGGGTAAATTGAGGACCCAGATTGTGGGGGCAATAAGCTGACTTTGTATAAATATACAAAAGGATGAAGGCTATTGCTTAACGCATTGTAAGCCGCCCTGAGTCTCTGGAGAAGGGCGGCATATAAATCAAATTTAAAAAAAAAAAAATAGTTGCACCACACAGAACCAGTTAGAAAACCATGCATGATATATTCAGCCCCATTCTTGGAATGAGTCCACCAGGACTATCTAGTAGTCCTTAAGTTTATCCTTACAATCCAATTGCTACACATTTTACAAAAAATGTCAAGTATTGTCTGAAATACTTGAGCCAGAACTGAGTCAAACTATCATCCATATGTTGTTCCTTTAATACACTGTTCTGCAAATTAAAATTCTGACATATTGAACAGCCTGTCATAATACATGGAAGTAACTTTTATCACTCTACCGATCTTTGTCTCATTTCATACTCAGAACAGCAGTAGAAAGTTGACGACAGAGCGAGAACAGTTCATATAAATGTATAAGGTTGATAAATACTGAAGTAGTGCTTTCCCTTTAAAAATCTCAATTGTTGGAAGCTCTAACTTGCCACCTTTGAAAAGAAGGAACAATGTGCTTACATTAATTTCATGGCTGTCTTTTTGGCATTTGTAATGTGTTGGGACCTTAACTGTGATTGAGGAAAGCAAATATCAAAGTATTTAAAAGTGGCCATCAACCATCAAGAAATTGTTTTTGTTTTCTTTACCTCTTTGCACAAAAAGTGCAAAAACAAAAGGCCATTAATTTCACGACTGTTCAAAAGTTATAACTGTGCTGAAAAATATGACTTACAACCATTTTGGCACTTACAAACTTCACAGCATCTCCAGGGTCCCATAACCATGATTCAGGTGCTTCAGAACTGGCTTGTACTTACGACAGTTGCAGTGCCCTGGGGTCATGGGAGCACCAGCCAAAGCAAAGTCAGTGGGAGAAGTCAGATTTGCTTAATGAATGCAGTGATTCACTTAACTGTGGCAAAATCAGGCACGATTCGCCTAATGTGGCATCATTTAGCAATAGAAGTTCCAGCTGTGGTTATAAGTCAAGGACTATCTGTATCTTGGTTTTAGACTAGTGAGTTTCAACGGACTGGGATCTACAGAACTTGCTCAGTCTTTTAAAGGGTCTGTGTAGGCCAATAATTGTAATTAAATATCGCATTTTCTTCACATAAAAGAACAGAAATCTGAAAAGATTTGAAGGAAAGGTCTATAGCTATAACATTTATATAGCAGTAAACAAAAATGGGCACCAGAAAATGATTTTTCTGTTGGCAGCTTAAGCTTCACTTGCATAAATGCACCATTGTAAAGATTGTATATCAGAACAATAAACCTTGTTCTAAAAGTTATTTCTCGGTATAATGTATCTCTGTTCACCAAAAGAAATGCAGCACATGCCACCAGTTATAAGCTCCTGGGTTTCCTTTTCAGACAAATTCCAAATAAAATCCTGCAATAGAAAGCACTGGTCCAACCCTTTCTAAATTCAGCTTATTCAGGCCTAAATGTTGCAGGATATCTCCTTGCAACAAGGAGATATCTGGCACACAATTTGCAACCGGTCTTAATTAACTAATAGGCCATTAATCATCTTGGTTTTTATTTATCCCTTTTTATACACAGCAATCAACACACAATCAGCCACCCATGAGCTGAGGAATCCATCCTGTGGAACTGATACAATTAAATTCAATCGTTAACCACAGAGTCCGCCACACCATGAAAGGTGAAGTATTTCTGGAAGCAATCTATCCACTTCAGGGCCTTGGCTCCTAACTGTACCTCCTCCAGGCAGCCAGCCGACATAGATATCAATAAGTCACCACTTTCCTCTTGTTTTTGGCCAGTTTCCATCTGATCTACAAAAATATATCTGAAGTGGGTCACCAAAATAATGGGAACAATCTGTGCTTCAATTTGTACTCTCATTCCATTAGATCTCAGAATTTGTTCTCATTGCAATTAATCTAGCTCAACGGCAAGTTCTTTCATAAGGAGAGTGTGAGTTTTAGCATTTTCTTCCTTGCTGAATTGTTATAGTGTACATTTTGACCACTGTGGCCAGCATTTTCTGTTCAAAATAGGCTACTTTTGCTCTTAAAGCTCAGGAAGTCTGCCTCTTGGCATATCCCCAAACCACTTTACACACTGGGGTTTCAGGATCACTTTGTCGTAGCTTCTGGTAAATAATAACAATGTCTCTCCAGGTTTGCATATACGAGCTGTTTTTTGCTCTGTCTCTGCAACCTTTTCAGATCATTCCAACTGTCTTTGTCCCGCTTTGGAATTCTTCCAGATGTGGTTCCCTTTAGAACCCTTCCAGGAACATACACTGAAATAGAGAACTAAAACTAATTGCTCTACCTATTACATTAATATGCTGACTTGTTGGCACTAGGCTAAAAAATGTAAATATATAATTCAGTACACATGCTTCTCAATGATTGAGGAAGGTGAAAACAAAATTGATTGTTCCTGTTTGTTTCCCTACCCAGCCTAAATCTGCATACTGTAGTTACAGGTGATCTTCCATATATAACCATAACGGAATCTGCCCATTATGATTGTAATCTCATAATGGTCGTAAAATGGGTTGTTCACATGATTGACCCAACTTTACAACTTTTTTTGCAGAATTATTAAGTGGTTCACTATGGGCGTAGCTTTGCCAAAAACTGGAAGTAGGTTCCATAAGTTTGAATTGAGGTTGTAAGTCTCCTTTTTAGGATTGATCATAAATTTGAACAGTTTTAAGCAATCTGTCATAAGTCAAAAGCTACCTGTATAGCAGACTGCCCCACCCTCATTTAGAATCATGACTAGTGAGTCCTGTACAAATAGGAAAATACCCTCTATATTATGCCCCCTTCCACCCCCCACCCCCCATGAAGCTCTACACACATTCTAGTTATAAAAAGGTAAAGGTTTCCCTGTCCAGTTGTGTTTGACTCTAGAGCGTGGTGCGCATCTCTGTTTCTTGGCCAAGGGAGCCAGCATTGTCCAAAGACATTTTCTGTGGTCATGTGGCCAGCATGCTATATGCCAAAGGCACATAGAATGCTGTTACCTTTCCATTGAAGTGATACCTATTTATCTACTCACATTTGCATTCTTTTGAACTGCACATGGGTTTTGAACCTGGGCTGTCAAACTTTCCAGCTGACCAGTTCAGCATCTTTAACCGCTCAAACATCACCAGCTCCCCACAAATTATTAAACCTGTGTTTGACTCAGTAGACCTCAGACTCTGTTTCAAGTTATTACAGTTATATCCAGGGAAGCAAGTATATATTAATATAAATACACTACTCACTTTATTACTTATCTTCAACCCTATACTATCATAATAGGCGGATCTACTTCAGTCATATCCTTATATAGTGCTATTAAGTCCATCAACTCTGCTTTCACTCATCCCATTTTATGTTCTTCAATGGCATGTTTATGTAAAGTCAACATTCCTGCCAAAACTGGTTACTTTCCTTTAGCAAACCAAGCTCTTGGAGAATAATCACATTATAACTTTGTAGAAAAGCAGAAAACTCTTTATCCACAAAATTTATTTCTCTCACCCCGTAATACCACCTGGGATGCCTTTGTTAAAAATCTTCACCCCACTTAGTCTTTTTGATTATGTCTTATTATTTCATATGTGGGGCAACTTGGCTCCTAAATATCAGATTTCTCTGCTCCATAAATTCTTAAAGACTGAAATTAGTCTTTAAGAACTTAAAGAGTTCTTACAGACTGAAATGAGTTTTCTAAGAATCTGCCTTCACTTCCTCTCCTGTAGTCCTTCTGTTTCCTTAATGGGTGGGAAAGTAATAAAAGGAGGAATTGTGTACTTCCTCATGTCATCTTTTGGAAAAAGAATAAAAAGACTATTCTCTGGAGGACAAAGTGGTCAGCAATGCTCAAGTTGGGAATTTCTCAAAAGAGCCATGCTTGTACAATGAATCTCTTAATGTATGTCAGGATAATCGACCTCCATCTATTTATGCCACTTTGAAACACCTACAGTTTGCTTTTGAAAAACACTGTCTACATATCTTCATTTGTTGGGCTGGCAACAGTAGACATCAACCACAGTACTGCTTCTATTTATTCCCCTGCTTATTTTAATTCAGATAGTCTCTATCGTATCACCATTTTCATTTACTTGGAGTTCATTCACTTGAAATTCTGAAGAGGTGTAGATATTTTTAACATGCAGTACAGTGAATCTTTGCTTTTTATTGCTTCTGTTCCTTTTGAACAAATTGTATTCCTTAATGTCTATATTGTAATGGTAGGAATCATCCCACTGATTTTTTTATACTAATTAAATTGGATTTGCCATTCTATAATAAGAAATCAAATTTCTCCCGTTTATTTCCTTTGTGAATTGTGAGCATTAGTATATAGACAAGGAAAGCATAAAACCTGTTTTATTATTTTCTATTCTTCATTTTACTGTTATAAGTAAAAAGTGAACATTCAAAAACATTCAAAAATCAAGAAATAACAATATTCATCATGAAAGAGGGATCGATATGAAAGGGATAAGCACCTAAATGTGTCCAATTATTTTATAGGTCCAGTTACTCAAGAAGGAAGCAGTGGACAAGTGCAATATTCCAAGGAAATACAAATAAACATGCTTTACCAAATGGTTAGATGGAATATCTACAACTATAAGCACAAAGATGTGGAAGAAATATGGTTAGAACAGTAATGGAAAGGCCAGCTTAGACCAAATTAGAGAAGTATCTGGAAACAAAGTAGAGCTGCACAAACAGCAGGCAACACAATTTAAGGGCTGTAAAGAGTCTAGAATTAAGTAGCAGTCCTGCTGGATCAGCCCAACTTTAAACATTACACTATATTTGTCTCGATAGAGTAACTCCACTGGTTGTTTAAAACAAAATGAAACTGGATGTCATGATTCTACCCCATTTACTTACTACATCAATCCTGGGCCACAAGCAAAACATATCCTTCCCAATGATTACAAAGGATATGACAAAAACGCAAAGCTTCTCAGACTCCTGAAAATGGTATTCTTCACACATCCCTCTGTAAAAATTTTCTGAAATGTATAACTTCTTCACCAGACACCTTTTCACATAACATTTCAAAAGCACAAAACCATGCCTTTTAAGCATCCATGACTGCTTTTGTACGAGAGCTTCAGTTCTCAAAAAACGAGGTTCCCATTATATGCTGTTCAACCGTAATTTTCTGCTTCAAGCAGCACAGGATTATCTCTTGTTCCTACATACTTTTTTCCCCCTCGCAGGCATTGTAAATCCCACACAGGGCTTTTCACAAAGCTTTTCACAGCTGCTTTGCTTGAATTTTTTTAACACGTGGAACAAGCATACTTCAAGTTTTATCTGTGGGTGTTGAATGGAGAAAGGGGGGGAGGGATTTGCGTTGGCAGACTCTTCCTGGGGTTAGCTTGTTAGGCACAACTCAACATGTCTTTCAACATTTAGCTTCTTGTCCCAGTATCAAAATTTACCAGAGAGATCCAAAGAGCTAAGCCAAACTACCCAGAAACCTGTTTTCCACTGATACAGTATAATTACAGAAGACCGTGATCTATGGACTCATGCATTTCTTAGAGGTTGGAAGATATATAGTTAAATCCCAAAGAAAACTTGTCTGCATAGGTAACAATAGATGGCTAATCACAGGACCTTATAAATATATCAAGTCAAAAGTGCTTGCATCTGTAGCTCTTTGGACTGAATGTCCAAAGGTTTGATTAGAAACAGGACATTTAAAGGAGAGAGGTGAAGGGTGCAAGTTACTGTGCCCTGTTATATATCCCTAGTGGGTTGTGTACAGATGTAGGCAAATGCTAGCATAAAATTTAAGTGTATGTCTTTTGCATAGATTCTGGTTGTTGAATCTTGAGGTTTAGCAAAGAAATAAATCTAAAAAAACAAAAACACACAAAAAGCCAAATTCCATAAGCTTTAAGTCTGCCTGCTGAGCAGTGCTAGGGTTATGCATCAAGTTTGCAATGTATAAGTATGCCTAAGAATATGATCTATTGAGATCATTTCAATGTTTCTTATATCTCTGTGATTAAACTGTACTAACGTAAAATTGTCATAAACTATTTTATGGACACAATATTGCATTACGGTGCTGAACTGGGGTATTTCACAATTTCTCAACCATTATTCATCTTTTTGCAATCACTAGGAAGGACTTTATTTGAATGTAAATTCCAATATGATCTTTTTTTTTTTAGCTTAAAAGTTAAAAACTATATCCTGGTTTAAAATGTTACAAAATACTGCGTTGGCTGAATTTGTGCAAGCCATGTTTTTGTAATCTGCAGTGGCTTAGTTTATATACAATTGTTGCTTGTTTAATAAGTCACAATTATACAAATTATAGATTAGTGCAATGTGCAAACCTAGTTATAGTTAGTTGTTGCATATAACTCTCTAAAACAGTATTTTGGTCTTAGTTTTTTTTTTAAAATATAATTTTATTGAAAGTTGTAAAAAAGAGTAAAACTTAATGCAAATTAAAATATAGTAAGAAGGGGAAAAAGGAAGAAATAAATGAGAAAGTCAAAGTGCAGATAGGAAAAAAGGTTGAACAAAAACAGAAAAGAAAGAACAAAGATATAAAGAAGTGGCTTTCAATTCTCCTAACGGCGGGAACAGCAGTCAGACATGGGAGGTGACCCTGTCTGAGTTCCAATAGGACCGAGTCTGCTGATCAAATAAGTCCCACCTCTTCCTGTAACCCTCCAGTTTTTTGACTCAGCCTGGTTTGGGACGGACGTGTCTAGTGTTGCTCTCATAGATTGAACTCGGATTCCTGGGTTCTATTTCCATCTACCCAGCGGTTTTGTTCCAGTGTGAAGGGCATTGCCTGACTCTGCTGAGGGCCGCGTAGTGGCCTCGGACTGCCAGCCGGCAGCTCCATTGGCAGCGTGCACGAGCTTGTTCCACTGCGCTAGCCGGAGCAACCCCGCTAATTTCCAGCTCCAGCGGGTGTGGATCGCTGCGATTAGAGCCTTAGCTCTGGATAGATTTCAGGATATGTCAGTCGTCATAAGTCAGTTGCTGAGATCTCAGCCAATTGAGGGCTCTGGGGAAAGCCGTGGTCGTGCAGCATCTCCCTCTAATGTCAGCCAGGGTTATCTTTCAGAGGAGGAGATTATCCTGGATCACGATCTGTCTGACGACGAAGGCCTGGAACCTGACCAGCCTTCCTTTGTTGGGCTGTTCAGACCTCAGATGTTCCACTCCTTGTTGTTCAAGGCTCAAACCACCACACACCTAGGGGGTGCTCCCTCGAGGCCTGAGGCGGCCTCGGCTGCGGTTGATCCCACTTCTTCGCTGTTCAAGGAGCCTTCTATTCAGACGGAGATCATTCCGGCTCCTAAGTTATTCTCAGATGTAGTTCAGAGGCAGTGGTCCTTTCCCAGCTCAGGATCTGTCCCAAATGGTTTAGATAAACAATTCTACAATATGGCCTCTGACTTTTCTAATCTGTTACAAGTTCCTACTGTTGATGCACCGGTCGTAGCTCTCTCCTCTTCATATCCCCTGATGGGGCCTCCCGACGAATCCTTACGCCCGGAAGACAAGAAGGCTGAGAGGACTCTGATTAAAGGACACCAGGCTTCTGCCTGGTCAGTCCAGGCCGCCTCTGCAGCTTTGTTTTTCAATAGAGCTTCAACTCTCTGGCTACAGCAATTGCAGGAGAGGATTCCCTCCTCGGATTTTAGATCTCATCAGGACATCAATAAGATTCTGACAGTGGTAGAATTTTCGGTGACGCCACGCTCAACGCTGCCAGGTTCTCGGCCAAGGCCATTGGTTCTTCTGTGACATCTTGCCAGTTACTATGGCTCAGGCATTGGCAAGCCGACGTCAGGAATAAATGGTGCCTTGCTTCTTCCCTATATTTGGGAGACAAATTGTTTGGGGCTCCTCTCGGCCCTCTTCTCATCGAAACTAGGGATCGACGTAAGATTTTACCATCTCTATCTAGGCATTCGGAGTCTCGATAACAGGGCTCCTTTCATTCCCACTCCTTTCATGGATCTGACAGTGGGTATTACAAACAATGATTTCAACATGCCTTTCAGTCCAGAGGAGGTCACCAGCAGGATAGGCAGGTTAGACAGGGTTCACGATTCCCATCCAAGAGGCCCTTTCGGGGTGGGAGAGGCCGTCCTTCCGGAGGTCTCGGTAGTCTCCCTCCCGACACCCTAATTGGGGGATGCCTGGCATTTTTTGCCAATAGGTGGGACTCAACCATTTCAGATGGCTGGGTCAGAAACACTATCCGATTCAGTCTATCCCTTGAATTTCACTCTAGTCCCCCAAAGTTGTTTCTGCGTTGTCCAATTTCTCTCAATAGGACTAAACGGGCCCAGGCTGATTTGGCTATTCAACACCTTTTGGCCATTAGGGCCATACAACCTGTTCCTCGAGGCCAACGCAGGGGTTTTATTTATTTAATTATTAGTTCAATTTATATGTTGCCTTTCTCCAGAGACTCAGGGCGGCTTACAATGCATTTTTAAAAAACCATTATAAAAACATTTAAACATTAAAACATTAAAACCCATTCACACCATTCATGGCCAGATCTCACAAGATCGCAACAGCGAGATCAACAGCCCCAGGCCTGCCTGAAAAGCCAGGTCTTCACCGCTTTTTGGAAGGCCAATAGGGTGGGGGTGGTCCGGACTTCAGGAGGTAACTGGTTCCAGAGATCTGGGGCAGCTACAGAGAAGGCCCTCCCCCGCGGGCCTGCCAGTCGGCATTGTTTAGCTAACGGGACCCGGAGGAGACCAACTCTGTGGGATCTTACCGGTCGCTGGGAGCTATGTGATAGAACATGGTCTCGAAGATAACCTGGCCCTGAGCCATGTAGGGCTCTAAAGATAATAACCAACACCTTGAATTGTGCCCGGAGACCAAGAGGAAGCCAGTGCAGCTCGCGGAGAATTGATGGAATGTGGGTGTATCTAGGTGCACCCACGATAGCTCGTGTGGCTGCATTCTGGACCAACCGTAGTCTCCGAACACTTTTCAAGGGTAGCCCCATGTAGAGCGCGTTGCAATAATCTAACCATGAGGTGACAGGGGCATGAGTGACTGTGAAGAGAGTACCCCTAGCCACAGCTGTCAGATGTTGCTCTAATCTTAGCTGTGAATCTAGGAGGACACCCAAATTGCGAGCCCGTTCTGAAGGAGACAATTTCTCTCCCGCCCCCCCAGAACCAAGGATGGACAATCAACATAGTCTTTAGGAGGCAATACTCACAGCCATTCGGTCTTGTCTGGGTTAAATCTGAGCCTGTTGACTCCCATCCAGACCTCACAGCCTCCAGGCACCAACACATCACATCCACTGCATCACTGAATTGATGCGAGATAGAGATATACAGCTGGATATCATCAGCGTACTGCTGATATCTCACCACGTATCGTCGGATGATCTCACCCAGATTCCCACTTATTCTTGGTGCAGAAGCCTTCGGGGGACTTGAGGGCTATTCTTGATCTTAAATCTTTGAACTAGCATATTATCTATCGCTGGTTCAAAATGCACTCCCTTCATACAATTTTGCTCTGCATCAGACAGGGGGATTTCCTTTCATCCATAGATTTAACTGAAGCATATCTTCATGTCCCCATTCTCCCTGATCACCGTACATTTCTCCACTTTTGCTATAATGGGAAGCATTATCAATACAGGGCCCTTCCCTTTGGTCTTTCCTCGACCCGCAGGGTGTTTACTAAAATTATGGCAGCCCTGATTGGCCACATCAGTTCCATTCCCGTTAGAATCCTCTTTTATTTGGATGATATCCTCATCCTGTCTCATTCCGACGCCCAGACACAACGAGACCTACATATTTGGCTTCAGATTCTACAGGAGCATGGCTTTTCCATTAATTGAACCAAAAGTCATTTAATTCCCTCCACCATCTCCAATATCTTGGAGCCTTAATTGATACCGTCAGGTCGGAGGTTTTTCTAGCGCAAGACTGCTAATCCGGCCTCATCGACCTGGCTGGTCGTTTCCAGAAGCAGCGTTCAGCCTCACTCCTAGGTCTGTCTCGCCTACTTGGTAAAATGCTTTCTTCCTTTGGCATTATACCTTGGTCTCGCCTCCACAGCCGGGACCTGCAGTGGCTCCTTCTGCTGTTCCAATGGGCTCACAGGAGCACCTCCTTGTCAAGGATTGTACTACCTCCAGCCATCCTCAAATCCCTGTCCTAGTGGACATCCAAGGCCGTGACAAAGGGAAGCAAGTTCCGGGAACTGCCCAGCTAGTTCTCAGAACGGGCGCCAGCCTGTCCAGATGGGGTGCCCATCTCAGTCCACATATAACTCAAGGCCAGTGGTCCCAGCAGCATCGGGGCCTTAATATCAATGTTTTGGAGCTGTGAGCCATCTACCTTGCTCTTCTGAGTTTCAGCAACCAGGTTCTTGGTCAGGACGTTCTAGTCCTGACAGACAACATCTCTGCCAAGGCTCACATGAATAGGCTGGGGGGGGGGGGACCCACTCGAAGGCCCTCATGCAGGAAGCCCAGCTTTTGGGGCTTTGGGCAAAAGCCCACTTAGCCTCTCTTCGAGCTGCACACATATCAGGAGCAGCAAATGTCAAGGCCGACTCCCTCAGCCGCACTCCAATCAACCAAGTGGAGTGGAGCCTTCATCCTCTCTTGTTCGAAGAGTTGACGTCCCGTTTCAGCATCCCCTTGGTGGACCTCTTTGCATCTGGGACCAATCATCAGCTTCCAAAGTTTTTTACCCGATTCCCCACTCTGGGGGCGGAGGCTGTGGATGCCTTATGCAGCCCGTGGCCTCCTGGGCTCCTACTTTACGCCTTTCTTCCACTCCTACTGATATCCAAGGTCATCAAAAAGCTCCTGGAAGAGAAGGTAGAGTTAATCCTCTTGGTCCCCCACTGGCCTCACCGCCCGTGGTTTGCAGACCTGGTGTTTCTTTTGGTGGAACGGCCCTGGAGACTTCCTGACGATCGGATTTCCCTCCTTCAAGGGTCTCTAGTTCACCCAGACCCTCAGTGGTACCAGCTAACCACTTGGAGATTGAGCGGTTCCTCCTGACGGGCGCCCTCATATCTCCTGGAGTCATTTCTACCATTCAGGCTTCCCATAAGGCCTCCACCAACTGCATTTATAATGCTACATGGGAGGCCTTCTCCATCTGGTGCAAGAGGCGGAAACTTGTGGCTACCTCAGCGTCCATCATACAGATCTTAGACTTCTTGCAGGGTGGCTTCATGTCTGGCCTCGCACCCAACACTTTCCAAAGGCAGGTTGCAGCTATTTCTTCCATCTTGTCGTGCGGTTCATCTGACACCATTTCCAAGTATCCACTCATTCAGAATTTTTTGAGGGGCACTACTAACCTGCGTCCCCCTGTCATCCACCGGTTTCCTACGTGGGACCTTAACAAAGTCCTATCGGCTCTCACCAAGGCTCCCTTTGAGCCATTGCGTGAGGTCTCCCTAAAATTTCTGTCCTTCAAAGTGGCTTTCCTTATCACTTCTGCCCATCATATCTTGGAACTGGCCTCCCTGTCTATCCGTCAGGATCTCTGCATCTTCCACGCCAACAGAGTTGTACTATGATTGGATCTGGCCATCATCCCGAAGGTTAACTCCATTTTTTACAGGTCGCAGGAGCTTGTGCTCCCCAATTTCTGTCCCTTGCCTCACCATCGGTTGGAGAAGCTCTGGCACACATTGGACGTTTGCAGGGCTATCAGAATCTATATTACCCGTACGTCCTCCTTCTGACAGATGGAAGCGCTCTTTGTTTCTTTCCAGCCGGCCTCCATGGGGTTCAAGGTTACGGCGACAGTGGATCAGGGCCACCATTTCCACAGCCTATGAGGCTCATGCCCTGCCAGTCCCTCGCAACATCACGGCTCACTCTACCAGGAGTGCTGCTACTTCAGCGGCTTGGTCCACACAGGCCTCCTTGGAGGAAGTATGCCAAGCGGCCACCTGGGCCTCCCTGACTCCTTTCATCCGACACTATCGGTTGGACTCCTACACTTCGGCAGATGCTTCCTTCGGCAGGAGGGTTCTCCAAGGCATCCATTTGGACAGTGATTCGCGGGTCCGACCTACTCCCTTCCTATCGGACAACGGACTTTGGTATGTCCCATGCTTG
This sequence comes from Arizona elegans, assembly GCA_022577455.1. Classification (NCBI taxonomy): domain Eukaryota; kingdom Metazoa; phylum Chordata; class Lepidosauria; order Squamata; family Colubridae; genus Arizona; species Arizona elegans. The sequence continues at coordinate 6,738,569 of JAKOOJ010000003.1, forward strand.
ACTGCCGTTCCCGCTGTTAGGAGAAAGGGTGTTGGTCTTACCTGATATGCCCTTTCTCTGACAGGCAGGCACGGCAGTCAGCCCACCCTGTCTTTGGCTGCCCCCGGGCTGTCTGGGGGTGGGAGGCTTCTAATTCTCTTGATTGTATCTTTATTAAATTATATTTAAAAAGATAAATCATAACAATAAAAACTAATACAAAACAAAAAAGAATAAACAGAAAAAAGTGCAGAAAAAAAGGAATAAAAATGGGGAGAGAAGAAAACATAGTAAAGAAAAAAATACAGAGAATTTTTTTCTCCTTTATCACAAGTATAAACAATTTTAATAATTTATTTTATTAAAATAAAATTTTATATTAAAAATAAAATAATATATAAATTATTTATAATAATAATTTATAATATATCTCTTGAAATACAACAAATGATCTCTACTTTCCACATCTCATCTCTTATCTATGAACAAAAAGGTTTGTCGTTCAGTCCTGATCAGCATAAGTCCATTAAGAGTGTACATATTTCAACCTTGATCAAACAAACCAACTTTAACCAAATAAACCAACTACTGTTCAGAAATATTGTGTTTGCTAGCTTTCTGGCTGGAAAGCTACAGAACACAATATTTCTGAAAGGTAGAAAGACTGGAAAGAAGCTTCCTTCTTCAGGATCCAAATTTCTTTTCATCACCCCAGCATGGGAGTTTCCTTGGATCCCAAAGATTGGCTTCTCCAATGCCTCTCCACGTAGGAATTACCCTCTCCCTACAGGGAGGGGAGGGGAGGAGAGGGGAGGGGAGGGGAGGGAAATCCTTTACAGGCAGCACTGTTTGTAGCAGTCCCTTCTGGCTTCCACACTGACTTTCTGGGGAATCTAGCAGAAAGGATGGCAAATGGTGATAATAGGATCACAGGGTGCTTGGTAACCAGTCATAAGTGCAAGCACGTTACCAAAAATGCCATCACACAACTATGGGGGTAGCGCAGCAGTGATAAGGTCAAGAATGGGTCGTAAATTGTTTTTCAGTGTTTTTTGTAATTTTGAATGGTCGTTAAATGACTCCTTGTTAGTTGAGGACTAAATGTACCATTTAGTGGTAAAACGGCTTTGGAATCCAAAGCTAATAAGCTGTCAAGACAGAGGTAGGATAGATCCCCCCCGCCCCCGGCCGACACTTTGTGTTGTATCACATTCTGGGATAGAACACTTATCCTTAACTGGTTCAGAACCAATTACCTAAACTCTGCAACAAACACATTCTACCATTATCTCATTCCAATGCCCATCTACAACTCAGCCACCACAGACCTCTTGCGTAGCTCTTTCTCCAGGTAGACTTTGCAAATCTTGGTCTTAGCTATATCCCAGCAATCTGTAGATAAAAGACAAAGGCTGCCTGTTGCATATCTGCATGAGTCAGTGCTTAGTATCCATCTCCTTCCAATCAGAAGACACAACTAAAACAGTGACTCATTAAAAAAACAGTACATATGGAGCAGAGGAACATGACATACAGCGAGTCAGATTAATTGATCATCTAACTCAAGATTGGTTACCTCACTGACCCAAGCCCCACCTTCCCAGATTTTCAGATAAGGGTCTTTATCACTCTTATCTGGAGATGCCATAGAGCAGGAGTTCCCAACCACCCCATCCGCAGACCACTATCTCTCCACAGCTGTTGGGAACCAGACTGTGCAAGCGGCGGACAAACATGAGAAGCTCCATTTGCGTATTTGGCCGGATTAGTGCCAAAACCATCCCCTGTTGCTGCCGCTGTACCCCCACTGCCTGTCCACAGAGCCAGAAAGGTTGGAGATTGCCGTCACAGAGTAATCAAGAGTCTGGACTTTTTGATTCAAAAATGGTTTTTCATCCCTCGAGTCAAAGCCTTCTTTTCTAGACAGGTAATTCTTTGACATTTAATAATAAACCTTTTGGGATGCATAAGCATATGTAAGAAAAATTATATTTAATTCATTATGCCTCAATTATCAATTATATGAGAAATGCTAAATAGAGGGTGGAGGGATTTTTAGCCTAAGAATATTCAAGCTCAGAGATTTTCTCTGTGAAAAATGCTCTAGAAAGTCTTAGTGAATAGACAACTGGATTAATATAACACTGATTAATATCAAACTATAATGGGCTATTTTTTTCCTAAGCCTTGGAGTTTCCTTTGAATAAGGACAAGATAGGATTGCCACTTTCTCTTTTTTAAGAAAAATATTTCTGAACAGATGTCTTTTTCTTCTTCTCAGTGTTTTCTCACAAATGCAGGGTTTGCTTTTTTTCAAATCAATCAAATATTGTTTCACTGGTTACAACTGGAATTAGAACGTCTTCTAACAGTGTGTGTGTGTGTGTGTGTGTCAGTGGTGGGTTGCCCCTGGTTTGGACCAGTTCGCAAGAACCAGTAGTAAAAGCGGTGGGAGGCCCCGCCCACCACCCCAGATGTCATCATTGGTGATCTGCGCATGCGCGATTCTGTTGCAAACCAGTAGTAAAGATAAGTAGAACCCACCCCTTTTGTGTGTGTGTGTTGTGGACTAGGATAGGACAGGAAGTGACCAACCATCTTGTCACCTGAGCTGGATGTTGTGGATTGAGAGAGAGTGACTTGCCCAAGGTCACCCTGCTGACTTCACATCTAAAGTAAAAACAGAACTCTGAGTCTCCTTCTTTCTAGCCTGGTGCCTAAAGCTTGATTTAGATTTGTCCACAACTGTTCCTAGGCATCAATACATACTTATGCTGTGAATGGGTTGATGGGTAAATGTAGGCTGCAGATGGTTGCAGATGGGTGAATGTACACATCTCAACTACACATTGTATGGAATGATTATCTTACATGCTGATCGGTTGATCCTGTTGGGAGAGAAGAGGAAAGCAAGGCCCATTCAAACAACAAAATGGAGCAGCTAGAGGAGAGACTTGCCAGAAAAATCATAAATGCAACAGCTATGTAACTGTGTCCAAACAACAAATTGCATATGTTCCATGACGTGCAGTGACGCAGAAGTCTAAATCAAGCTTTAACCACTGACTAGCACTAGATCAATTTGGCTATTGTCTGTAAGTCCCTTTTAAGCTTAACACAACCACTCTGAGTACCGTGTTTCCCTGAAAATAAGACCCTGTCTTATTTTTATTTATTTATTTTTTTGCCATCAAAAAGGCACCAGGTCTTATTTTCGGGGGGATGTCATCCACCGACTCACCTCACTCGCGCACATCACCCCCGGCCTCTTTTTTGCTATCAGAGGCCTTCAGGAACTTCTTCATCCAGCAAGGCGGTAATGCTTTTCTGATAACAGAGCTCCAGATCGATGCAGAGCTCTGTTAACAGCTACAGAGGCTTTCAGGAAAGCCTTACCGGTTGCAGAAGAAATGGGCTGAGGTGTGTGAGGCCTGGCTGCAAGTGTCCGAAGGTAAGTAGTAGGGCAGCTCCACTCCCCATCCCCACGCTAGCTTAATTTTACCTATGTACCCTGGAGTTGGGCACACATGTAAAAATCAAGCTAGGGCTTACTTTCTGAGTAGGTCGTATTTTTGGGGACACACGATAATATCTTCCTCCCATCAGAGTGCTCAAAAATGTATATTGCAGAGTAATAACTGACAAGATCAAAAACAGGTCTTATAGTGTTCTATCCAGATATCAGTGATACTGCCCAGGTGTCAACCATTTCTCCTGCTGAGAAATCAATGGCTATTAGTTCATTATGATATAAAGAGGGCAGAAAAAAAATCAAGATTTAAATTTGAGGACTGCTATATACAGGGCTTGAATTATCAGGTGTTTTTCTACAAACTGCATTAAAAGTATCTTACCAGAGTGGTATTTCTGAATGGTTGGCTATAAATTATTGGCCTGGGAGAATTCTGATAGCAGAACTAGCTACTCCTACTTCCGTGTTTAGAATACAAGAAATTACTCCAAGCTTCTAAAATCCAGGCCACAGTTTCTGACCCTCTTGCAACTCTATTAACTGTGGATGGACTCAGTCATGTGACATCAGAACCACACAACGACCAGTCAGAACCAGTCAGTTAATCCAGACAGTAAACCTAATTCAGGCAATGAAGCAGGTAGGCCAACAATCCCACAGTTCAAGATCCAGCTAAAATGACAGTATCAGCAATTACAGCCATTCATATAAGTCTGTCCTGGAGCAAGACGGATCAAAGGTGGGAACATCCAGAAATTAAATGCAGCTCAGTTTATTCATGATTACATTTTGTTCTTCCTTCTTTTATTCAAACTCACATTAGCCTGGCACTACATGCCTTGTGGATTTCAGGTATCACTTGTTAACATACCTTACCCACTCAGCTTGTCAAATATTCTAAGAAGGTTGAAATCACTGATAATTAACATACATTCTGGCCCCATCTCTAAATGTACAAAACCACTTCTACGCAACATCTTTGGCCATTAAAAAAATATTGCAATTATATTGGCTGCTCCATTACACTTTTCAATACATTAGGATTTTAGATGCTGAACCCACTTATTTATTGGATCCAAAATGGCATTTATTATAATCTCTAGGCAATTAAATATTATCACTGTGGGGCAACCTTCTCTCTCACTCATTATATCACAGCAGGCACATCTCCCCATTTTACTAGCCAAACATACAGATTCTGTTAAGTGTTTGGGAAGAAAAACTGGGTGCTGACCACCCATCAATTTTCTACTAATTATAAATCTGGTTCCCAGAGCACATATTTTTGCAAAACAATCCCGTATCTGAGAATTAATACTCTGCCTAAAATAATTGTTCATTATCTTTGAATAGCAGGGACATGAATATTTAATGGCCTTTGAACTTGTTATGGAAGAACTGAATACACAATGAACTGTTACGGATTCACTAATGCACTGTTGGTTTTCATGTGCTTTATAAATCACATTTTTTCATAACTTATTTAACAAGTATTTGACAGTTTACTCAGATGATCTAATCTAAAGAATCAGATATCCATTCTGAACTGGGTTGAAGGTGGTATAGTGCTCCATCAACACCCCTTGTATCCTAAACTGGAGAAATGTACCTTTGATGTACCTGTCTTAGATTACTTTGGCTCCCATGTTTCATTGGATTGGTCACACCCTGGTCCAAAGCCCATACCAGGGACTGCCCTGGGAAGAGCAGCCAAGACTTAGCAAAGATGGAAGACCTCACCTTCACCTCCTGTTATCTGCTGACTTCATCAGAAGGAAATGGACATTCCTCCTCCCATCCTGAGTCCTTTGGGGGAAAGGGGAAAGGAGAAGAGGCCTTCTCATGCCTAAGTGATAACCCAGACAGACATAAGGAAGGAAACAGGCCCTTCCACTGCCCCATAGAGAGGGGGAAAGGGAGAGGCAGGCCTAGCACATCAAAGAGGTTGGGCACCAGAGGAGCTGGTGGTGTGAGGGCAAGAACTAACAAGATCAAATGTCCAGAATCTGAGACCATATTGTCCTGTTGCAGTAACAAAGTCCAATGTTAAACATTTCTCCTAATGAGAAACAGATGTCTCTCAATCTATACACAAGGCCAAGAGATAGAGATTTGAACCTGGATTGATGAATTCTAGATTTTCCAGCATCTTTGCAATGCTTCAGATTTAAAGGCAAAATGCTACTTGAAAATGCTCAGGAATGCTCACATAGCACTTGTCAGCAAATCCTTAAAGCAGCTGTGCTGTGCAAATCCAGGAAAAAATGCATTTGGTTCAAGGAGTAGAAAACAGATGATAAGTGCACCTCTGCACACTTTTGCTTTTGAATACATCTGATGATCTACACAGCCCCAGATTATCAGTACTCTGACATATAGAGCCTAAATATAACAGATTATTTCTAGCATAGTTTGCACAGATACAAGATACAATTCTTTAAAAATTAGGAGGAAAAAATCCCGAAGAGCTCAAAGAAAACTAAGAATAGTAAATGGAAGTTAGGAAAAAGATAGAAAACTGAAGCACAAGAATGGTTTGAACAGCCTGTTAGATAAGCACATCTACCTAATATCTTGAATTTTTATGGTAAGATCAGAGCTTTTTAATATAACAGCAATCCTATTTTCAGCTGTTCTAATTCCCTTGATTCAGGCTAAAGGGTGAAGGAGAGTTCAGTGTTGTAATATTAACATAAGTGAAGGGACGTTGGTCTTACCGTGATACGTTCCTTCTCGTAGTGTAAAATGGGAGGTGCCAGTCTGGGTATTCCTTGCTCTAGCTCTATGTCCTGAGCTGAAAAGTTCTGAAGATCCGCCTCCCTGGTGACGTCTCTTCAGTTTTGCCAGCGAAGCGAAAGCGAATGGTACGCAGTCCAGGCCAAGTTACGGAGACTGAAAGATAGAAACAACATGCTCCACCAGGGGAGCCGGTCCAGGCAGCCACAAGCAGGGTGGGGCTGGCACCTCCCATTTTACACTACGAGAAGGAACGTATCACGGTAAGACCAACGTCCCTTCTCCATAGTGTAGAAATGGGAGGTGCCAGTCTGGGATATACCAAAGACAGACCAGCCCTAAGGGAGGGAGCTGTCCTGGGCCGACGACCCCGGATCTTCATGAACCCGCTGCAGTACCCTTCTCCCAAAGGCCGCCTCCGCCGAAGCGAAGGAGTCAAGTCTATAGTGACGGATGAAGGGAGTGGGAGAAGTCCATGTGGCCGCCCTACAAATGTCATCCACTGACGCCTGAGTAGACCAGGCCGCAGTCGTGGCAGCACTGCGGGTGGAGTGGGCCGTTATCCCTGAAGGTACCGGGAGAGCCTGAAGCTCATATGCAGATGAGATGCACGTCCTAAGCCAGCGTCCCACCGTGGAAGAAGTCACCCTGTGGCCAAGAGTCGACGGCTGAAAAGAGACAAAGAGAGCCTCCGTCTTTCGGAAAGAAGAGGTTCTAAAAATGTAAATACGGAGGGCCCTCTTCACATCCAAAGTGTGCCAGCTCTGCTCCAAAGGGTGTCGAGGCCGAGGGCAGAAGTCAGGCAGGATCAACTCCTGTGCTCGGTGGAACAAGGAGTTGACCTTAGGAAGGAAGGCAGGGTCCAGCCGCAGAACCACCCTGTTGGGGTGAAAAATACAGAGGTCTTTCCGCACCGATAAAGCCGCCAATTCTGAGATCCGTCGGGCAGACGTAACGGCCACAAGGAAAGCTACCTTACACGATAGGAGACGGAGACTGGTCTCCCTCAGCGGTTCGAAAGGTGCCTTAGTCAAAGCCTGAAGAACCCTAGCGAGATCCCAAGTGGGATAACGGTGAATAGGCGGCGGTCTTAAATTAGTTGCCCCACGCAGAAAGATCTTCACCCTCGGATGGTTAGCAAGGGAGCCCCATCTCCCAAATGTCAAGACAGTGCCTAGCGCAGCCACTTGTCGCCGTAGAGTGTTAGTGGAAAGTCCCATGTCCAACCCGTCCTGCAGGAACTCCAGCACCTCCACCACCGATGCAGACGTCGGGCTCAACTGTCTGGAGGCACACCACCCGGCAAACCTGTTCCACGTTGCCTCATATATTCGCGTGGTGGAGGGCCGCCTAGCCGCCTGCATAGTCCTGATGACCCTGGTCGGAAAGTTCTCCCGCCTCAAGAGGCCCCGCTCAACCTCCAAGCGGCTAACTGCAGTCTCTGCGGGTCCGGATGCTGAACCGGGCCCTGGCTGAGCGCGACTCTGTCCGGGGGAAGTCCCCAGGGAGGGACGACCGACAGGTCGACCAGGTCGGCGAACCAAGGGCGTCTGGGCCAATAAGGAGCCACTAAAACCAGTTCCGCCCCCTCCAGTATCAACTTCCGAATGACGGCCGGGATTAGGGGTAGGGGAGGGAATGCGTAAAGGAGGCCCTTGGGCCATGGGGTCCGCAGAGCGTCCACCCCCGCCGCTCCTGGGGCAGGAAACCGGGAGAAGAAAAGGTGGAGTTGTGCGTTCGCTGGGGAGGCGAAGAGGTCCACTACCGGGCGGCTGAACCGGTCGACTATCTCCGCAAACAAGTTGGGATGGAGCCTCCACTCCGAGGGATCCACAATGGCTCGGCTCAGCCAGTCGGCTTCTACGTTGTCCGTCCCTGCGATGTAGTCTGCTGTCAGAGACAAAAGGTGAGTCTCTGCCCAAAGACAGAGGGTCTCCGCCTCTTGCATTAGAGGCCCGGAACGAGTTCCCCCTTGCCTGTTGATATGGGCTTTCGTCGTCGTATTGTCTGTGAGAAGGAGCACATGCTGCCCCCTCACCTGCGGTAGAAAAGTCTGAAGAGACAGACGGGCAGCCCGGAGCTCCAACCAATTGATCTGATGGAATAGATCCTGGCAGGACCAGCGTCCCTGGGCCACCTGAGACCCGCAATGGCCCCCCCAGCCCGTCAGACTGGCATCCGACGTTACTATCACCCTGCGGGGTTCCCTGAAGAAGCACCCCTTCTGGATGGCCCCCGACATCCACCATGTCAGGGATCGTAGGACCCGTGGGGGAACCTGAACCCTCATCTTGGATGAGCTTGTTCCTGCCTTCTGAAAGGGGAGCAAGAACCACTGTAGTGGTCTCGCATGGAATCTGGCCCAGGGAACTATGTTCATACAAGAAATCATTTTCCCCAACAATTGGGATAGCTGGGCTACCTGAACTGGCTGGGATCCCTGAATGGACTGAATCAGCGCCCTGATACTGTCCTGTCTGTCCGGGGACAAGAAGACCTGCCCCGCTATCGTGTCTATCAGGGCCCCCAGGTGAACTAACCTTGTAGAAGGTACGAGATGACACTTTGCCAGATTCACCGAGAACCCGTGGTCCCTCAATACCTGTATTGTCGTGGCCAAGTCCTGTTCCGCTCGACGCTGGGAGGACCCTTGTATGAGCAGATCGTCGAGGTAACACTGAATTCTGATGGGAAGAGACCTGAGATACGCCGCCAAGGCAGAGAGAATCTTGGTAAACGTCCGGGGGGCGGAGGCCAGCCCGAACGGCAGGGCAAGATATTGAAAGTGACGGCCTGAATAGCAAAACCTCAGGTATTGACGATGCTCTGGCCGAATAGGGATGTGGAGGTAGGCTTCGGTCAAATCTATGGAGGCTAGAAAGTCTCCCTCCCTGATTCCGGCTAAAATGGAATGCAGGGAGTGCATTTTGAACCTTCTGTAAACGATAAACTCGTTGAGGCCTTTCAAATTTAGAATTGCCCTCCACCCTCCCGAGGCCTTTGGGATGACAAAAAGGATGGAATAGAACCCGCGCCCCCACTGCCCCCGTGGAACCGGCTGAATGGCCCGGATATCCAGCAAATGCTGGATAGCCGATTCCATGAGTTCCCGCCTGAGCGGGTCTCCAGAAATGGGGCAGCGGAGGAAACGCCTTGGAGGGGGTGAAAGGAATTCGAGGGAGAGCCCTGCTCTTACTGTCTCCCTCACCCAATTGTCTGTAGTAAGGTCGTCCCAGCGGTCTGCAAACAGGCCGAGCCTGCCCCCAAGAGGATCCAGTGACGTACAGTCACTTAGATCTCCTGGCCCTTCTGCCACCGGAGCCCCTAAAGGGCTTGTTGGACGACTGTTGGCGACCCCGGGGAAATGCTGATCTATCTGCCTGATAATTAGGTCTGAAGGAGTGAAAGGGCCGTTGCTGACGGGGAAAGCTTGGCCCGGCTCCCCCCTGGCGGAAGGAGGGCCGCCTATAGTAAGGGGATGAACGGAAGTCCGTTCGCCTGCTCTGGGACGAGAGGACCTTCCTTTTATCCCTTGTCTCGATAAGTAGGGGATCTAAGGCTTGTCCAAAAAGAAACCCCCCTTCAAAAGGAGCGGAAGCCAACTTCCACTTGTTCTTCCCGTCCATTCGCCAATGACGTAGCCATAGCATACGTCTAGCGGTGACAGACGAAGCCATGGCCCTTGCAGAGAACCTGGCAGCTGCTAAGGTAGCGTCCGCCATGTATTCAGCTGCAGCCAAAATCTTAGAAAGGTCTTGGTGGGCCCGAACATCATCTGGTGCCAAATGGCCTTGAAGCTGGCGAAGCCATCTGACCGACGCTCTGGTGATAAAGGATGCTGCCGAAGAAGCTCTTACAGCCCAGGCGTCCGCCTGGTGCGCACAACGAAGTGCCGTCTCCTCTCGCCTATCTTCTGCCTTTAAGGCGTCCTCTGCATCAGGTGGTAAAACAGAAGAAGAGGTGAGAGCCGCCACCGGAGCGTCCACCTTTGGAACCTCCAACAAGGTAAGCATGTCCGCATCCACCGTAAACAACTGGTTGTCCAGCCCTGAGGCCCTGGAAGGTAGAGCTGGGGCCGCCCACTGCCTACGGATCATGTCCAGAAACATTCCCGGGATAGGAATAGTATCCGCCTCCACTGCCTGCTCTGTGAAAAGATAATCATCCTGTTCTTCAGTACCTGAGGTGCCAGATAGTGCTGGGTCAGGGCCCAATCGAGCAGTGGCCCTGGCCTTTGTCAGGAGAGGCTTCAAAAGGGCAAGATTAAATAAGCCCTTGAATGCAGGCCTGGGTGGTTGGATCTGATCCTCACCCGAAATCTCTCCCTCCTCCAGGTAGTCCTCTGCATAGTCAACTAGTTCAGAAGGGGAAGGGGAGACCTGCCCGTGATAATCCTCAGAAGGGGCCAAATAGCCCTGGGACTCCCCCTCAGGTCTAAGGACATACATTTGGGCAAACATCTGTGACTGAAGCTGCATCCCTTCTGCAATGCCCTGCCTAATTGCCTGCTCCACCCAGGACTTCATGGAATTCTGACCATCCAGCTCCCCGCCTTCATCCTGGCGAAGGCCAGCTGCAGTGGGGGTATAGGTGGCTTCAGGGCGTTTGGTCCCAGAAGGCCCTGGACGTTGCTGGGGCTCAGCCTGCAATTCTGGAGACCATGCCCTGGATGGCCCAGCCAAGATAGGAGAATGGACAGTCTGAGGGACAGAATCTTCCACAGTTTGAACTGATGGCTGAAGCGCAGGCACAGTGGCTTGAGGGGGTTCAGCAGCCGTATTAATGGCAGCGGCCTTTGCAAATTCTCTGTCCAAAGCACGTTGTCTAACTTGAGCTGTCTTTTCCTCAGCCTTGGAACGCCCGGGGCGAGCTCTAGCCTTGGCCTTAATTTTATTAGCTGCAGCAATGCTGGCCGTTCGTGGCCTAGAGGCCCTACCCTTATCAGGTGGGGGGGACCAGGAGCCCTCAGCAGAGAAAGATGGTTGCCTGTCAGCATCCCCCATGATGTTAAGTCAGATGGTAATCACAGGGCAACCAAAATCCCAAGACTCTGCAATAGATAATAAAGGAGAGAGAGAAAAATAAATAAATAAGTAAATTATACTAGCCATGAAACTAAAAGAAAAAAAAAAACAAAATGGCTCCCGGTTCTCAAAATGGCCGCTCTTCAACTGCCACAGTTTAAATAAAATCTCTCTCTGATGATTAGCAGCAGTATCAGGTCAGGCCGCCAGGCAAACCCGCAGATAAATAAGCACTGATCAGAAAATCCACACTCTCCTCTGCTGCTCAAGTAGAATAAACCAGCGCTGTGCCCAAAAGTTGCCAGGGGATCACAGCCGCCTGGACTAATTCGCGCCAAGAATGCGCGGGGACGAAAGCCGCCGCGACTTACAGGCCGCCATTACTAGCCAGGGTGTAGCGTGGCCCTTTGCCAGTCATGCACTCTTCAACCAAGGCACCTGAAGCCACCAGCCAAATACAGGCTGGCGCAGCAGCAGCAAGCCTCCCAGCAGCAAAAGGGAAGAAGAAAAAAAAAAAAAATAAAGAATCCAGAGAAAAGGGTTTACTTTTTCTGGCTCAAAGCTCAGGAGCTAAAACTTTGCAACCATGAGCTGTGCTGAGCTGAAAAAAAACTGAAGAGATGTCACCAGGGAGGCGGATCTTCAGAACTTTTCAGCTCAGGACATAGAGCTAGAGCAAGGAATACCCAGACTGGCACCTCCCATTTCTACACTATGGAGAACACACAGGAGCTTCAATTCACATTATGCATACTTCTACCGAGCTTTCCCAGATTTCATCTTAATCCTATGTATCAAAAAAGCAAAAGAAGAAAAGAATGTGTGTGTGAGAGGGGGAGAGAAGGAGACAGAGAGAGAAGGGGGAGGGAGGGAGGGAGAAACCAGGCTGGCATAAATGGCTTTTTTGGAGACCTTTCGGGATAGCACAACTTGTAAGAGAAGTATAATTTGCAGCTTTCAGAGTTGTCTGTCAGGAGACGTGGTATCAATTCACACTGCAGCACTTAGGTAATAAAGCAACTGTCTCTTCTGCAGCCTTTGCAGTGGAAGATGAGGAAGAAGTGTTGCTTGAAATCACACTGATGGAGCACCTGTAAACACATGGGAACTTGAGGAGTTGAGGTTGGAGGGAGAGGGGGGAGTTTTCGTCATAGGGAAGGGAGGGGGAATAGCAACAGCCCCTAAAGTCAGAGCAGGATATTAAAGATGATGCTAATGAACCCTGATGCCCAAAGCAGAACATTCAAAGGGCATGACTGCAGGCACAGGACAAAGGAAAATAATCAGAATTCACACATCATACTAAGGGCCTTTCCCCATTGCTAAATTAAAGTGCAATCCATTGAATCAACACAAAACTATACAGGTAGTCCTTGACTTATGACCACCAAGTACAGCATCCAGATTTCATATTTACAAGGAGTGTAAAGCATGATAATTTCTTGTTTTAGCTTTTGGGAACGTCAGCAGCTACTGTTGGAGGCATGGTGAGCTAGATTCCTCTCCATGGACAGTGGAGTCAGTGACTGTGGCAAAGCCTGAATGGTGAGTAGGTTGGTTCTTTGTTACATTCTGGATAAGGAGATGGTGAGAAATCACCCATTTGTGCTCTGGATGATTACTCTTCAGAAGGACACTGCAGGATAGCAGTCTCCAGCACATAAGAGTGTTCAGAGGTGAAGGGATTAAATCACCAAACTGACAACCGAGGCCAGTGCCTTTAAGGAACACTAAGTTTGCTAAACCTCACTTCTAATGAGAAGAGCCTTGGTGGCCCAGCAGACTAAAGTGCTGTTAAATAGCATCAGCTGCCTGAAATTACTGCAAATTCAAATCTCACCAGGCTCAAGGTTGACTCAGCCTTCCATCCTTTCGAGGTAGGTAAAATGAGGACCTGGTTTGTGGGGGCAATAAGCTGACTTTGTATAAAAAAGAACACCGCTGGGGGGGGGAGCCCTACTAAGCAGGTATATACAAAAGTATGAAGGCTATTGCTTAACGCATTGTAAGCCGCCCTGAGTCTCCGGAGAAGGGTGGCATATAAATTGAACCAATAAATAAATAAATAATCACTTTTGGAAATTGCTTATTTAAATATTTTAAGATTACCACAGTCTTTAGAATGACAAGTCTGGAAAGTCACTTGGTGAGTGTATCTTTATTTCGGAACAAAATAAAAAAAAAATAACTGTAGGTTTAAGAATGCTTGGTGAGTCTGTCTTCTATCCTGAACACAAGAAAATATTAATCATAAGTTTAAGAATGTTAAGAATCTGAAACAAGTAGTAAAAAGCTAAGTGAGATTTGAACTTAGAAAATTATAAACAGTCTAAGTCAGAGGTCCCCAACCCCCAGTCCGTGGACTGGCACCACTCTGCAGCATGCCAGAAACTGGGCCATGCAAACAACGAAAGCCCCATCTTATTTTACAATAAGATTTTGAAATTAATTATACAGAAAAAACAACTTCTGGTGAGAAATAGATCTTTTTTAGACGCAACAACACAAATGAGTCATTTTATGATTTCACAAACTTGATTCCAGAAAGGACTAAGTATTTGAGGCAGAGGAAAGATATACAAGCCTATAAAGGATTAAAACATGATAGCAATAAAAATACCGAATAAGACTTTTGAAGAATGGAATCAGAAAATAGTAGCCACAATATTAACAATATCAGTAACAATGTCTGCTTTTATGGATAGACTATGTCCAAAAGATGCTACTGAAGAAATGGCAGATGCAGAATAAATTTTATCTGACAAGATGGAGGTTGTATCGAAAATTGATTTACAACTGACAGGCCAAGAGAACGACTTAGAAAAGGTTAATTCACTGGACCTACAACAGAAACTGACTGAGGCCTAAAGTTTAAAAGGGAAAATACAAATGATGAAGCAAGAGAGTGACCTGGATTATTTCTTTTCCTATTGGATTTACAAATAGTAATAACAATAGCACTTAGAGTTATATACCGCTTCATAATGCTTTTACAGCCCTCTGTAAGTGGTTTACAGAGTCAGCATATTGCCACCAACAATCTGAGTCCTCATTTTACCCACCTCGGGAGGATGGAAGGCTGAGTCAACCTTGAACCTGGTGAGATTCAATCCGCTGAACTGCAGCTAGCAGTCAGCTGAAGTAGCCTACAGTACTGCAGTCTAACTACTGCGCCACAAAAGAGGCTTTTAAAGCCTTGAACAGCTCTGTGCAATGTGGGCAAAGAGGAAATGAAGAGAAATAAAATTCTACAACAGTATTTGAATGACCTAAAGATCAGAACTGTTTGAAGTACAGGTAGTCCTCGACTTACAACAGTTTGTTTAGTGACCGTTCAAAGTTACTGAAAAAAGTGACTTCTGATCATTTTTCATACTTATGACCATTGCAGCATCCCATTGGTCATGTGATCAAAATTCATTTGTTTTTTCAATCAAGGGTTAAAACAAGATAAGTTGACATTTCTGGCACCCCTTTATGGACTTTCTGCTGGCACCAGAACTGAAAAGATGCTTTATGGATTTGTTTTATAGCTAAGAGATGGGATAAGAGAGAGTGAAGAGTCACTAAATTTGTTTAAACTTGTTTTGATAAAGTTGGAAATTGCTTCTTTATACATTTCTTTTTTCTCTATTATAGTCCTATTTCTCTCTCTCTTCTTTTCCTTGCTTACCACACTTCCTTGCTTACTGCAAAGTCTCAGGAGAATACTGCTCATTTCAAAACCCAGCTCCTCTCCAGCCTTTTCTGCAGGGGAAAAAAAAGAAAGAATAGTGGTTGAAATGAGTGCCCAGAGGGGAAAGAGGAGAAGTCTGCCTGCATCAGCCTGTAGGCACTAGATGAAGTCTGACCGCTGCCTGACTGGTCCTGACAGTAAGGGCAAGGAAACGTGTAAGATCTGGCACATCTTGAAACTGCTGCTGATTGCTGTCAGCTTAAGAGGAAACTATTTTAATGCCACTACAGCTAAGGATGACTCAAGGCTGTCTCAGGCATGGATTGATGAAGGCAACATCATGGGGATATGGCAGAGTAAAGATGTTGCCAGGGAAGACTTGACAACAAGCTATCACCCGTGGCTGCTTAGCATCCTGTCATGGAGTCATGCAGAACCCAAACAGACACTCTGTTCTAGTTAGCTGGAAAGTGAAACTGAGAGATGGAGATAGCTAGGAAGATTAATACCATTGGAAAAGAAAGGGTAGCTGCAGAGCTGACAAATGTATAATCTTAAAAAAAGAGGAGTGGAAACAGAGATGGAGGTGCAATTTCTGGTAAAACAATGGTCTGGCGGTTAAAGTTTGCAGATTTTACAGAAAAGCAATGGTAGCTGGAGTTCCCAAGACAGACTGTGTGATATGACATAGATAAATTTTTGTGGCAGTTCTTGGGATGCCCAAGGCAAGACATATGGGGAGGGGGGGAATAATCCCAATAAAATTTTTGAAACTGCCAAAAAGTACCCATCTATCCAGCCCAGATGGTTTCCATGGGGGAGAGTGAAGACTAAGGTAGGAGAGACCAAGACAAAGACTGAGCCAACACCAGTTACATAGAGATTGCTGGACAATGTAATTTGCCCCTTTCCTATTCTCTATGGAGGCAGAACAAAACACTGAAGCAGCACTATTGATATAGCTGACACACTAGGCTATACACCACACAAAAAACTCCACATATTTAATAAATGATGCTTTTATTTTACAATGCCATACCATTGAATATAACTTACGTCTCTGACTAATTAAGTACCCATCAAGTCATTGTCAATGCTTACCAACCACATGAATTTTATCCATGGCAATCTGTTCCTAACCTGGTCTTTCAGGTCTTCCTATGCACTAATCCATACTGTAACTGAGTCTATTGCTGCTCCTCTTCCCTGTCTTCTCTTTCTTCCATCTTTCTCAGCATTAGAGCCTTTTCCAGAGAGATACCGTAGATCTTCACGTAATGTGTCTCAAGTGGTCATTTGTGCCTTGGGTGAGAACTCTGGTTTGATGCATTACCCTTATCTTTTCCCCTGCTGTTTATCAGTCAAGCAGGTGGAAACAGAAGAGATAAGACTTTCAGTTTATCTAGTTGCCTGTAACTTTTGCAAGGGAATGTTGCCCAAAAGTAAAAATACAAACCAAAATCCCATTTAATGTGCTGGCTCTTGTATTACAACCTGTGAATCTATAAAGGGACAGGACAGAATGCTTGCGTCATGGTTAAGTCCAAGTTTAACCCCTGACAAAACTGTAAGCTTTTGACTGCACTAAACTAAAATGTAGCTTCTGTGGCTTCTGCTTAGCACACTCACAGTATAGATATAATAATTAAAAGCTTGATTTATGACAATATGAGAATCAGGCCACAGTGTGGTTTGTTCTGGGCTTAGCACAGGAGGTAGTGCTTTTTAGTATCTCAAGGGACAGATCTGGCTTTTCGCAGCCAGTTGAAAGTTGCACTTTAAGTGTGGATAACAAAAGTATACTCCTGAATATTTGCCGTGATGTTTGATCTGATTCCTTGTATGAGTAGGTGCCATCACAGTCAATCAAGTAAATAATGTAAAGTCCAGCTCCCCAGGGATTCTTGCACATTGGGGTTTTTGAGGGGGAGCGGGATGGAGGCTTGCACAGCTCTCCTTGTAGCTTGTATTATTTCTTCCTTTGGGCTGTACATATCTACAGTATATCATCCTCAAAGAGAGAGAGAGAGAGAGAGAGAGAGAGAGAGAGAGAGAGAGAGAGAGAGAGAGAGAGAGAGAGAGACGAGAGAGAGAGAGAGAGAGAGAGAGAGAGAGAGAGAGAGAGAGAGAGAGAGAGAGAGACTTTCCTTGAGCCAGAGAAACTGAGGACTCAGAGCAAGCACTCACAACCCCTCCTGTCTCTTCTTCATAGTAGCCAAGCATGGGGACTTCCAAAATGACGCAGAGGATGCAGCCCAAGAAGCTGTCCAGGGCTGTGTGGCATGGGGGTGGTAACCATATAAGGAAAAGACGCATTTTAGCAACTCCCAAGAAGGCTGACAAATGAAAAAGACTCTTAGCACAGCTGTGGCATTTACTTATTTCATATTAGCAATTTAAAATGATTTCAGCAGTGCCTCAGAACTAAGAACTCATCTGCTAATGGTGGACTTGCATCATGAGACCTGTCATGACATAATGCTTAAGACACTGAGGGCATTACTGAATGGATGGAAAACTCATACTATTACCAACGACACTTGTTCACAATTCCACCCTTCCCCTTTTAAGAAAGAAAATAGCAGAAGCATTAGGAAAAGATGGCTCATTTTAATGCTTGGTGAAATTCTGGGAAGGAGTTTCACTTGGAAACAAATAAGCTATAAATCAAGATGTCCCAGATACACCTTACCCCAATTAGAACTTTTTTATTTTTCTAAACCTCTGAATAAGTAGAATAATAACATGTTCTTGCCTTACAAGATTGCCAGAATTATGTAAAGTAGTAGAAGAAAAGTGAAATGAAATATTATAAATCAGCACTTGCACTGCTTTTAATTTAATTGATATTTACAAATGACTCCATGGCTTCCCCCCACCCCATGAAAGCTAGTATAGACATGTGTGTATATGATTATAGCAGAAACACAGATGTCGAGTTTCCCTTGAGTCCTTTAAATGGAAAAAGAACCTTGTGCACAAATTTATTTTCAAGTCTCCACTATCCTCTGGTTTCCCTCCCTTCTTGCTCAGGAACAAAACAGTAGTAGCAATTACACTAATAAGATGCAGTTCACAGATGGGCAGCATATCTCAAAGGCAGCAGTGAAGCAGCTGGGGATGACATCAGCCGAAAGGAAATATGTCTACTCGATTAAAAACTGAACCCCAATCTTTCTTTCCCCATCTTTGGAGAGGGGTCATACAAAGAAGTAGCAACATACTTCAACTCCAAATGATCCCAAAATAAATTCCTGGCATCCCAGTGGAAACCTGGGAAAGAAACCTTCAACAACTTAAATACTGGTGAAAATGGTGCACATTGATAGAAAGCAATTTTTTAGTATCCCTTCCTTCTATTCAACTTAGGAAGTTCACACTGCCCCAGGAGCTCTTGACACAATTCTACAGAACTATTGAGTCTCTCATCTGTAATTCTATAACTGTCTGGTTTGGTAAAGCAACTAAACAGGACAGGAACAGACTCCAACAGGTCATTAGAAGTGCAGAAAAAACAACTGCAAGAAGCTTACCTTCCACTGAGGACCTGTATACTGCAATGCATGGGTCAGAAAAAGGGCTAAGAAAATAACTACAAACCCCTCACATCTTGGACATAAACTGTTTAAGCTCCACCCTTCAGGATGCCGCTACAGGGCACTGCATGCCAAAACAAATAGACACAGGGACAGTTTTTCCCTTCATGACATCACTCTACTGAACACGTAACTCTGACAGTACTGTCTAATGTCTATGTATATTTACTCATGTTATATGGCTGTAGTAATATTATTATCCTTCTCATTTTCTCTATAACCCCCTCTTATTGGTATCATCATCATCATCATCATTCTGTTGCTTTGCATGTATATTGAGAGCTTCTGCACCAAAGACAAATTCCTTGTGTATCTAATCACACTTGGTCAATAAAGTATTCTAAATCATGCACTAAGGTCTTGGAGTTTCTTTCTTCTCCTTAACATTTTAACAATTTAGTCTTAAAAGCCCTTTTAAAAAATGGAGGGGGATGGGAGCCCATCATGCTATCAGAATAAATTTGTATTATGAATTAACGGTACATAAACTCCCATGCCCTTAACAATGAAAATATAGGGAGAGAGATGGTTGTTAAAGGTTTAATTGAGTGCTGTACACATTTATGAGCCATGAACCCAAATGATTGAAGAACATTGCTTTAGATAGTATGCAACCCCGTCCCATTCTCAATAGAAAGGCAGAATTCTATTCTGCCTTTCAAGAATTGCCAATCTAGCAGTCTATATTATAGACAGACTGATTACACGTTCCCCACTTTTGTCAATAATAACAACCTGATATGAAATCAGGAAGGGCTACAATCACTGTACTTTGCCAAAATAAAAAACAGAGGAGCCTATGTCTATCATTTCACCTCTCTGTTTTTATATATTAAAATTCATTCTTCCAGGGAAGCGGTTCTGTGCTATATAAACTCCCCTAGCAACTATGAACAGCTTACATATTGGGCAGAAGATGACAAAGAGCCTTCCGACTCCAAATCAATTATCCATGCATTATGCAACAGATTAATAAATTATTTTGCAAATAAGGAAGAAGCAAAAAACAAAACATTGTCATTATTATGTTCAGTTGACCAAGACTGTTTTCCAAGAGACAAAACAAGACAACACTGGGGTGGGTGAGAAATCATATCTGTATCAATCCTCTTGTAGCCATCTCCTACTACAGATGTAAGTCCCAAATAATGCTTCATAAGGGTATAGTTTCTTGTTTCTGTTGAGGAACTGAGGAATTGTTGAGGAACATTTGGAATAATCTATTGAAGGCTCCATGCCAAAGCTAAATAAGGTTGGAGCTCAAAATGAGGGCACTTTCATATGATAACAGTTTCACTACATTTCCAACCCCCAATTCCTTACAATCCACACAGAATGGCCTTCAATTCTGCCAGCTTCAGATTAGGCAGAGAACTCCATGAACCAATTCTTTCAGCTATGGAAGAAAAATCCAGAATTGGAACGTAAGAGTCCCACTACCACCACACCTGGAGTAACAAGGAGCTAACCCCCTTAGCTCCACCTCAAAGCAAGAAAAAGGAGTAAAATGCCTATCCAAAGTTTGAACACATTCTGTGAGTATTTGTCTGGCCACTGAAAATTCCTGGGCAGTTGTTACGGGTCAGAGAAGCCATCATTTTAGATAGGCACCATTCTTTTCGGCTTTATGAGCTGTGATGTTGAATAAGTAGCATAGCGGATTCTGGCAGTCAAATACTTTTACAATAGCTCTAACATAATTCTGTTAAGTGTGTGTGTGTTTTCTGTGTGTCTGTCAAAAAGAAAGAGAAAGATTGTATGTGATGGGTCAATGAACACATCAAATACCTCAGCACAATTGAGGTCAGGATGAAGCAAAAATTCATTGTACACTACTTGAATAGTTTTAAAAAATAAGAAGGACAAAGGGTTAGGGGCTTAAGCAATAATAGAAAATGACTAGAAGGATGAAGAGTGAAGGGGGGGAGGGTAGATACAAGGTTAGATGGTTTGTCTGATTTATATCCAACTTTTCTCCAGGAGCTTGAAAGATTTACATGGGATCTTGACCCAAGAACAATCCTTTGAGTAAGTAGACTGGCCTGAGAGAAAGCAACGGACTTCAAGATAACCAGAGTATTTTTATGCTGTTTTTATTATAGAAAACCAAGCAAAGTTATTTTTATTAGGACTGTGTGATTGACTAGAAGAACTAAAGTTTGCTTTGCTTATAATGCAGCCTACTTTCTTTCTCCTAACATAGTTATACTGCAGTCAATTAATACCAAGGACTTGCTTGTGCCCAAGTGGTGGGAGATATGCTGAAGTAATAGCAAAGATCATAGAAGAACAGATTCTCCTAGTAGTGAAATCTAAAATTTGTTACTACTGGTTCTGTGGGCGTGGCTTGGTGGTGGTGGGGTAATGTGACTGGGTGGGCGTGGCCATTTTTTTTTTTAACTTTTAAAACCATTTTTTCTACAACCTCTTCAGCGAAGAGGTTGAAAAAAAAATGCTTTCAAAAGGCTCTGACGATCCCAGCTGAGTTGCCTGATCGGCAGAGGCTTTTTTTCTTTTAAAAGCCTCTGACGATCAGGCAACACAGCTGGGATCATCAGACGCTTTTAAAAGCATTTGATGATCCCAGCTGAGCCGCACAATCATCAGAGGCTTTTTTTTTACTTTTAAAAGCATTTTTTCCGCCGAAGAGGTTGTAGAAAAAATGCTTTTAAAAGTAAAAAAAAAGCCTCTGATGATTGTGTGGCTCAACTGGGGGGGGGGGGCAGGGATTTTTGCTACCGGTTCTCTGAACCACCCGCCTCCATCGCTACCAGATCGGGTGATCCAGTCCGAACCGGGAGCATTTCACCCCTGGATTCTCCATGAGTCCCAGCATTGTAAGAAATGTTTTAGCTTAAGACAAAAACCAGCAGAGCCAGAAAAATGCCAATTTAGCCCTCAATGCAAGCTGAATGTCAGGAGGAGAGGCCAGACTGGAGCCAATTGGAGAATTTACACAGGGCCTATTCAAACTAAAGTCAGTGAGGTTTATTGCTATATACAGACAGTCTTTGACTTATGACCACAATGGAGCCCAACATTTTTGTTGCTAAGCAAAACAGTTGATAAATGAATTTTGACCCATTTTACAACCTTTCTTGCCACAGTTGTTAAGTGAATCACTGCAGTTGTTAAGTTAGTAACATCACTGTTAAGTGAATCTGGCTTTCCCACTGACTTTGCTTGGCAGAAGCTTGCAAAAGGTGATCATGTGACCCTGCAACCATCGTAACTATGAGTCATTCGCCACGCAACTGAATTTTGATCATGTGACCATGGGGATGCTGCAACAGTCATAAGTGTGCAAAACGGTCATAAGGCACTGTTTTTCAGTGCTGTTGTAACTTTGAACGGTCACTAAAGGAACTGTTGTAAGTCGAGGACTACCTGTATGGGGATAGAACTAAGGATTAAACAGCATTTCCCACAATTGCTCCTTTGCAGCAGTTTTTGAATAAGAAACATTTGTTTTAACTTCCAGTTCTCTCTTCTGACCGCTGGCTGAAATTATACAAACCAACCAACGAAAAAAATGCATTTGTTATTTCCACCTCCTTTAGGATATATCAGAATTTTACCAGAAAGAGCTGTGTCCAATCCTTCTGTTTTCCTCCTAACCATGGCTCAATAAATTATAAACTCTTTAAATTCAAAACATAAGGAAAACAGCCAACTCTTAACTAAAAGTAATTAGTTCAGGTTGTTCATTTACATGCCCGTAAATGCCCTTAATTCACCAAAAAAAAAAAAAAAAAATTAAAAAAAGTTCCTCAAAACAAGAGGATGATATAAATCAGTCATCAAATGAAGATGTCTGGGAGTTCCTTGTGAGAGGATAGGGAGAAAATTGAAGATCTCTCCCAACTGCTGGGTTAAATTGCTGTTTATCCATTTGAATCAGACAAAACTATACTAGAATAAAATTTGCCGTCTTGATTGCCAATTCCTAACCTCCTCTAGGTTGCTACTGAATGGTGATGTCCTCATTTGTTCATGCATGCAGGGGACGTGTTAAGCACCATGATTGGTCAGACAATGCGGCATTCCTGCTCTCCTCTACTTGTGAGCATTTCCATGGTGAACTACTAATCTGATAAGATTGCACATGGGTGGGATGGCAATGGGATTTGAGGAGGGCACAGGAATTTGGCAAATGGCCTCATCCTCCTTTCCTGCTTTCTTTGTATGCCAAAAGCAACAGAGGGCGAGTCTACTTGTCAATTTTGGAAGTGGTCTTGGGGAGAGGGATCCAGTTTTGGTAGCTGGTTTTAACTGTACTATCCTGGTTTACCACCAAGTTGTTCAGCAGGCTGGTGAAAAGTGCAGTGTTTTGAAAGAGCCAGGCTCATGTTAAAAAGTGCTGCTTCCAAACCACACACCACAGGAAGCTTGCTGAGGTCAGGCAGTTGGAAAGAGACAAGTGCCGTATTGGCTTCTTTTGAAAATGCTGTGCTTTCCGGCCTTCAAGTAGAGTATTGCTCTTTCAAAAACAAGCATCTCACCAGCTATCTCTGTAGGAAGGGTGGGGGGGGGATACCATGGGAGAAGAATGCCCAAGACTAGGGGACGGAGGACAGAAATGGACAAAAGATATTGGGTTAATCCTGACACTGTGCAAGTCACATAGCAGAGCTGACAACAGTAGGTGGCAAGGAGTATGTTCTAAATCCCTACAGTGCTAATAGCTGTCATTTCAAGGGGAAAACACTATATTTTACATTTGTATAGTTGAGGAAGACTTAAAGTTGGGCTGAGAACAAACAGCAATAGCACTTAGACTTATTGTATATATCACTTCATAGTGGCTTTTAAGCAGTTTACAGAGTCACCACATTGCCCCCAACAATCTGGGTCCTCATTTTACTGATCTCGGAAGGATGGAAGACTGAGTCAACCTTGAACTGGTTAGGATCAAACTGCTGGCAGTCGGCAGTTAGCCTGCAATAATGCATTCTAACCATTGCGCCACCTTATATGATGCCTTTATAGATTTTTGTACGATTGTATGTTTAGAGGCAAATGGCCCAGAATCTGAGGGAGACGCCACATTTGGGTCCTGAAGTTGGGTGTTGCTGCAGATTCCCTTTGAAAAGGGGTGAAGGCATATGCTCATAGTCCTAATGCATCCATTACCACCACACATTGCTTGATTCAATCAGTAGCGGATTAAGGCTCACTGGTGCCCTAAGCACAAGATGTTTTAATTTAGTTTTATCGATTTTTTTTTTTTACAAATCTTCATTGGGTTTTTTTTTTTTCTTTCTCAACTTTGTGGTGCCCCCTTTGGGCCTGATGCCCTAAGCATGTGCTTAGTCTGCTTAATGGTTAATACACCACTGGATTCAATGTTAAATAGTACAGTAGCTTTGGAGGGTGCCCAGTCATGAACATAGTTAACACTTTAAACAGTTGCAAACAGCCGCCGCGTTTGCACACCTTGTACTCCAAAAATAAATTTTAGGAACCAAATCCAAAGGACCACACAGCTCCAGCTTCAAGATGGAGTAACAAGATGGAGGACAGGCCATAATCCCTTGTGTGTCTTCACATCCTTCTCTTCCATTTTCCTTTCCATTATGTGCTTTTAATGTGGTTTAGAGTTGGCTGTGGAAATATCCAGAGGAGAGGTATTTGTAGTTATGGAAGCAAACAAGAAAGTGATACAGACTGCTTCTTTTTCTTAAGCATTAAGCATTTAGTACCAGGGGGATACTGTATATGGGTATTCCATTATCTCTTACGCACAAGGTTTAATGTGGCTTCTGTATCTCTCTCTTTTTTCTCTCTAAAATATAATGGCCCATGAGTTCAGTTTGCAGTAAAGGATTTGAACCCCATAGCAAGACTGATCGCTGTATATGTCTGATGAGACACAAACAAGACAAAACCGGTCATGTACTGCCTCCTAGTGCTCAGTTTAACTTAGTCTGATTACTGTACTAATATTCCAAAACGTTCTTGTGCTTGCACACTGTAGCATCTTGCAAACTACAATTCTGGAAAGGAGATTTAGAAAATTCCTTACAGCAAATGCCTCTGCCAGTGTAAATCAGCAGTCACATAAACAACACCCACATGCTTCTTCATTATCAAACTTATCAAGGTCTCTGCCACATCAACTCTTACTATGAGTAACGTCAGCTAACCAAAGTGACATACTATGTTCTGTTTAAAAGGCAAGAAGGTTTCCAGAACTTTAAACAGGAATAGCTTGGTTTGATTAGATATACCTAAAGTTTAGCAATAACCATTATTATTAAACCACAACTATCATTCCCCTCCTTTATCTATTTCTAATCATTTATGGTAGTCTCTGCAGTGAAATGTTAACATCAATGTTTTAAATGGTTTGTTTTTTCTTATTTTTTATCTAGTTCTAGTGTCTGTGTTAAATTATAGGGAATTAGATGCCAAAAGAAATAGACACAGGGACAGTTTTTTCCCTCGTGCCATCACTCTACTGAACATCTAATTCTGACAGTACTGTCTAATGTCCATGTACTCATGTTCTAAAGGCTGTAGTATTACTATTATTATCTTCTTTACTATACTCTCTTATTGGTATTAAGATTATTATTCTCTTGCATTGCATGTACACTGGGAGCTTCTGCACCAGAGACAAATTCCTTATGTGCCTAATCACACTTGGCCAAATGCATGTATTCCTCAATTTATGACAATGGAGCCCAAAATTTCTGTTGTTAAATGAGACATTTGTTAAGTGGGTTTTGCCCCATTTTTTTGACCTTTTCTGCCACAGTTGTTAAGTGAATCACTGCAGTTGTCAAATTATAATACCATTGTTAAGTGAATCTGGCTTCTCCACTGACTTTGCTTGTCAGAAGGTCACAAAGGTTGACATATAACCAAGGGACACTGCAGCTGTCATAAATGTGAGTCAGCTGACAAGGATCTGAAATTTGATCAGGTGACCTCTGGGGATGCTGCAGTGGTCATTAAGTGTGAAAAATGGTCATAAGTCTTTTTTTAGTGCCATTGTCAACTTTGAACGGTCACTAAACAAACAGTTGTAAATTGAAGACTACATGTAAAATCAAGTCTTCTCGGCTGGTCAATGATTGCAATGAAATCATCTTCTCATCTCAGTTCAAATTATCAGGTAGCAGATTCTGAAAAAAACAGATCCATTCAGAATAGGCCACAGAGAAATAAAAGGTCTGTCACACACTATAAAGCTTTGTTGACTTACCTTGTCCTTTCATCCTTGCATGCAACAACTGCTGGTTATACAAAAGTGGGTTCATAGATTTGGTTTACAGAAAAGATGTGAAGTTGGGAGTTACATTTAGTGGGGGGAGATGAAGAAATTTAAAATCATTATACTTAGTGTAACTGCTTGCTAGTAGCATCCAAAGCTGGCTGTCAGCCCAAGTCAACAGTAAACAGCACTGCATGTTATTGGAAGGAGATTGCCTACAACCACAACTTTAGATGACCTCAGATGATATAGAGAAGACAGTGTTTTTCCCAATGTGCCCCTTACAGTCAAATTTGGAGGAAACCTGCCTGTTAGCTCAGCGGAAGGCATGTAATGTCAGCACAGCGGGTTGTATCCTAGGCTTGCTCAAATATCATTTGTTTAGTTAGTGTATTGTATGATTGGCTCAGCTGGGCAAGAATCAATCATCTGCACACTGTAAGTTCTGAAAGGAAATAGACCAACAGAGAATTTCTTAATGAAATCCACAAGCCTCAATCTCCTGAGGCTCTCATTTAATTTTCTAAAAATAAGAATAGGGAGAATGACACCAATGGCACTTTTGTGCACTGTGTTAACCCACAAGTTGTTTGCTTGGTTTGATTCAACATAATAAGCCTATAATAACCAATAAAGAAACATAAAGCCTAGTTCTTAAACCTTACTATATTTCATCTCCAAAGAAATACTATTGTATTACTTCTGAATGATTTTATTTATTTACATGATGAATCATTGGATAAACTCAGAGGACTGATTCAGACTTTCAGAGAGTCAGTTGTCAAGCCTGTAATGGACCAGATAATAAGATAATGATACTACAGGTAAGCATGCATTCATTTCTAAAGGCGCTCATTGTCTTCCAAGATACCATTTGAGGAGGACTTCCTTCCTTCCTTCCTTCCTTCCTTCCTTCCTTCCTTCCTTCCTTCCTTCCTCTCTTTCTTCACTTATTTCTTTTCTTCCTGTTCTTTCCTGACTTAACAATTTGTAACCTTGCTCTTAGAGGGTTTTATGAAAGATAAGGATGGACACAAGCATCGATTTAATTAATGTACCAGTGTAAATTGTCATATCAAATTCTTATCATATTTATGAAGAAATTTGCAACAGCTTGTAATTTATCTTGAGAAATGAAATTGTTTCTGCATCTGTCCTGACTAAATGCAATAAATATAGCCATCCCCAGCATGGAGAGACCATGGGAGCTTAGCTATCATACAGTTATTAAAAAAGGAGAAGACAGATAGGAGGAAATAGTCACAACTCTGATGAGAAATAGTAATTGCCTTTATTTATTACAACCAACCAAAATGAAACAAAATATAGTTTTAAGCTTTTGAGAACTCCTTATCTATCAGGATTACACCAGGAAAGAAACTACTGATAAATTAACTGTGATATTTAAACTTGAAACCTACAGTTTAAAATCAGTCCCCAGAGATTGTAAACTGCATACAAAATCAATTTTGGGGTGTTGCTAGTGTTCAATTACACCTACTCTTCAGGCAAAACGGTCTCCCAGGTCTAAATATAGAAAAAAACATTTATCCCTATCACTGCAAAGAGCAGAAATATATATTTTTTTTAATCTACTCTCTTGAAAACAGCTCAAGAAAAAGTTTGGTTTCGCACAAGGTAGAAAAATCAACTAAAACATTTACACCCAAGCTTTTTAATTACTTTAATTGTTTACTTTTATATTGTTTTAAAATTATTGTTTTGTTTTAACAATGTTTTAATGATTGTTTTCATAATATTTCTGTTGTTTTAATTCTTTTTTTGTAATCCACTCTGAAGTATTATAGGAATGAGTGAGAAGTGCTAATACTTTAAATATATAGAAATATTATAATTTAATATTGACACACGCTATGACACACGCCATGAACACATGGCAAGACCTCAAACTTGGAGCCAAACCAAAGCCCGGGATTACATAAAAAAACTCAGGATATCACAACACTAGAACTCAGGATGTTAACACACACCCAGGTCATTAAAACACAAAAGACTAATGGGCACACATCAAGGACCTCACCCATACAGGATGTTACAAAACAGCTGACTAATCTGCAAACATTAACTCCATCAACCAATCAAGATGTAACAACACAGGCAACCAACCCGCTCACAGCAACAAAGCCAGCACCCCATACCTCCCCACCAGTATTTATAGAGAGATGGCAGCTCCGATCATGCTTTCCTCACACAAGCACGAAGCCGAAGACACCAGCCTGAAGATGACGAGTGGGACCTTGTCGAAACATCGCCAAGATACTCTCAATCTTACACGGGGAAAAACCCGAATACACCAAAACTTGCATACCTCTACCCGTGAAAATCTACGAAAACATATTATAATTTACTGTATACACACAGACACACTCAAATGTAATCATTAGAGATATAATCCAAGATGCTAACTTTGGATTCTTCCAAAGCCCATATAAAGAAACAATTGCCCTGTTGTCATTCTATGGGGACGTAAATCCATATTCATAATTAGGCAATGTCCTTACAAGAATTGACTAGCAAAACAAACACAAAAGATCTGCAAACTTTCAATTTATCTGACATAAGGTTATACAAAAGAAGAGGATAGGGTCAGATGTTGGAAAAGCCAAACATTACATCTGATTTTTATTCTATTGAAGTTCTGCAACTGACTAATTAAACTGACTGGTTTTCAATATTTATAAACTGCTCCAGTCATACTGTCAGTCCCAAAGTGGTGGTTGTGAACTGAATAAAGATGCAAAGTTGGACACAGTTTGTATCAGACTTTACTGGATCTTGATCTGGTTCTATATAAAGTTGGGATTCACACTCACACTGTTTAAATTGAGCTGGGTATTCACAGCCTTCTGCCTGAATGGACATTTGCTTCAGTATAAAGGTTTAACTTCAAACTCTTTAAATCCAGAAATTTGTGGTTGTGGTTTAGGGTGATTTTGATCACAATTTTTCTTTGAAATCAGTCCTCAGGAAGAGCTGCAAGATGGTTATCTGAAAATGGACTTTGGGCCGGTCAGCCCAAGCTACTTCACAGGGTGGTTGTTGTGGAGAAAATAGGAGGCATAAAGAGTATGTTCACCACCTTGAGTTATTTATAAAAATAGAAACACATATTTCTTTCATCCCACCCAGCTAGGTTTGTTGAATAGCTGTGGTAGTTTTTCAACTAATATAACATTGACGAATATTCAGCAAATTGGCAAACCGTTCCTTCTGAGTTACATATTCACCCAAAGAGCTGGCAAAAGCCAGACTCCCATTCTGGCAGACTTCTCCAAGCTACCTTTAAATTGATGTAGTTGGGCCTCTTTCCCAATGAGCAGCAAAAGACTATATCTGGCTCCTTATCAATCTTGCAGACATCTAAATATTTATTCCCTGAAAAAAATGTTAAGCACGGTCAGATTACAAAGTACAGCCATCCATTTTCTTGCAGATGACTGAGAAAAAGAGAACATGGCTTCTTTTTCAACAGTCCTCTAACATAAAGGCCGTTGTCCTTGGGAAAGTCTGACAAATGTATGCATTGCATATGAATTGGGGCTTGTTGTTGCAATTACCTGCTCAGTTCTTTAGCCCACTAAATGTGCATTATTAACTATACTTGTTTTTATCTCTGATTATTTTTGTGTTGCACTGTTTGAGTTGGACGGCCATAAAATAAAAATTGCATCTGCCTAGGATTTAGCAAATAGAGCCCTGCCATGTATTGTGGGTAGAACCAAGATCTTCGGGATATATTCTCTAGGTAGGAGGTTCTCTGGGAGTAAGACCTTGTTTTCCAAAATGATATTACAATACCTGAGAACAAATGTGAGGCTTGCATTGGGGTTTGCAACAGTTCATGGGTGTTTCTGCTGTGAGCAGAAATTTATGGGCTGCAAAAAAAAGGGGGTATTTATGCAGGGGTGAAATGTTCCCGGTTCAGACCGGATCACCCGATCTGGTAGTGATGGCGGCAGGTGGTTCGGAGAACCAGTAGCAAAAATCCCTGCCCCCCCACACCATGCCCAGCTGAGCCGCACGATCATCAGAGGGTTTTTTTTTTTAGTTTGAAAAGCATTTTTTTCTACAACCTCTTTCGACAAAAAAATGCTTTTAAAGGTTTTTTTAAAAAGCCTCTGATGATCACGTGGCTCAGCTGGGATCATCATAAGCTTTTCAAAGCATTTTTTTTCTGCAACCTCTTGGCCGAAGAGGTGGTAAAAAAAATGCTTTGAAAAGTCTCTGACGATCCCAGCTGAGTTGCCTGATCAGCAGAGAGGCATTTTTTAAAAAGTCTCTCTGACAATCCCAGCTGAGTTGCCTGATCGGCAGAGGCTTTTCAAAGCATTAGAAAAAATGCTTTGAAAAGTTTTTTTTTTATAAAGTTGGCCATGCCCACCCAGTCACATTACCCCCCAAGCCACGCCCACAGAACCGGTAGTAACAAATCTTACATTTCCCCCCTGAATTCAAGACTACTTTCAACATGGGTGTTCAGAGGGCCTTCCCCTATACTATGTTGTAATGTGTCTTGTTTGTTTGTTCTTGCTTAGTAGTTAAATTAATGCAATTTTCTTATGAATGTTTAACATGCAAAGGTGATGGGGGCAACAAGACCAACTATGGATTCCCACCCACAATCCATCCCCATATTGAATTGAACTAACTTAAATAGATCAACAATTTTACACCTGTTGTAGTCCATATCTGATTCTGACCCTGACGTAAACCTGCACATTTCATACCCAAGATAATAGATGGCCTAATACTGACAATACTTACCATGGGCTAATACAACTACTCTAATAATCTTCATATTACATTAGTCAGGACTGGTTCTTATAGCACTGGCAATTTGCATGGGCTGGTTCAACCAAGCAAGCCAGTCACTTACTTTATTTATAACAAGATAGTGGAAACAGCATGATGCTTATAAGTTTTGAGGTAACTTCCGTGACTGCAGTTGCAATAAAAGTGGCTCCTTGTGCACTCTTAGAGTCCTCTGGAGTTCTATTTTCTCCAATTGCTCCCATATTCCAGAAGAATTACAGCAACTCTGGCACCTCACCAAAATTAACAGCATACACTGTTTCATCTCAAGGACATAAAAGGGAAGGAAGGCTACGTCAATGACTTTCAAAGTGCACTGTAGGGAACTGAGGGGTTCCTTAGAAGTCTATCAGCATTTCCTCAAAATGCAAAGATTACAACCAGACCTGCTTTCCTTAAAAGCCATTTCACCACTACCCAATAACTCTTGTATTACTTAGCCTCAAAAAGACAATCAAGCATGTTCAACAAGGCACAGTCATTTTATAGAAATATCCTCAAATTATTTTCAAATCAAAGATAGAGGAAATGATTCTATGAGTGTATAAAAAATACATACTCCAGCATTCATTCATTAAGGTAGACTAACATTGTATCTAATGGTATTTATAGTTAGGCATAACCCTGGTATTTATCCTCTTCGTAGTACATACTAAAAACCATAGACCTAAAAATGCCTGTGTCACAATCAGATTGGCATGGTTAACCCACTCTATTTTGCTGTCAGAAGAAGATGGATGATCCACCAAATCATATTTTACCATGGGCGAGATCAAAGAATTTTGGAGGCTTGGAGACTACTTTTGTTTTAATGGAAACATATAATGGTCTTCAGTTCAAAGCAGTTTAACCAGGGGTGAAATGCTCCCGGTTCAGACCAGATCACTCAATCCAGTAGCGATGGCGGCGGGTGGTTCAGAGAACTGGTAGCAAAAATCCCTCCCCCCCCATGCCCAGCTGAGCCGCGCGATCATCAGAGGCTGTTTTTTTTTACTTTTAAAAGCATTTTTTCTATAACCTCTTCAGCCAAAAAAATGCTTTTAAAAGTTAAAAAAAAGCCTCTGATGATCACGCGGCTCAGCTGGGATCATCAGAGGCTTTTAAAAGCATTTTTTCTACAACCTCTTCGCCCGAAGAGGTTGTAGAAAAAATGCTTTTAAAAGTTAAAAAAAAAAGTTGGCCATGCCCACCCAGTCACATTACACCCCCCCAAGCCACGCCCACAGCACCGGATTTCACCCCTGGGTTTAACCCATGTTTCTTTCAGACTGAAAATTATACGCCTGTCCAATTTCTGTGGGAGAGCTCATCCAGGTACATGTAGCAGATCTTGCAACCTACAAAGAAGCTGGGACTAGATGCTATCTTCTGAGAGGTCCACAAATTATAATCCATTTAGGCAGGCATGGTTGTCATCCATGCTGGACCTTACAAATCCATTTCCAAAAACCTCCCTCCTTCTCTTCAACTGAGGGGGAAATGATACTCATGACCTGAGCAGGATTTGGAAGTCAGATTTCCAAGGGCCTCCAACACTCAGGCCAGGAACACACACCTTTCTCACTCCAAGCTCAATTTTAATATTTTTAAAGTGTTCATCAGATCACTTTGCATTCTTTTCCTCCCTCTCCAGCACTTCTCCCCCACAGACAGAAAAGTCAGAAGCTAGTGGTTGCCTAGCAACACACACCTTTCCAAAATGACATTTAATTCAACCATTGTCCTCCTCAAATCCAGCAAAATTCAGGATGAGAGATTTGCTTTAGGGACCTCCCAGCAAGACTGCTGCTCATTAAAAAAAATAAATCTGGAGATCAAGTTTGACCCCCATCCTGATGGCCATTTGTAAGGCTCTAAAAACCTGACTTCTTCCCAGATCCAGGGACCCAAGTATGTGAAACAACCTGTCTCCTGGTTGTATTAGTGATTGCCAGATTTCCCTCGTCTGGAATGTATTTTAATTGTTATAGTTGTCATTGCAATTTTAAATATTGTTCACCACTCCGAGTCATTTGCTGAGATGGGTGGTCAAATAACTTGACCAAATAGGTGCAAGGCAGGCAGGGAAAACAAGAGACTTCTGCACCTACTAGGTTTCCATTGGCCACTCCGCTGTTTAAGGTCCAAGAACTTTCCAGTAAACTGATGCCGAGTACCTTGGCTCTGATTGTTTAGAGATGCATTTTTGCTATGTTATTTGTGGGGAGAAGGGGTTAAAAGGGGTAGGCAGAACCTCCTTATGGATTAGAAATGCAAGGGGACAAAAGTATTAGCAGTCCTGTTTCTTCCCTCCTGCCCATAACACGAGCCCCATGTTTTCTCTTTCTTCGCTTCATAAAATTGAGCACAATATTCTAGGGCAGTGATGGCTAACCTTTTTGTCATTGCATGCCAAAAGTGGGGGGGGGAGTGGAGGGGACACAGGCACGTGTGCCCACATCCATAATTCTATGCGCCCCACCCCCCTCATGCTCACCCTGCTTTTGGCACACGGTGGCACGGTGGGTCCAGTAGGTCCATTTTTTGCTCTCCCCAGGCTCCAGAGCCTTTCTAGGAGCCTGGGGAGGGCAAAAACAGCCTTCCTCACCCTTCCTAGAGGCCCTCCAAAGGTTGGAAACAGCGTGTTTCCTAACTTCTGGTGGGCCCAGAAGGCCCGAAAAATCAACTGGCGGAGCTGAGCTCGCATGCCCACCGATATGGCTCCACGTGCCATAGGTTCGCCATCACGGTTCTAGGGCAATATTTCTCAAACTCTGCACTGTTCCAGTGGGTCTTGGCACTTTCTCACTCTCTCCACACCCTTGATCCCACTTGGAGAACGTTAAAGGAGTCATAGGGAAAGAGTCTCAACGTATGTGGAAGGAGCCAAAAACAATGAATTAGTTTTTCATATGTTTGCATTTTTAAAGGGTTTTTTTTTTCTGTGATAACAATGCTCCAGATGTTTGTATCTGCCATGGTTTTTTGAAAGTGATGAAAGCTGTTGGTGATTTTCCGGTGGACCTCAGGCATACAGACAGAAAATAGAGCGGCCTTTCTCTGTGACACAACAATCTGGGTTGGTCTTGCAGACAGTCTATGTCAGATCATTCCCCTCTGTTTCACAGTAACCAGTCATTTTTTGTTGTAATAGTCATTGCAAATCTCTTAACACTCTTCAAAAGATACTAAAAAAACAGTAACGACCATATAAAGGCTTTGGCAGCTGTGCCCTTTGAAAACTATTCAAAAATGTGATTCTGGAATCTTGATTTTAGAATCCAGCATCAGAAGCAATTTCAGAACATTCCCAATATCTGATCTTGCTGGGCTTAGAAGCAAGAAAGGATAAAAAGAAGGACCTATTCTACCCTGTGATTGGAGAAGAAGAAAAAAACTATCAGAGACCATTTCAGCCAGTTGCTGTCACCCTGCCAATTGGAAATGCATTCTCATCATCATTATTATTGATCAGAGAAACAAATTAAGACACTGTGTAGTTGTTCAGCTGATATCCCCCTTAAAAAAAACGTAACTTTATTGAAGTTGAATTATTGTATTGTGTGTTTTATTTGTCTTCCTTGGATGCTATATGTAGAAAAAAGTAAGACCACACAATAAAAATTACATAGGAAGAGGACAATGTTTGATGTTTCCTTTCTTCCAAATCATGCAGACCTGACCCCCACAGAACTAAAAAATTGATTAATTTATCACCTTGGAGAAATTCAGGCTCTATAGAACCTTGCAGAATATAACTAACAAATCTTTCTATAAGCAATTTCAGACAGGAACTTCTTTATCAAATTATATAAATTTGCAGATCAAGTCTATATATGACTCTATAATGGGTCAAGGGGGTTGTATTGTTGGATATGTGTGAGCCTTCTCTGTGGGGGCACCAGTCCTCTGGAATGAGATGCCCCTAGAGCTCCGTCTTAGCTCCGACCTGCGTACTTTTCGCCACGCCCTTAAGACCCTCTTGTTCCAGCAAGCTGGACTGGCCTAATTACAATTTTTATTATGAGTGTATGTATGTTTTAATTTGCGGGCCAATTTTATATATTGATTTTAATTTGGTTTTAAATTTTATAAATCTATGTGTTTTAATATGGCTGTATACCGCCCTGAGTCCTTCGGGAGAAGGGCGGTATAGAAATCTAATAAACTTCAAACTTCAAACTTCACCAGGGGTGAAATCTACTTACCTTCCCTACCGGTTCGGAAGTCCGCACGCCATATGCACATGTGGACCCTCTGTGCATGCGCAAACCATGCGCAGAGGGTAAAAAAGAGGTTACTTCCTGGTTAAAACCAGGAAGTAATGATGACCGGGCGGATGGGCGGAGCCTCGCACTGCAGTTGCTACCAGTTCTCTGAACCACCCACCACCATTGCTACCGGTTGGGCCGAACTAGTAGCATTTCACCCCTGGTGTGCACTATCTCACTGCCCTCTTTCAGTCTATGCTTCTAATTGGCTAGACTGGTATTCTCAGGGTTGTCATTATTTCCAGTTTCTGCTCTTTGTCCTCACAATTTCTCTTTATCTCCTCTGACAATGGAGTAAACACCATACTAGACTGCATATCACCTAGAAAATTACATGACTTTTCATTCTTTTACTAAGAATACACATAAATCAGACATTCATGTTTTCTATCAAAATGTAATTTTCTAATACAAGTTGTCTTTTTTTTAAAGACCAGCTTCATTTATGAATTGCTTTATTATTTTAGTTTTCTGCTGCATAAGTTCTCACAATATATATCCACAACATTTCTTCCTCCAAGAGATATGGAAAAACCAAAACAGTCACAAAAATGGACTGCCTAGAGAGACCAAACATTCACTGAGCCTCTCTAGGATGTTATCTTAGTTGCAGATACGGAAGGAGTTACTTGCCCCCCCCAAAAAAAAACCCAGTTTGGATGAACTTTATCCTTGGCCCAATTCCAGTTAAGAGTCATGCAGAAAGAGCAATTGTTTCATAGCAGGAAAAAGACTGAGGAATACAGTAAGCAAAACAGCATGCTTAATAATCTCTCTGACTTTCTTTGAAAAGGCATGTTAATCAGCAGCAAGAATTTGTTTGGTTTCACTTATACGGAGTTCTTTATCATGAACCTGTATCAGTAAGCACAGTATATGTTCTCAAGTGACTGCATGGTTTAAAACACTGTTTCATGCTTTAACATTAAGGGCTAAAAGTATATAGATGGTTCTAGTTAAAAACAGTTTTCTATCCCACAGCACTGTCCAAATATTTACTTTAACTTCCATCACTGTCAGCCAGCAAGACAATGGAAATTGGAGTACAAGGGAACTGGAAGGGATCAGATTGGGAAAGGCTATCTCTTTGGGAGATGGTTACGAATTTTGCAAATTCTGCTATCACAAAAATTACATGGTATGCTAGGTGATGGAACATACAGAGCTTCTGAAATTAGGCAGTTTATAAAGCCAATAAAGAAATACATACATGCATAAATACATAGACAAATAATGAAATTTATTGGCAAGTCTCTAATGAATACAAGCAAAATAGACCAGCTGAATGTGAACTGATTGCATACAATTGCAGCACTATGCTTATGTCAGGCAACTTCATAGAACCCGCAGCACAAGTGAACACTGGTTACACTAATGTTACTGTTTCTATACTACAGTATCAAGAGCCCCTAGAAATTAAAACAGTCTGTATGCATCATAAATGAACAAACAAAACTTTCTAACATTAGCTAAACATTTGGAGTACTTCATTAGCCACAGAATTATTATTTTTTTGTCTTCTTCCAAACATTGGGGGGGAAATGGTAATTTTGCTCCAGGGTGTAGAGTTTACACATTTTATTGCAAAAACAGACTTCAAAATAACACATTACCACAAAGGAAACTAAGAGACATCAGGGAATATCCTTGAAAGTGCTCTGACGAATAAGTGCAAATGGCTCTTATGATTTGGGCCTGTCCTAATCACAGCAATACAGATTTATGACAGCCAGGTGGCCTTTCACTCCCTTAATCTACAATGATTTCTACACAGATGCATCAGAAATGTCAATTTACAGAGAACACATTTATTTATATCCTGTTATTTTTGTAAATAACACAAGGCAGCAAGTAAACCTAATATCCCTTCCTCCTATTTTTCTCACAACAATCCTGTGAGGTCAGTTGGGCTGAAAGAGAGTGACTGGCCCCAGGTCACCCACCCACCTTTCATAGCTACCATAAGGTCAGACTAGAACTCAGTGTTTCCTAGTTTGTCCCCTGGTGCTTTAATCAAACCAAAGTGGCTCATTGACAATCAGCAAACTATAGCAATTGCATAACACATGGTTATGCAATTTGAGATCCAGAAACATAATCAGGTGAATTCCTCTTACAATTAGGTTCCCTCTTATTAAAGAGCTGCAAATATCTCAACCACTGAATACAATGGGGAACCTCCGGGCAAAAAGAGCTGTTATGAAAATATCAGATGAATCTGTGGAACCTTACCACACCTGGCAACTCATCTCCCCATGATCCATATCTAAATTCCTACTTGACTATAAAGTGTATTGCATAGTTACTGTAGTAGCTACCACACCAGGGAATCACCAGCACAGACTCTTCACCTTCCATCCTAGATATACATTAAGGGTTATATGTGTGATCTTTTGTCGTTGTAAAGGTTAACAAAACAAGTTGTTGAGAAGAACATTCAAACTGTTGTGGCCTGATGCTGACAAAGCTCGCTTTTTCTTTTTCTTCTTTTCTTCTCTTTCCTCCCTCTCTCTGTCTCTCTCACGCACAAAACACACAAACTCACAGAATTAGCTTGAATTTGTACTACCAAAGCTGAAAGAAAATAATGGAAAGAATGCTGGAACTCGCTTTCCCTTGGCTTGTTGTACAAGATGCGCTGCTTGGTTTCTACTGTTTGGGATGCAGCACACGCTCTCCTGTTGTATTCTGGGCAAGCAGGGTAGCCCTGCTTTGCAGATGATGTTCCTCTGTTTCCAATAGCGGATTATCAACTGCTAGGAAGAAAAACAAGTGAATTTTCCCTAATCTTCCCTCCCCAAACACAGCAGCTGCATTGTAAGCAAGACTATTGCTGCTAATGGCCCTGGGCAAGTAAAAAGCATAGCTGGTCCAAGACAGGTGTCAGAGGTAAAATAAACTAACCATTACATCCCACTCCCAGCCAATCATTAATAAAGAGCATAATCCATCAAAAGTTCATGTATTTATTTATCTATCTATCTATCTATCTATCTATCATCTATCTATCTATCTATCAAATTTCTATACCGCCCTACTCCCGGAGGACTCAGGGCAGTGAACAGCCGAGATAAAATACAGATAATACAAACATTAAAAGTCCCTTAAAATTATTAAATGTTTTGGCCGAAACACAGATTAAAACACCCAATTTATAAAACAAATCAAACGATTTAAAAAATTTAAAAGGGAGAGTTAGGCCAGGCCAGCCTGCTGAAATAAAAAAGTTTTGAGAGCACGACGAAATGTGCGCAGATCCAGGATCCTCCGTATCTCTGGGGGCAGCTCGTTCCAGATGGTAGGTGCCGCCACAGAGAAGGCTCTCCCCCTGGGGGCCGCCAGTCAACACTGTTTGGCCGACGGCACTCTGAGAAGCCCCTCTCTATGGGAGCATACTGGTTGGTGAGAGGCTATTGGTAGCAGAAGGCGGTCTCGTAAATACCCCGGTCCGATGCCATGGAGCGCTCTAAAGGTGGTAACCAAAACCTTGAAGCGCACCCGGAAGATCACCGGGAGCCAGTGCAGCTCGTGCAGGAGCATGGGTTCAGAAATAATGCTCTCCATTCATTTCAGCAGCACTCACATAGCCTCAGGAAAAAAAATTTCCAGAGGATTTTATGAATTAGATGGGACCAGACTTCTACTCTATTGCTTTGAATATGGTTTCCTAAAGTGCCACCTGGAGACCCTACCTTCCCTTGCTCTAGAGTTTAAGCCTGGATTAAACTTCTCCGGCATTATATAATAGGGAACATATGCACCTGTCATTGGGGGATGCACAGGTGTTCCATTTATATTTCTGCAAATGTTAATGTTCTGCCTAGGGGACGTTCAAACAGCAAAGCACAGATCAAGTGGATCACTCAATCAGCACGCAGAATGCACATCTCCACACAAGGCACAGTTGGGATTTGGGAAGTGTGTCGGCCCGTCTGCAACCATCTGCAACCTCCTCTTACCCATCAACCCCTTTGCAGCATAGGTATGCAGTAACGTCTATGTGCAGTTGTGGGCAACTTTAAATCAAGCTTTAGACTGCCATTAATATCACCTGACATGACTTCCAGGTGCTCTGAATTATAACCCTCAAAAATCTTTGCTACTGGCCCAAACTTCTAGTGAGCTGCCCTGCTTGGAAAAAGCATGTTTGAAATTTTATGAGACTGAAGTTCATCAGCCAGCCACAACTCTAGGATCAGCAGCATTGTTAACAACAGGTCCAGGAGCACAAAATGGACATAATAAGGGCCCTTGGTACAGATTTCCTTGGGGACAGAGGTAGGCTAACCTGTAATGAATGTCTAGCTTTGATTCACAACCCTATAAACCCAGATTACTTGCGGTTCTTCCAGTTGAAGGATTCTTTAACATATTTTTTACCGAAAGAAAAAGTGAGCGAGAAGCAGTGGAAAAGCACAAATGGGTTGCAAACGTCAAGTGACTTTGTGGTTTGAACCTTTTGAAAAATGCTGTGAGTGAGCTGTGGCATTGGCATAATAAAAGTCTTGCCTGGAATCCACCCAGGATTCAACACCAATGTGGAGTTGCCTCCGCCTCCTGGCTCAAAGCCCAGCCTTTGGCTGGAAAGGACAGAACTACAGAAAGGGTAGGATACTGTAAAAGAGAAGGAAAGGAACCTCTCAAAGAGGCTTGGTACTAGTAGTCAGAAATAACGTCCATCCATTGAATAATCTGGAGCCAAGAGTTTCTACACTCTTTGCAGACTCATCCATGCAAAATACCCTGACAGAGAAATGATGCACATCAACCAGCAGCACTAAAGACTTTTTTTTAGTTTCAATAATGTTCTTTTATGCCTTTTAAGTCAGCCCTCCTCATGGACAACTCGTATTATGTCCAGGCACAATCCCAACACAGCTGGACGACAAGGCTTACTGGAAACTGATTTACAGTCTACCAATTCGCACCAGCCCGCATCCCCTCCTATACCAGTAGATGGGCTACACTGCACAGAGGACGATTCTACAGCAACGTTGAAGGCAGCCCTGCTTATGCAAATCGCTCCAGATTCCTCAATCTGTTCTGGGATTCCCATACAAAATCTATCTGAGGAAACTACAAAGTGATGTAAAGACGACGGATGGATGGGGTGGGGGCGGGGAGTTGTGTTCTTTCAAATCCATCTGTAAGGTCCCTAAAAGAATCCAAACGAATTCTGGACTAAATCTTTGAGTTTCGCTGCACGGGAGACCAAGCGAACCCAAAAGGCGCGTAGCAGCGCTGAGCAGACCCTCGCGCGTAGAGAAGCCGATACTCCACGAAGAGTCCAATCCGTTCCGCCCAACTCGGCATCCGTGAAGTAAATCTATTAACATTTGCAACCTATCGCGCGCGGAAAGTCGCCGCAGTATAGAGGGGCGGTCAACGGAACAGCCCTGCACGCGAAAACAGGACCAAATAAACACACGCGGAGGGGAGAGGAGGCATCGCCTCTCCTCCGGCACCGAAGCGCGCCCGCAGAGGCCGGAGTCCCTGCAGCAATTTGCCGCCCTGAGTGGATTCAGCGCACCCTCCTGAAACCGCCTGCAGAAAAATCAATCCCTTCTCGTCAAGTTGGCGTTTTGGCGCAGCAACGGACAGAGCTTTGGAGCCTCGAGTGGGTTTCTCGCCTCTTTCCCGCTGCAGGAGTAAAGCGAACAAGCGTGGACGGGCAAAGCTAGAGCAGGAAACCCAAACCACCAAGACCGAACGCATCACAGCAGATGCTCTGCAGCAAGCCCGGATCATCCGACAGAAGAAGGCAGCTGCCTGCGCAGCCCAGAAGGGACGGAGAGAAAGAAAGAGGCGGGAGAGGCAGAGGCGCTTCGCGTTGCCTTACCTTGCAGAGCAACCGAGGGTCCCTGGAGGCGATCGGCGCGAATAAGGGAGGTGCAGCAGTCGGTCGAGTTCTGTTTTGCCCGTCTTGGGTTTCTGCAGGGTGCCAGCAACCTCATCCGTTGGCGAGGCCGATGCCTTTTGTTTTTCTGGCGTGGTGTGGACGCGACTCCAAGTAGCGCGCGAAGGAAAGCGTACCGCCGCCCCCCCCCCGCCCAGCGGGGCTAGCAAGCTGGGGGAACCCCGCCTCGGCCAGGCGCCTTCTACCTAAAGTCCGTCAGCGGACAGGCTAGCCGGGTGGAGAGCGAAGGAGGCAGTCGGGAAGGCTAATTATGGCAAGTGGGAAGCGGCTCGTGGGCGCGCGTACGTGTGTGTGTGTGTGTGTTCGCTCACGAGGCAAGCTAGCGCTGGGGTTCGCGTAAGCAGAGTATTCTGTACGTTTGGGCGATGCAGGAGAAGAGAGCTTGGCCTCGCAGCTCCGCTAGGCAGAGAAAAAATACGAAGGAGTAGACTGGTACAAGTAGTAAGCGTCCGGGTGTGAACCCTTAGAAAAGCCAGGGCAGTTCAGGATCACGTGAATAAAGCATAAACTGTTTCCCTATGAGCATGTGCAGAGGTTCTCAACTCTGTCCGGATGGTAGTCGGGTGTCGATCTAAAACGAACAAACAAACCAGAAATTCTAAGGTCAGATAGCTTTAATGAAAAGTGACTTTCCATTATGAAAGGAGTCAGATGTTGATTTTGTTCTAAATGAGCTTACTGGGCTTTTTCCTGACCAAGTACACATCTTCCTTTACTGCTGTTTCAAGAAACATTGGCTCAAAAGTATTTGGATTTGAAAATGCTGCCGACTTAATTCCTAGCATCATTACTCCCTTGGGAGGTAAAAGGCCAATGGAGTTCCTCCTGACAAAACTCAAAGGCTGGGTATACAGAAGTTGGGCTACGGATTAACACAGGCCAATGGCTGGGCTGGAAACAACTTTGGTATTTGTTAACTGAGGTGAAAATAAAATCTGTGGCTAACCCAGAGTTCAAACTATCAAGACTGGCTGGAGGATTTCATCAGCGTATTTAAAACTTTTTCTATTTTTTTTTTATTCTAGGAAAAGAATAAAATTGATGCACATTTTAAAATAATGTAATGAATACAACATGCCTTAAATAAGTAAGCCGTGTATTTTGAATTCATAGATACATACTTGATGCTTATAGTAAATGCTTCCAGAATAAGATTTAAGATTATAGCTCCTTGAAAGTGGAGGATGCTTCCCTCTGAAAGTGAAGATTGAGTCAATCCTCTCTTTACCAAATGTTAAAATTTAATATTTTTAAATTTTTCTGAATGGTTTATTTTGGGAGATGCAAAGAAATCTGTGAAGGCATCATTCTTTAATGCTGTCAGCCAAAAAAAATGTAGCATTAAGCTGGGATTGATACTTCCCTATTTGTTATTGCTTAATAAAAACATCATTATTGACAGACTCCTATTAAAATGCATTTTTGCTTCACATGGTCTGAAGTTCTGGGAAGGGGGGGGGATTTGACTCTTTCAGTCTGTGTCCTGCCAAGGAACATACTGAGGTCAGAGCTCCTTCAATCTTTCTGAGAACTAATGGAAGATAAATAATGCAATAATAGTTTGCTAATGTAACAAAGCTGCCTTAAAAAAGATGGTACAGTGGCAAATCCAAAAGAAACAAATATGTCAGATTAAAAGAAGTAGCCAGATGTTTGATCCCTAAGCAGTCATATTCTGTGCTCCAGAATTCAGAGCTTGGACAATCTAAGCTTGAATCAGATCCATATCTGTAAAGGGGGCGTGCATAAGCGCTCCAGCGTGCCTACCGTCCCTGTCCTACTGTCCCCATTTATTTGTACCATTTCCTATGTTCATGTCCATGTTTTTATACTTATACCTGTTATCTTGTACATGTTTGACAAATAAAATAAAAAAATAAAAATAAGTATTGACTATCCATCCAAGGAATATGAAATAGCTACTTTTCTAAAACAATGATATGTGCCAAATACCTTATTTTCTTATTTTAACGTTTTAAAAGATGCTGGGCAGGGTACAATAATTTTAAAACAAGAATAAGCCATGGAATACTATATATAAGTAATAAAAATCAACAATAAAATACATTACAATACATCATAGATATCATTCAGTTAAACTAGCCTAAGGGCCAAATGCCAGCTGCAATCATACTGCTTTTGGTAGTAATTGAAATTATTCATGGTTCCAATAGAAGAGAATATCTGTAGTTCAGGATTAAACAGGAGTTCTTGGTGTTGTCTGCACTTGGTTGTTGCCTTGCAGTTGTTGCACACTGATGATGTTACCTAGTTGGATAGTAAAATTGCAAGCAAAGACCCAGCCCAGAGAGCACCAAGCCCAGAGAGCATCATATCCTATTTATTTATTCTTTAAAAATTTTGAATAAGTTTACTACTATAGAGGTATAAAACCAACTAATAAAAATTAATTACAATGGAATATATTTTTGTAACTCATTATACCATAGTTCTGCCAAGACACAAGTAAACAAGCCACTTATGGTTTAGCACAGGGGTGAAATCCACTTACCTTCGCTACTGGTTGGCAAATGTGAACACGTGCACACTTTCGCTAGGCTCGCTCACACCTCCTCCACCCATGTGCAGAGACATCTGCGCATGCACAGAGGATCAAAAACGGGACGTGATGACATATGGGCAGGTGGGCGGAGCCTCCCACCGCCGGTGCTACAGGTTCGCCCAAGCTGGATAGAACCAGCTGAATTTCACCACTGATTTAGCATGACGTGTGAATTAATCTCTTACATTAATTACTGGAACAGGGTCCCCTTCCAAAACAAGAACATTTCTGCAGCCATCTTATGAAAGACAACAGCAGTTGCCATTTAATTA
This sequence comes from Arizona elegans, assembly GCA_022577455.1. NCBI lineage: Eukaryota > Metazoa > Chordata > Lepidosauria > Squamata > Colubridae > Arizona > Arizona elegans. Next base: position 6,782,106 of record JAKOOJ010000003.1, read on the forward strand.
TGTTGTGGAGCCACAGATTAAAAAATTGTATGGTAAAATGGTTGCAAAATTTCAGAGGCAATAATGATGGATCAATGGGAAGACATATGAAGAAAAAATCAATCAAATATAGATCTAGCTACAAATGAAGGAAAATTGGTACAAAATGTTCTAAAGGTGCTATATATAACTCCATCTACGATTGTAAAATGGATAAATGGATAAATCATATAACAATAATTGGAAATGCAGTAACAAGGAGCATTTTATCAGTTGTGGTTAGCATAATACCCCGCAAAGTACTGGAAAGTAATAAACAAAATATCCAAAAAGTTCTGAAAATAATAAAAACCATAAATATTTATATTATGTGTAACCTCAGAGAGTGTAAGTGATAAGCATCTTATTTTATTAAGACATAAGGTGGCAGTGGCAAGAATCAATCTGATTCTAATACAATATTGGAAAAGAGAATCTTCACCATCAATGCAGAACTGGGAGAGTGTAATTTAAAGAATATGCGGTAATGTAGCTCCTGCCCTGTCGAACAGGCTGCCACTGGAGGTAAAAACTGCTCCCACTCTTTTGGCCTTCCAGAAAGATATTAAAACCTGGTTTTGCCACTGGAGATGTTTGAAAGGGAAAGATCTCATCCCCGTGCCATCCATCTCCTTGGTTCTAGTTTTATATATAATCCTTAATTTTAATTATTTTTATATTTATCTTTTTTACTGTTTATAAACTGTTCGGAGTCACCCTATTGGTGAGATAGGTAGCATATAAATTTAATAAATAAATAATGGAGGGAAAACTGATAGTATACACTCACAGCAGAAGTCTGACCAAATTCAAACAGAAATGGTTCCCTTATATACTAAGGAAAGGAAAGGCAACCTAAGACACAGAATATGGTTTTTGAAGAAAAAGATACACTGTTTTTAGAAATAATAATAATAATAATAATAATCCCCCAGCGATGCATTACCTTGATGTGGTTGTGAGGCTTGTGCTCTGGGAATTTAGAATTCAAACATTAGTACCAGGATAGTGGATGTGGCAGTACCTGGAAACAGCAGAATAGAAGACAAAGTACTAGAGAAAATAACAAAATACAAAGACCTGCATATAGAAATAGAATTACTGTGGCAAGATTAAATAAAGATCGTACCAATAGCAATAAGCATCTTTGGTAGAATCCCAAAACAACTGGAGCATACTTGAACACAATTAGCATTGACAAAACCATTGTCAGTCAGTTTCAAAAGGCAGCTTACATCCTGTAACAATACCTTTAATACAATGAAACAACTACATCTGCCTGTCCCAAGTCCTTGGGAATGAATTGACAGTGGACTGCCAAGTCCAGTCTAAACATCTGGTTGATTGTATGAAGAACTATAATAATAGTAATTATAATGATTCAAACAGAAATGAGTACAGTAATACTACTCAAAGTATAGAAAAATATCCAAATAGCAATTAGTTGCTAGGGGAAAAAAGGAGATGGAGGAGAAAACAGGGTGGGGAGCTACCAAAATGTATATATGTATGTACAGTATGTACCAGTATGTGCATGTGTTTGTATAGATACATACACATATGTACGGTACAGGCACAAACACACATTGTACATCATTACTGACTGTGGACTGCAAAGAATAGATCCCGCAGTTTTCCTGCCAAGATTTTTGGAAGTGGTTTGCCCTTGCCTTCTTCCTAGGGCTGAGGAGAGGGACTGGCCCAAAGTTGGCTTTATAAAGTTGGGTATAAAGCTGGCTTTATACCCAAAGCAGGACTAGAATTTGTGGCCTCCCAGACATCGCTCTGTCTCTGATCTGTTTTGCTTTTTAAATCTGTTCCTCAAATCCTTTTATCTATGTCTATGTTTTTCCCTTTTTTGCTTGAATGTTTTATTGAACCAATAAAAAAATTAAACAAAAAGAACACAATAATTTCAATTGATTTTTAGATCATATCCTTTTCAACAATATTTCACAAATGACAATTTTGTTTTTATGTTGTTGGAGATATAGTGAACCTACCCTTTATCTGAATATATTGTTCCATTTCAGTAAGAAGCAATTACATATATAATTCAACTTGATATTTATTTCAATCACATGAGAAAGCTAACAACATTATCAAACAATTTATTGTTCAGCATTGGAAACACAAATATATGGCTACAATTATTTAGTGGTTTGCAGAATTGATTAATATAGATCAACTATGGTTAACTGTAATGAATCACAGCTTCAACTTATCAATATATGCATGCTTGAAAATATGTATTTTGTATTTTGTTTCCTTTTATTCTTTATTTTATAATTGTGTGTATTTTTTTGTGTATTTTTTTCTTGCTTTTTGTATTTGGTTAATTAAAAAAGACAAGTTCTCAGTCATCTTTAAAGCGTGCCTTAAAACTGATATAGATATATAATGCAGTTTATCCACCTGATTAATACATTTTTTAGCTTGCAGGTATATAAACCTAGTTCATTCACAGTATCTGTATTTTTGTGAATTAGATAGTAAAATACTAATGATAGTTTATATCACAAAAGTTCAGAGTATATTTTGCACCCCCCAATGTATCATCATACAGACATTATATATTTATCACAATTTTGCTCTTTACAGAACCCAAGAATTTTCACTTTTGCCAAATAAAATGAAGTTCAGCTGGAGAATGATTAGTGATATAGATGAGGGTCAAGAAGGTCATGATTGAAGATAGCAAAGCAAATGAGATAACCTTTAAAATACTGGGAAGGTGTGGCAGATAGGTAGCAATTAAAGCTAAAAAGCAGACCAGGTTTTAATTGATTAGATTGCTGTTGTCATAAATCAAACTTAAATAAATCACCTTCCAATGTGTAAAAACCAGCCACTTGTGGTTTTCTCAGTGAAACATGATTAAATGAAAACAAACATGGTCTTAGATTGATGCATGTAACTGGTCAAAATGCTGTAATAGGCTATGCTCCTGCTCAGGGCTTTTTAAAAATCCCTGCTCTTTCTCAAGATACTTGATTCAACTCATTCCTTTTTCCTAATTATTTTCTAATAGTTTGCATTGAACGTTGATTTGGCAAAGGTTGTGATTCTTCTCATTTGAGTATGGATGGTGATATTCTGGCAATATTATAGCAGGAGCCTCACTCAATAATTTTATTATTACTATAAACTTATTAATGCAGAAGTATGCCTACAACATTGAAACAATAAGTGAGAGCTTTCTCAGTCATTGCTCTAAGCTTCAATGTAGGCTAGACTTTTAGCAAAGCATATATGAAACACTGCTATGCTATGTTAAACTATACACTGTCATTTGTAAAGCATGGTTTATACCTCCAGGTATTATGCAAATCCAGTCGCTTATATATTATAGGGTAAAATATACCAATCATTAAATAAAGTTTTGTAGAAAACCTGTGGACTGGGTCATTTATAATGTGCAGGCTTATAATGTGATAGTCATTATTCTTAACAAAACCCATAAGAAGGGTCAGGAAGAAAACAGGAAAATTAGCTAATTGAGTATAAAGTGACAACAATAAATACTGTATGCATTTTCTAGAAGCAGAGCTGAGCCTCAAAGGAAGATGAACTACACTGCAATTCTACAACAATCTGTTTCAATCCTATAGATCAGCCTTCCAGTCCCCGGTCTCATTCCCTCAGATAATTTGAAGTTTTTGGTTCAAGATTCAAAGGTGCCTGAGTGGGGAAAGCTGACACAACCCAGATTGATATGCTTACAGTATCTTTTTGCAGTGCTGTTGTGGACAAAAGTTAAGTGATTAAGTGGTTTAAAGCACCAAGCTAGAAAGCAGAAAACCATGAGTTCAAGTCCCACCCTTGCTATGAAAGCCAGCTGGGTGACTTGGGCCAGTCACACTCCCCCAGTTTAACTCATCTCACAGGATTGTTGTGAGGAAAATAGAAGGAAGGCGTACTGGATATGTTTGCCACCTTGAGTTACTTGTAAAAACAATAAAGAGATACAAGCAAGCAAACAAACGAATGCTGCTCACCACAGGATGCTTTGCAGGGAAGGAGGAGGAAGGAACAAAAATAGGGAGATGATGGTGTGATTTAGAACTTTTGCAATATGGTGTTTAGCCTCTGCTCTGGACAACCTGTTGTACAAGTATGCACTCCAAGGCAGATATTTCTCTCTTCTGCTTCCAAAGTTTCCCCTGTTGGTTGGACATTCATAAAAAGGAAGAAATGTGGTGATTAATATAAAGATATGACACTCTCCCCTCTCCCTCCACAAGAACTGTAACAATCTGTGTGAATCACCATGACCATTGATGACTTTCTCCATGCTGGTAATTAGCAATTTGTGCAGGGGATCTGACTAGAAACCTGCTTAGTGTTAGAAAGGTAAGAGGATATCTTGGTGTGGCCAGGAAAAACCAAAATGTTATCATGTAGTGAATTACAGGTTTTATTAAATTTACTTGGTACAATAAGGTTAAGCAAGCTAAAGCAATTTTTAGACAAAGTATTTAGTTCATATTAGGACACTATACAGATAGTTTACAGTGCAGAAAAACCTGTATGAATAAGCAAACTTCCTTGGCTACACCATGCTGTTAGGCAATATATATACAGAGCAGCTAATTATATATGTGACCTGAGCTATCTTTAGTAAAATGGTCCTTTTCCTTGAGCTTAGTTCTATGCATCAAGCACAATCTAGTACTGTTGGGTAAGGCAAAATTAATCAAGTTATTATTGGGCATTATTGAAATACTGTTTCAGGAGGCTTGGATTAAGTGTAGACCCCGGACAATGACTAAAATTACAGAAGATTAAGTTCCGAATGACCATGTAAAGCTAATCCATAATGTAATTTGAATGTTTTTGATACATGCATTCTTTCTAGTCACCAGTACTTATGGCTTTTTTTCACTTAGGCCTGGATATACTGCATAAGCCAAAAAGAGGGAATAGAAAAATACCTACAGACCTCTTACATCCTGGACATAAATTGTTTCAACTTCTCCTCTCAGACGCTGCTATAGGGCATTGCATGCCAAAACAACTAGACACAAAGATAATTTTCCCCCATGCCATCATTCTGCTAAACACTTAATTCCCACAGCAGTATCTTATGCCTAAGGATATTTATCCATGTAATAGAGCTGTACTGTTATTATCCTTTTCATCTTCTCAACTTTCTCATCTTCTCATCTTTCTTACTACCTTCTCCTATTGGTACTTACGATATATCACATTGTTTGTATCTTATGATTTAAGATCTATGACTTATCATTTTGTTATTTGCATGTACACTGAGAGCTTATGCACCGGAGACAAATTCCTTGTGTGTCCAATCATACTTGGCCCAAAATGAATATTCTATATTCTGTATTAATATTTTTGACTTGGCTCCCTACCTTATGATGATATCTCTCACCATAGTTGCTGAAAACTAGTAGCATTATTTCTACCATTTTATGTTCTGGGTGTGCAAATAGGAGCCAAAAAAAAACCAAAATAACTTGCCCAAGCTCCTTCTTTAACTAAAAAGTGATTCATCCATTTGAAAAAAAATACAACACAGCCCCAAAGTGTGGTTTACAAACTGCATCAACTGACTTCACGTAATATATCAAGCTGGTGTTAAATAAAGAACTTTTGGGCTTGATGCATTATGTGAATCTGAACCTCCTTTCATCTGAGTTTACTGATGTGGATATCTTAGGGAAAATTTTGGTCTTGTATAAAAAAAACAGCAAGGACTACAATGATATCATCATATTGAATTCAAAAGCAGAATTATGACACACTGCAGTTCAGAATGTGCACTAAGTCCCAGCACCTTGGACAGCACCATGTGAATGTTTGGGAGGGGTTACATAATTTCAACCAATTTGAGACTAAATCATAAGGTAATAATAATAAATAATAATAATAATAATAATTTTATTTCTATACCGCCCTTCTCCCGAAGGACTCAGGGTGGTGTACAGCCTATTAAAAGCACAAAGACAAACAACAATTAAAATAATTTAAAATTATTAAATAATTTCAGCTCAATATTAAAACCCCCCAAAATTTAAAACATCCAATTTAAAATCATTACATTGATAGCACGGCCTGGCAGAACAGCAGGGTCTTAAGGGCACAGCAAAATACCCTGAGGTCGGAGATCTTACGCATTTCCGGGGGCAGTTCATTCCACAGGGCTGGGGTTCCCACAGAGAAGGCCCCCCACCTGCGTGTCACCAGCCGACATAACTTGGCCGATGGCACCCTGAGGAGACCCTTTCTGTGGGAGCGAATTGGCTGGTGGGAGGCTACTGGTGGCCTAGGTCGGTCTCGAAGGTACCCGGTCCTATGCCATGGAGTGCTTTAAAGGTGGTAACCAACACCTTGAATCACATCCGGAAGACCACTGGGAGCCAGTGCAGCTCATGCAGGAGGGGTATCACATGGGCACAATGGGTTGCGCCCATAACCACCCGCACAGCCGCATTCTGGACCAGTTGGAGCTTCCGAGTGCTCTTCAAGGGGAGCCCCATGTAGAGAGCATTACAATAGTCCAGCCGGGAGATGACAAGGGCATGAATGATCGTGCGCAAGGCGTCCCGGTCCAGAAAGGACTGCAACTGGCGAATCAGGCAAACCTGATAAAAAGCCCCCCTGGCCACGGCCATCATATGCTCTTCAAAAGACAGCCGTGCGTCCAGGAGGACACCCAGATTGCGAGCCCTCTCTGTGGGGGGCAGCGATTCACCCCCAATAGTCAGCAATGGCACCAGCTGACTATATCGGGACGCCGGAAGCCACAGCCACTCGGTCTTGGAAGGGTTGAGTCTGAACCTATTTCTCCCCATCCAGACCTGCACGGCCTCCAGGCAGCGAGACATCACATCAAGGGCATCGTTGGGGTGGTCTGGGGTGGAGATGTACAGCTGAGTGTCATCAGCGTACTGATGGACTCTCACCCCAAAACCACAGATGATCTCACCCAGCGGCTTCACATAAATGTTGAACAGAAGGGGCGAGTGGACCGACCGCTGCGGCACTCCCCATGCGAGGCATGTTGAGGTCGACCTCTGCCCCCCTGCCAACACAAACTGCGAGCAGTCGGAGAGGAAGGAAGAGAACCACCGCAAAACGGTGCCCCCTATTCCTAACCCCCTCAACTGGTGCAGCATGATACCATGGTTGATGGTATAAAAAGCCGCTGAGAGATCTAATAGGACCAGGACAGAGAAGCAACCCCTGTCCCAAGCCCTCCAGAGATCATCCACCAACGCAACCAATGCCATTTCTGTGCTGTACCCCTGCCTGAAGCCCGACTGGCACGGGTCCAGATAGATAGCTTCATCCAGGTGCTGGGGAAGCTGTCATGCCACCAGGCTCTCAACAACCTTCTCCACAAAATGAAGGTTGGAGACCGGACGGTAGTTAGCTAATTCAGCCGGGTCCAGGGAAGGCTTCTTGAGGAGGGGCCTCACCACTGCATCTTTCAAGGCAGTGAGAAAGGCACCCTCACTCAGAGAAGCATTTATAATCCCCTGGAACCAGCCTCGTGTAACCTCCCGGGAGGCCAGTACCAACAGGAGGGACATGGGTCCAATAAACACATGGCAGCACTAATCTTACCCAGAACCCTGTCCACCTCCTCGGGAGCCACAGGATCAAACTCCTCCCAGATAATATTCTCAAGATCTACCCTCGTCTCCTCCCCCGGACTCACCCAGTCGGAGTCCAAGCCTTCCCGAATCTGAGCAACTTTATCGTGCAGGAATTGCACAAAATCCTCAGCTCGACCCTGTAAGGCAGTGTTTCTCAACCTTGGAAGCTTGAAGATGGGTGGACTTCAACTCCCAGAATCCCCCAGCCAGCAGCGCTGGCCGGGGCGATTCTGGGAGTTGAAGTCCACCCATCTTCAAGCTACCAAGGTTGAGAAACACTGCTGTAAGGGGTCTTCCCACACTCCCCCCCGAAGAAGGGAGTGGGTCATCCTAAACAGAGCGGCTGGGCGGTTCTCTGCAGATGCGATAAGAGTGGAAAAATGGTTAGATTTCGCCGCTTTTATCACCACTAGGTAGGTCTTGATATAAGACCTCACCAATATCCGGTCGGAATCAGATTGACTAGTCCTCCAAATGCTCTCTAGGTGTCTTTTCCGACGCTTCATCTCTCTCAGCTCCTCAGAGAACCAAGGAGCCAATTGAGATCGGCATCGGGTCAGAGGCTGCAAAGGCACGACGCGATCCAAAGCTCCGGCGGCCGCACTCTCCCAGGCGGCCACCAGCTCTTCAGTCGAGTCGTGTGCCAGGGTCTCAGGAAACGGCCCAAGCTCCATCAGGAACCTTTCGGGATCCATCAGGTGCCTGGGATGGAACCCTCTGGTCGGTTCCGTCTCCCTGTGGTGGGGGGAAGCGGCTGGAAAGTCCAAGTGAAGGAGCGAATGATCTGTCCACGACAAGGGTTTGATATCTAGGTCCCCTCTACCAAGATCATTCAACCACTGACCAGAGACAAATATCAAGTCCAGAGTGTGTCCCCCTATGTGAGTTAATACATAAAAGTAAGTCTTCTTACTATGAGAACCCTTTCCTAATTGAAACAGGGTACAGTAAGAAGTTTAAAGGGACTGTGCTCTGACATATAGATTCACCTCATAGTCCAAATTGAATTTCTGAATAATTTTTTAGAGTCATCTTCTCAAATTCGATCTTTTACCACGCTTTTTACTGCAGCATTAGATTGCTGCCTTTTCTTCCTCAAACAAATTTGTGCCCTCTTTTTTCAAGCATCTAATTAGTAGGAGAAGGAAAAAAGAAGAGGATTGTAATAATTATGTATAGGAATCTTTTCTTGAAAAATGGAAAAAACTAATAGTTTTTTTTAAAAAACCCTTTTACACATCCCTATTCTTCATTCCCTTTCTTGCTATTCTCCACATTTTCCCTTCTTTTAAAAAATAAAGACATGATTATGAGGTTAAAAAGAAGGAATTCACAGGGCATCTTCAGCCCCCCAGCAAACATTTGACAATATCCATTCATCAAGCTAAACCAAGATTCAGAAACTTAAGCTTCTGGATCACATGTTTAAAGAAGATATTGAGGAAGTAATTATCTGTTTCTTCTGGTTCATTCATTTTTCACATTTGTGTACATCAGTAGAAAGCAGTCTATTTAGAGTATCTCGAGAGAGATGGTTAAGGTCCAAAGACAAGAAAATTGTATGAAGGAAAATCTAAGTTTTTATAAAATACATGCATGTTTGAGCTTTCTGGCCTTATGTTGAGAGAAAGGGGAAGACAGGATATATTCTTCCTATAGGAAGCATGCCAAAACTAATATATATAGTCCCCAAACCTGACAGTTCTAGCTTTTTTTTCTAGAGAATTGTATTTATGTGTGAGAATCATTCAGAAGCCTTGTGATGGAATTGCTTTGGGGACTCACTCAGACAGGATTTCTCTCATTTGCTGCAAGCTAGTTCTTTGAAGATCTGATTTATTTATTTATTTATTTATTTCTTTATTTATTTATTTATTTATTTATTTGTTGGCTTGGACATGGCATTTTAATTCTATTCATTTACCAAATTGTCTGTCTGTCTGTGGAATAGCTTTCTACATTTACTGTTAAGTAAAGAGTTAAGAGTGAACCAAAACAGAAAAAAACTGCACTTGATCCAATTATCACTGGAAGAAAGTCACTATACAGAGAATGAGCCTTTAATAAGATAGGTTATTGCCTCAACTAAAAATTAATACAATTAAAGGATTACTCAAGATAATTACAGATTTTCTGAAGCATGCAGGAAGCAGAAGGAATCTCTAACAAGCTTCTTATAATTATTCATTTACATCTTTTAGAACTCACAGACTCTTTCCCTTTGATTATTCATCATGCAGTAACTATGTAACATATCTGTCCAGATCTGAGTAATGGTAAAGACTAGTCCCTCCAGACTGAGAGAATTAAGAATGCAGGAAAGAGATATCACAAGGCATTGCTGGAAGCATGGAAAGACTATATTTTAACTGCCACTGAGAACCAATGATTTAGACTAGAGTAGCTAGATGCAGATGGAGGCATCTACTATAGCAGAGAATGCCATGCTAGACACAAATGTTTGGCAGTTCAGGCCACCATGATAGAATATTCATTTTTAGTCTTCAAATGATGCTTCTTTTTTGCACCACCTTGGGATCCCTATTTATTTTTATTTTACTACTAAACAATGCATGATCCATTGGGTCATTATTTCAGAGATTACTTTATGTAAACAGAATGACCATGTGGTGGGAAAAAAGCAATGGGAGCAGGAACAACTTCCAACTTTCTGCTGGCTTTCCCATTGACTTTGCTTGTGGAAAGCTGGCAGGGAGCATCAGAAATCACTTATTCTCTTTCTTGGCTAATCCATAGAACTGCCTGCCAATTTGTTGAGGGGAGGGGAAACAAAGGGAGCTGTGGACAGCAAGGAAAATTGCATCCCCACTCCCTATCCTGATGTGTTCCCAAGGGCCCCTTCCCTGAAAAGAGAAAGAGGCCTCACATATCAACTGCTAGCACTAGGGGTGACATGCTCCCGGTTCGGACCGGGTTGCCCGATCCGATAGCAATGGCGGCGGGTGGTTCGGAGAACCGGTAGCAAAAATCTCTGCGCCCCCCCCCAATGCCCAGCTGAGCCACATGATCATCAGAGGCTTTTTTTTTTAACTTTTAAAAGCATTTTTTCTACAAAAAATGTAGAATTCTCTGTGCATGTCCAAGATGGAGGATCTAGCCTGAGACACTCCCAGCAGATGGGGGTGATTTCTGGCAATTTCGGGAGGTTCCTGGGGCGATTGTCCACCATGGCCCCCAGTCCTAGAGAGAGGAATCTTTCCCCGACCTATTGAGGGGTTTTTTGCCCTCCAGAACATCGGGTCAAGGAAAAAAACAGCTGCTGAAGGCTCCGTGGGGTGACGGCGGTAGTGATTTGACTGGCGGCGCTTTTCTCGGCCTCCGGCATGGACCGACAGCGGCGGCAGCTCTGCGGTGGTGGCGGCGGCGGCAATGAGGTTGCTCCCCTGGATTCCTGGCCTCTCCGGGACTTTCTGAGGCTCCTGGGGACCCTGGAGTATGGTGGGAGCCATGGTGGAAGCGGCGCCGGCGCTGGCAGTGGGCGCGGGGCGGTCGGCGGCCGCTGGACGATGGTGGAGGTGAGGGGGCGGCAGCTGGCTGCTACCGAAGAGGACGCTATGGTGAGAGGCTGCTGGCTTCTATCTTGAAACCCCGGACCTGCTAGGGGGCAGCCTATTTCTGCTGTCCCACTTTGCTGCAGGAATCCGGAGGCCCCATTTGGAGACTGGGGCTGTAGACTGGGGGTATAAAATGCTGGAAGACCTGGAAGACCTGGGGAGTGGGAGAGGTTGGAAGACGGCCGAGGGTTGGCCTTGGGCTGCCTCAGGCCATTCCCCCCTCCCCCCCTTTTTTGTTGGCCTGTATAGGCCTTATTATGGTCACCACCCCAGCTGCTTTCTGCCTTGCAAGCCATCTCCCTTTATTGCTTTCCATGTGTCATCTGTTCCCCGGGTTTACTCTTCTGCCTTCTAGACTGGCTCTATTCCACCTATGCCCTTGATGGTGTGGAGAACGGACAATTCTGATATGGATTCTGAGGGAGTCCGGTTCAACTGCCGTTTCCCTACCAGAGTGGATAGACTATCGAATCTCTCCATAGCCAACTCCATCTCGGCTAGCCATCGTGAGAGGATGGCCTGGAGAGAGCACCTTCTGAGTTTTGTTGAAATGGCACGAGACTTCTTCCACTGTCGTGAGAGGATAGTGGAGCCCAGTTTTTCCATGTCTTGAGTTGCTGCCTCTCCATAATAATTAGACTATTCTATGGAACCTCAGCCAGAGGATATTTCACCCTTTCCTGGTTCTTGATGCACTCGGCCGCCGAACTCCTTGCACTGCGAGACTCCCCCCTCTCGCAGGCCTGGCCCTCCACGCTATTGAGGGCCTACCTTGATGACGGATTTTGGAATCCCGAGAGATGGCATGCAGCGAAGAGGGGGTTGAGGGGTTTTTTATTTAAATTTTTAAAGAAAATTTTAAGGGGACCCGGGAGGAAGGGAGGGGGTTGTGAAAGTGGACCTGGGGGTGGTCCAGATAGCTACTGAGCGGGGTGATAGGCTGATTGGCTGCAGCAGAGGGGTCAGGAAAGAAAATTTATCTGGGGAGCAGGGGGATAACAAGAAGGGCAATGCAATTGAAATAATGAGTGGGAGGAGCAGGTATGACGGGCTCAGGGGACCATATCATGTACCGGAGGTGCGCATACGCTGTTTACGAGCAATTGCGCACTCCAGTCCCCAATGCACGTTTCGTGGTCTGGGTTGTGCTGAGTCTCAGGCCCAGGGTCCATGGCTGATGTTATGTAATGCCAGGTCGGTTGTCAATAAAGCTCCCCTCATCTGTGATCTTATATTGGAGGGGGGTGCGGACCTGGCAGGTATTACGGAGATATGGTGACCCACTCTCTTCTTCGAGGGGGAGTGCGGGAGGATCCCTTGCAGGGTTGAGCTGAGGATTTTGTGCAATTCCTGCACGATAAAGTTGCTCAGATTCGGGAAGGCTTGGACTCCGACTGGGTGAGTCCGGGGGAGGAGACGAGGGTAGATCTTGAGAATATTATCTGGGAGGAGTTTGATCCTGTGGCTCCCGAGGATGTGGACAGGGTTCTGGGTAGGATTAGTGCCGCCACATGTTTATTGGACCCGTGTCCCTCCTGGTTGGTACTGGCCTCCCGGGAGGTTACATGAGGCTGGCTCCAGGGGATTATAACTGCTTCTCTGAGTGAGGGTGCCTTTCCCGCCGCCTTGAAAGAGGCGGTGGTGAGGCCCCTCCTCAAGAAGCCTTCCCTGGACCCGGCTGAATTAGTTAACTACCGTCCGGTCTCCAACCTTTGTTTTGTGGCGAAGGTTGTTGAGAGTGTAGTGGTACGACAACTGCCCAGGCACCTGGATGAAGCTATCTATCTAGACCCGTACCAGTCGGGCTTCAGGCAGGGGCACAGCACAGAAACGGCATTGGTTGCGTTGGTGGATGATCTCTGGAGGGCCCGGGACAGGGGTTGCTCCTCTGTCCTAGTCCTATTAGATCTCTCAGCAGCTTTTGATACCATCGACCATGGTATCATGCTGCAGCGGTTGAGAGGGTTAGGAATAGGGGGCACCGTTCTGCGGTGGTTCTCTTCCTTCCTCTCCGGCCGCTCGCAGTTCGTGTTGGCAGGGGGGCAGAGGTCAACCTCGAGGCGTCTCGCATGAGGAGTGCCACAGGGGTCGGTCCTCTCGCCTCTTCTGTTCAACATTTATGTGAAGCCGCTGGGTGAGATCATCTGTGGTTTTGGGGTGAAGTGTCACCTGTACTCTGATGATACTCAGCTGTACATCTCCACCCCAGACCACCCCAACGATCCCCTTGATGTGATGTCTCGCTGCCTGGAGGCCGTGCGGGTCTGGATGGGGAGGAACAGGCTCAGACTCAACCCATCCAAGACCGAGTGGCTGTGGCTGCCAGCGTCCCGATATAGTCAGCAGGTGCCATCGCTGACTATTGGGGGTGAATCTTTGCCCCCCCACAGAGAGGGCTTGCAATCTGGGTGTCCTCCTGGACGCACGGCTGTCTTTAGAAGAGCATATGACAGCCGTGGCCAGGGGGGCCTTTTATCAGGTTCGCCTGATCTGCCAGTTGCAGCCCTTTCTGGACCGGGACGCCTTGCGCACGGTCACTCATGCCCTTGTCACCTCCCGGCTGGACTATTGTAATGCTCTCTACATGGGGCTCCCCTTGAAGAGCACTCGGAGGCTCCAACTGGTCCAGAATGCGGCCGCGCGGGTGGTTATGGGCGCAACTCTTGTGCCCGCGTGACACCCCTCCTGCGCGAGCTGCACTGGCTCCCAGTGGTCTTCCAAGTGCGATTCAAGGTGTTGGTTACCACCTTTAAAGCGCTCCATGGCATAGGATCTGGGTACCTTCGAGACCGTCTTCTGCCACCAATAGCCTCCCACCGACCAGTCCGTTCCCACAGAGAGGGTCTCCTCAGGGTGCCATCAGCCAAGTTATGTCGGCTGGCGACACCCAGGGGGAAGGCCTTCTCTGTGGGAGCCCCAGCCCTGTGGAATGAACTGCCCCCGGAAATATGTAAGATCTCCGACCTCCGAGTGTTTCGCTGCGCACTGAAGACCCTGTTGTTCCGCCAGGCAGGGCTGTCAATATAATTTTAAATTGGGGTATTTTAATTTTTAGCATTTTAAATCGGCCAAATCTATTTAATTATTTTAATTTTTAATTATTGTTGTGTCTTGTGTTTTTAAATTGGCTGTACACCGCCCTGAGTCCTTCGGGAGAAGGGCGGTATAGAAATAAAATAATAATAATAATAATAATAATAATAATAATAATAATAATTATTATTATTATTATTATTATTATTATTATTATTACAACTTCTTCCACCGAAAAAAAAGCTTCTGATGATCGCGGGGCTTGGGATCTCAGAGGCTTTTCAAAGCATTTTTTTTCTGCAACCTCTTCCGGGGAAGAGGTGGTTTTAAAAAATGCTTTGAAAAGTCTCTCTGACGATCAGGCAACTCAGCTGGGATCATCAGAGCCTTTTCAAAGCATTTTTTAAACCACCTCTTCCCTGGAAGAGGTTGTTGCAGAAAAAAATGCTTTAAAAGTTTCTCTGACGATCCCAGCTGAGTTGCCTGATCGTCAGAGAGACTTTTCAAAGCATTTTTTAAAACGATCTGGCAACTCAGCTGGGATCATCAGAGAGACTTTTAAAGCATTTTTTTTCTGCAACCTCTTCAGCGGAAGAGGTGGTTTAAAAAATGCTTTGAAAAGGCTCTGATGATCCCAGCTGTGTTCCTGATCGGCAGAGACTTTTCAAAGCATTTTTTTGCATTTGCAGAAAAAATGCTTTGAAAAGTTAAAAAAACAAAAAAGTTGGCCACGCCCACCCAGTCACATTACACACACACACCCCCAAGCCATGGCCACAGAACTGGTAATAACAAATTTTACATTTCACCCCTGGCTAGCATCCTACAGCCAACCCTACCACATCAGGCAGCTTAGTCACTCCCTCATTTTTATTTATTTTTTTTTATTTTACTTCAAATTTATATACCGCCCTTCTCCCTAGGGACTCAGGGCGGTGTACAGCCAAATAAAAACACATAATAAATACATTAAGAACAGATTAAAGGAAATATCTCAATTTGGCCCAAAATTTAAAAAGACAAACAAATTTAAAATAATTTTAAAAATCCTCATCCTTCCCTCACAGCCCTCCATTGTTAAGAGATTTCAAATTTCAGCCTTGCTTCAAAATATCAAATTGCTACTCGCTCATAGGACCCTGCTGACAACCATTTGAGTGCAGGGGCCAGAGCGAGGTAGGAAAGAGGACAGAGGGATATGGCTGTTTCATCTACCCATGTGCCATGCAACCTACAGGTTTTTGGCAAATGTAGTCAGCAAGTGGGATGGTGCTGAAGTGGCCACAATTTAGCCAAATTTCAATCTCACAGGAGTAATGGATCCTAGATGTTGGACACATTCTGTAAATTAGCTCATTTGAGGTATCTTGGTTCAAGAATTGTTGCGGTATAATTCACCATTTCTCCAAATTGAAAGTTACAGACACAAGAGTTTTAGTAATATATATATTATATGACTAGATTCAGCAAGAGCTAAGCCAAAGCTTTAAAAAAGTCACATTTTGTATGAACCTGGCCACTCCCCTTTTCTACTCCCCTTTTACATATTATCTCTCCCCGCCCCCATTTCCCTTTCATTTTCAAAATGATAACAGCCTTCAAAAACAGTTTAAAAACTGGTGACAAAGTTCTATTTAAAATCAAGACATAACCAGCTGTGGAGCCTTGTTATTTTTCATGACACTTCCTAATGGACAGGCGCTGAATAAAATTCATGTATTTTCAGCAGTGTAAATGTTTATTTTTCTCTCTTGGATTTTCAAATAATGCCATATTAGATTGTAGAAATGAAACAAGAATACATCTTTTTTCTATCATCATCCCATTCCTGTTTTGTTTCATTGAATTCTAGCTTCACATGTGCCTGCAATATTAAATTAAACCATCAGATATAAGATATAACCCTTCTTGCCCCTCCCCAGGATCTTAAATCATCTTGCTGTTCCCTTGTCACAGCATTCAGCTTTTTCTGTGCTAAATAGATTAAACGATTTGTCAAAAGGCCAGTCATGTCCTTAACTGAGATAGAATGGAGATGTTTCTGTACCAGACAGACCTTCTTATCCAGCATCTCCAGCATCTCAATTAGCAGTCAAACTAAAAAAAGGACCATAAAAAACTGAAGTGGGTCTCACTTCAATTTTCTCTTATCCTGTTTCCTTTGGCCAGATGCGAAAAAAATACCTTATGAAAGAGCTAAGCATCCAGTGAAGAAATTTGGTTAACAAAATTGTCTATTGTTATGTGAAATGTGGCTGCCAAATGTCCAACAAATATAGTATAACATTTATTTATGCCAAGCAGCTTTTACTATTCCGGTTCTGACAACTTGATTCTGCATATTCTGAGTTAGCCTCCTTATTCAAAGGTTTGGGGTTTTTTAAAAAATGAAAAATATAACTTGTTTGATTAACATTGTTTTGATCTTTTACTGATCTATTACAATAGCAAAAGTTGCTGGACCAGTGGTGGGTTTCAAAATTTTTTACTACCGGTTCTATGGGCGTGGCTTGCTTGGTGGGCATGGCTTGGTGGTCATGTGACTGAGTGGGCATGGCCAACGTAACATCACTCACAGCCACAGCCACTCAGTCACATGACCATCCCACCTAGACATGCCCACAGAAAAGGGTAGGAATTTTTTAAAAATTTCTACCTATCTACTTATTTTCTGCCCAGGCCTAATCTATCAAAGGCCTCCTCCTGCATGCCACCCTGCCCTCCCTTCGCCAGTTGCATGCATTGCCCCATTTCCCCTCCTTCAGCCGCCCCAGCCCTAGCCCTGCTTCCTCCACTACCACCACCTCTTTCTTTGGGCTGCTTACCTTCCTCCCATGGCTGCTGGTCCGGAGTCCAGAAGGCAAGCTGATCTCTGGTAGTTTTCAACAGCCTCCAAACAGCTGCCGCTGCCACAAAGCAGCTAGCAAAGAGGCAGTGGCTTGGAGGCTTCTCACAGTTGCATCGAAAAAGAAAAAGCCTCAGGCTGCCGAAAACTACCGGAGGTCACCGAAAAAGCCGCTGCCATCAGTTCTTCGCACTGGCTGCACATGAGCATTCCCATTGCCTGCTGTTTTGCCCTCGGACTGACACAGCAAGCAATGGGATGTGTCAGTCCAAGCGTGACGCAGGAGGCAATGGGATGCAATGGCAGCGGCTGTTTCGGCAACCTCCAGTAGTTTTCAGTGGCCTGTGGATTGCTGCCACAGCCGCAAATCAACTCTCAAAGAGGTGGCGGCTGGGAGGCCTTTTCTTTTTCAATGTGACTGCCAGAAGCCTCCCAGCCACAGCCTCCTTGCCAGCTGCTTTCTGGCAGTTGTGCGGGTGGGCGAGGCAAGTGAGCAGCGACCGGGCTACCGGTTAGGGGGCATGGCCAGCCAGTGGTCGCTACTGGTTCAGCGACCCAGGCCAAATTACCGCTACCAGTTTGCCCGAAGGGGTGCGAACCAGTAGAAACCCATCGCGGTGCTGGACATAAATGACCCCAGTTTGAGTTTAAAATTTTGTTCTTAATGTTGCAATAAAATCAGTCCACAGATCCTCAGGTTTATCTTTTGCAGAAAGAACCAAAGTTAGGTCCCGCTGTCACCTCAGCTGTTGGAGCCATCCCTTCAGCCATTCCCCCTTCCAGGTTCTCCTACCTTCCAACTGAAAGCAGCAGGGAAAGATTTGAGGAAAAAGAAAATAGCAGTGCTGACCTCCTCTCAAAGAGACTTATTATCACAATTTTGCTAGCATGTATAGCCCAGCCATAAAATCCTCAAAACTCAAGCTCAACTTGAAGACTTTACTGTTTCACTGTGAATAATGTGATGTACCTATATGGCTCTGAAATTGTGGAGAAAATGCTACTTTTCTATAGGTATATACTTAGCAAAATCCTAGACTTTTTTATCTTGCTCAAACAATGGGTCATCGTGCACCAGGAATGTTATAAGACAATGAATAGAGCAGGGGTCCTGCTTCTGAGCACTAGTCCACAGCATGCAAGAAACCAGGCTACACAAACAAGCAAAGCCCCGTCCGTGGGATGCGGGCAGCTCAGGAAACCATGTCCTCACCACTGCAAAACCACGGAACCCATCTCTGTGCTTAAAAGGTTGGGGGTCGCTGGGAAAGATGACTACTAGAGTCTTCCTTGCAAATTCTTTCTGAGCAAGCTTATTGCAAAACTATATGGAATGGAACTGCTCTATGAAATCTGAGTGCTCTTTTTTACTTTTTTCCCCCTCAAACACCATAAGTGCTACATTTCAGAGAAGTATTTATGCCCCAAAGGCACAAGGCTTCTATGCAAAACTCTATAATCATCATTCTGCAGAAAGAATTATGAGGAAGAGTAAGGGAGAAGAGCTGCCAGGCAGCGCTGAGGAGGAAATTGCAAACGATAGGGGAGGGATTTATAAGTACCAAACACAAGGCTGGAAGAAAAGAAGATAACTGGTTATCTCATTGTAGCTGCCTTGGGAACACACCAGCAGCAATCAATGGCAGAAGCTAGCCAATTTTGGCACATCCTTTGAAATTAATCAGGGCTAGGTCTGCTTAGCTCTTGGATGGGGCAATACCAAGAAATCCCAAGACTACAGGGAAGTCTACAGACTAAAGCATTCCAAGAAAAAGGCAGCTATTTTCTAGCTCTTGTGTAGAAAACCACATGCATATATCTATAGTCACCAGGAGCTGAGCCCCTACAGTGAGTTTTACCTTTTTAGAGCTTTGGTTTAGAATTTAGCACTCTTAAGCTTGAACTGGAGGAAAAATTCTACTGAACTCTCAACACTGTTATTCTATTCTGTGCTGTGCTGTGCTGTGCTATACTTATGCCATACTTCTGCTATTTTTTTTACTCTTTTTGATTTGTACAGTACAGTTAGTCCGCAATTTATGACTATTCATTCAGTGACTATTCATTCAAAGTTACAATGGTTATGGAATGAAAGGATTTACAACCCAGGCCTAAAGTTACAGCTGTGGCAGTGCCGCTGGTCACATGATCAAAATTTGGGCACTTGGCAGTCTGCTGGCACATGACTGCAGGGGTGTTGCAGCTACTCTACCTGCACCGCCACATCTATGCTCTTTTGGCCTCCTGCTCTCTGTTGACTCAGCTATTTTTTTTGCTTACCCTGCTAATGAGGTATGCCAGGCCTGGCTGCTGGGCCATGCTTGGGCTGGCTTCGCATTGTGAAAAAGAAAAGAAAAAGCAGCCCAAGCCGCATTATGCCAACAATACCCCTTCACAAAGAGTTTTTGGGCTGCGCTGGGCTGAATTGGGGCTGGCTTTACACTGTAAAAAAGAAAAAAAAAGAGGAAATCACAATCCCTGAGCCTCAGCCCTCCTGGGAACTCTTTGCAGAGGGGCATTTTGGTGTGCTGTGGCTCAGGGTCTACTTTTTCCTCTTTCCCCCCCCACAGCATGAAACCAACCCCAGCCCTACCCAGAAGCCAGGTTGGGCATGCCTTGTCAGCAGCAGTAGCTAGAACACTGTTAAGGCCACCTGGGGCCACAGAGTGCAGGGCGGCAGGGGTCTTGGAGTGCAGGCTTGCAAGGGCAACTAGGACTGGACTTGGGTTGCTGCAGTTTCCTGGAGCATGGCAAACAGCCACAGGCTCACACAGTTCTGGGCTCTTTGCTGCTCCGCAAGGAAGCATGCAGGGTGACCAAAAGGGTAGAGATAGGGGAGAGAGATAGATGGGAGGGGGGGGAGAATTAGAGGCAGTCCTTTACCTTACTAAGGCTTGGGTCAGGGAGGGGAAATTGGCTTTCCCCTCCCCTGAGTGTGATGAATCATTGGTTAATGACTGGTCAAATTAACAAGAGCAACAGGGATTGCTAGAATTGTGGATGCTAAATGATGCAGTTACATGATGTCTTGCTTTACAACCATATTGCTTAGCAACCAAAATTCCAATCGCAATTGTGGTCATAGGTAGAGGACTACCTATATAACAAACATAATAATAAAGAGGTGAGCTAAACAAGAATCCCGAAAGAATAAAGAGTAAAAAGCATTCACACAATGAGCATACTTATCATACTAAGCTATATTGTGATTTATTTTATGTTTTAGCACACAGTACTGTATTAAACCATTCAATGTCATTTGTAAACCATATTTAATAGCTATACTAGCTGTCTGGCTTACTCAATACATCCGTGTAAAACAAACTATAATAGGCAGACCAGTTGATAGACTCTATTCAGTCTCATTATTCAAGAATTCTGTGCGAAACCTTTGCAGATGATCTGGTTGTTACCCTAGCACAGCCGATGGAATCAATAATCCAGATGAAAGACATTATCCAAGATTATGGTACAGTATCAGGTTTTAGATTGAATCGGAAAAAAACTAAGATGATAGTTAAAAATATGACACAAGATCAACGACACAAACTTGAAAATAAGGCAGGTTTTGAGATTGTATCAAAGGTTAAATATCTAGGAGTTCAGGTTGCAAAATCAAACATGAAACTGTTTCAAAATAATTATGAGGTGTTGTGGCAAGAGGCGCAGAAAGATATGGAAACTTGGAAAAAACTGCAGCTGTCTTTACTTGGAAGAATAGCAGCAGTTAAGATGAACATTTTGCCAAGATTTATTTTTTTGTTTCAAATGATTCCGGTGTTTAAAAGTGATAAACAATTAAAAGTCTGGCAAACTGGAGTGAATAAGTTTGTCTGGAATGAGAAAAAAACCGAGAGTGAAATTGAAAATCATGCAAGATGCTCCAGAAAGGGGAGGCCTTAAACTTCCAAACCTACAACTATATTATGATGCAGCAGCTTTGACTTTAACAAATGATTGGTTTGGAGGGAAAAAGACTGGAATATTGAACGCAGAAAGTTTTGATTTGGAATTTGGATGGCATGCTTACTTATTTTATGATAATAAAGTGGATAAAGTATTTAAAAGCCATATATTCAGAGATTCTTTGATGAGAGTATGGAAGAAGCACCGACTCAAATGGGATTACAAAATACCGTTATGGCTGGATCTTGGTCATATCATGTGGAATACAAATATAATGTCACTCGGGGGGGGGGGGGGGTTTATACAAAGAGGTTCTTTTTACAGATGCGGGCAGATGGCAGCTGAAGACACTACAGACACTGTTGTCTGAAGGGATTAATTTAACTTGGCTACAATATAATCAATTGCAATTGAGATGGAAAGAGGACCAAAGAACTGGTATTATGTTGCACGAGGAAGAATTGGTTAGACATATAAAAGAGAAAGGTCCAATGCATATTAAAAGGCTTTATAATGTTTTGTTAGAAAGGGATTCAGAAACTGAATTAGTTAAAGATTGTATGATTAAGTGGGCACAAAATTTTGAAGAACCAGTGATGTTGGAAACATGGGAAAAAATCTGGGTTCAGAATGTTAAATTTACACAGTCGCAGAATTTGAGGGAAAATTTTTACAAAATGTTTTATAGATGGCATTTAGATCCTAAGAAATTGTCGTGTATGTACCCTAATATTCAGCCAAAATGTTGGAGGTGTGATTGTATAGATGCTACATATTATCATATTTGGTGGACTTGTAAGAAAGTTAAGGCTTTTTGGATAAAAATCTGGTGGGTCATGCAGAATGTTTTAAAGAAAAAAATCCAATTTTCTCCACAATTGCTTTTATTGGGTATAGTTAAGGGTTTTACAGTGGATGAAACAAAGTTGATTTTGTATATGATTACAGCAGCGAGATTGTTGATAGGTAAATATTGGAAAAATGAAGCTCTGCCCACTGTAGAAGAATGGATTTTGAAGATGGCTAGTTTCGCGGAGATGGCGAAGATTTCAGCATACTTAAAAGATCGCTCACAAGAGACTTATGAATGTGGATGGAAAAAGTGGATAGATTATGTGCAGAACAAATATCAAACTAGGAAGTATCAAATAGCTTTTCATTGATAGTATTATATTATATTAAGATAGAAATAATTGAACTATGTGAAGATGAAAAATGATATGGGGGTTGGGGGGGTTCAAGGTTTTTATATAGGGGACAATGATATTCTATGGAAGTCCGGGGGGAGGGGAGGGTTAGGGGGGGTTTGGGAGGGTGGGTTGGGGAGTTTGGGGTGGGTTAGGGGGGTGAAAATGGGGTGAAAATGTAACTGTAAAACTTTTATAATAATAATAAAAAAAGAATTCTGTGCGAAACCAAGTTATGTAGCTTGTAAATTAACAAAGGCATCTTGTGGATTATTGTGTATGGAATTGCCAGCTTTAGAATAAGGCCAAGTGATTTCCTCAAGAGTCATCGTGGATGTCCAGGCTTTTACCCTCAGTCATTGTGGAGCAGGATGTCTTAGCACCTGGCACAAACAGCTTTCGAAAAGATCTGACAGACAGATGTATTGTGATTTTCATTTTCATCAGCAGCTATTTTATAACATGTATTATTTCAATTCATCAACCACAAAGTATATAAATAAAAGATAATTCATTGCTAGCTTGCCTACAGAGATTTGTTCCTATTCCCATGAAGATTTAAAGCGCTAGTACTTTCAATTTAAGTAGTGTAACAAATTCTTTTGAATAGTGTTTTAAAAAAATCTAAAAACTTTGGTACTTGAACGTTTCAGGGGAACAACAAATTTATAATGTTCCTTTGTAAATAGACCTTGCACTGAAATTACACTGGAAACTACAATCAAGAAGCACAATCCTAAACCTACATTTCACTGAGTTCAAGGGCAGTTGCTTTTAGGGAACTAATGGCAAGAGTACAACCCAAGACTCTAACGCCTTGCTTACACAGGTTACACAGTGGAGGTTAAGCAATTTCCTATTTACAGAAGTATGTTTAGGATTTTTAGAGTAGCATTTTGTATAGGTTTTCCATTGTCTGAATATCAATTATCCAAAGCCTGGCAATGATAATGGGGCTGAAAATGATGTGAGTTAAAATCTACTGCATGTGACAATGTGCTGGTTAGAGGAGGCCATTCTTGACAGTTCCCAGTGGCTGCCCATTAGCTGTTTAACAACTACTGGAAAAAGTGACTTACAACCAGTGCTCGCACTTACAACTGTCACAGCATCCCGATGGTCACATGATCAAAATTTGAGCGCTTGGCAATCAGCATGCCTTTATGACAGTTGCAGCTCCTAGAGTCATGTGATCACCATTTGTGACCATTCCAGTTGGCTTCTGATAACAAAGTCTATAGTGGAAGCCAGATTCATTTAATGGCTGCACAATTCACTTAAAACCTGCAGTGATTCGATTTATGAACTGTGGCAAAAAGATTGTAAAATTGAGCATAACTCATTTAATAACTGCCTTGCAGAGCAATGGAAATTTTGGTCCCAATTGTGGTCATAAATTGAGGACTTCCTTTATGAAATTAATTAGCATCTTTTAATTTTCCTAATGATCCTAAAATGGACACAGCAGCAAAACAGGCATTCGCAAATCCCAAACTATTATCAGGTTAATAGATTGCTGCCTCCATTATTTCATTCCATAAATTCCAGTTCCAATCTAGTTTAGGTTCAATTGGTATCCCTGGCTATTTCATGTGTCTTTATTTCTTACCTATAAAACAGGAATAACAGTAACCAAACTAAGTGTGGAGAACAATAATTTATGGTCACACCTAACAATGCAGTGTTACTTTAAATTAATATGATGATTTAGTGCAATGTGTGAGTCCAGGCACTGTAATTACAATGCCATTTGGGCTACAACTCCCGTATCTCACCTTGCAAGCTGGCATTGAATGGGATGGCTACAACAGCATATTATTTATTTATTTATTTATTTATTTATTTATTTATTAAATTTATATACCGCCCTATTCCTGAGGGACTCAGGGCGGTGAACAGCAAACGATAAAAATACATGTAATACAAACGTTAAAAAAAAACCAATTAAAATATACTAAACACTCTGGTCCTAGATAATTCAAGACATCCCAGTTTAAAATAAAATCAAAAGCAATATAAAGGGAAAGTTAGGCCAGGCCGGCCTGCTGAAACAGGAATGTTTTGAGGGCATGGCGGAAAGTGCGCACGCTTCCTGGTGGAGCAGGGAGCGGGTCACCCTAAATAGGGCGGCCGGGCGATTATCTGATGACGCAATAAGAGCGGAAAAATAGACTTCCGGTTTCCTCGTCTTCGGCGGCGACGGTGCCTTCTTTTAGCACCGCCACCCCCGCCGCTTGTAGAGCCGCTCCCCGATCGTGGAGCGGCTTGAAATCTTCTAAATCCCTCGGATTAAAGAAGAAGAGGCAGCGGGGTACAGGTAGAGCCCCTGCAACCCCCCCAGGGAATTGTTTCTGGGGAGGAAGCAGGCGCGGCTCCCTAACAACCTGCTGAGACTCCAGGCGGCGTGGGACGTCTTCTGCTTTTGCAGAACAAGCCGATCTCAGGAAACCCTTAAACAGCGAGGAAACAACTCAAATAATCATCCGAATTCCACCTGACCCCTGAAAATTTGAACTGCAAGTATTAGTTTTCTGCTGAACTGTTTTTTACTGAAGTGAAAGTTTCGGAACGAGTGAAAGTGACTGGAAAAATGGCGCCTAGCAAATGAATTAGGGGGTGTGGATTGGTGAAACTATCTTGTTTTGCCACAAAGTTAAAGAGTTGTTACAAAGTTGCCCCGGCTGTAACAGAAATAAGAGGAAAATCTCTCCCTTTTACTTGCTTTTGCTGCATTATAGCTCTGCTTTGAGGAAATCTGGGGGACTTTCTTAGAAAGTATTGTGGAGGTGGCAGAAGAGGCGGACCCTCCCTTTTTAAGAAAGCCAGCTTACGTGGCAGGATGGCTTCAAAGAAGCAGGAAGGCAAAACAGGGGGGGGATCCCCCCCACGTAAACAGGATACGCAGCCACAAGTCAAAAAAAAAGATTTGGACATGGGAGAATTAAAAGAATTCATTTCAAATCTTTTTGATGAGAAATTTCAAGATATGGATGATAAAATAAATAAAATAGATGAAAAAATTCAAAAGTCACAACAGGAAATCATGCAGGAAATGCAGCAGAGCCAAAAGATGGTGACCAAAAAAATAACAGATGTGGCGTCTGGCCTGGCAGGATTTATCATGAAAGTTGAGACAAAAGTGGATGAATTTAAATTAGAAGTTAATGCCAAGATGAAAAACAATGACCATAAATTTTTTGATGTTGATGACAAGATGCAGAGAGTGGAGAATGATATGGTTATGATGCAATTTCGTGCAATGGAATTTGCTATACGGCTTCGAGGAATTAGAGAAGAGGAGAGACAAGACCTGAGACAGATCTGTGCTGAAGCCCTAGCTGTGATTTTAAAAGTTGAACCTGAGATGGTCTTTTGTAAAATAGATAAAATCTATAGAGTTAACTCGTGGGTGGCCAGACAAAGACAACTGCCTAGAGATGTGGTCATATATTTTACAGACAGAGCAATAAGAAATGATATCTTGCAAAAATCTTTTCTCACTTCTGTGCAAGTGAGCGGATCTAAGATTACAGTTTACAAGGAGCTCCCACCCAAGATGTTGAAATCTAGAAAAGAGTATGGTTTCCTTGTTAAAGAATTGCAGAATAGTCAAATCCCATTTCGTTGGGATGCCCCAACTGGCATAATTTTGAGATATAAGGGAGAGAAACACCGTTTGAATACTGTGGAGAAGGCGGAGCAATTTTATAATGATATTTTTAAAGAAAGAACTCCATCCCCACGCTCATCTACAGTTTTGGAGATTAAAGAGAGTGACAAGAAGCAATCTCAAGAATTGCAACAACAATCTAAGCAGGAATTAGTAGAGTTGAAGGGTGCCGAAGGAGGTTTTCTGGATGAGCCTTTGCTGGAACCTTCTCCAATCTTGGAGCCGGCTTGGGCGGCTGAAGTCAAGGACCAGCGTATAACCCGAGCACAGGCCAAGGAACTGAAAGAAAAGTTACGGCAGGAGAGACAAGACAAGGCTGGGGCTGTGGGAAATGCAGGACAGATTTCAGATGAAATCCTAAAGTTCTGCGCTTCGCTCCAGAAGGAGAATGATGATTAAATGTTTATCTTGGAATGTGAATGGGTTGAATGTAACACAAAAAAGGAAGAAAGTATTTGCATATTTAAAACAACATAATAATGATATAATTTGCTTGCAAGAAACGCATATTACAGCTCAAGATCAAAACTATTTGAAAAACTCCAAATTAGGAACACATTTTATATCTTCAACTAACCAAAAAAAGAATGGTGTGGTTATTTACGTAAATAAAAAATTAACAGCCAAACTTATAGAAGCTGATCAAGATGGTAGGTTTGTAGCAATTGAATTATTTTCTGCTAATAATCCAATTCTCTTGATAGGAATTTATGCTCCTAATCAACAACAGGACTATTTTTATAAAATGCTGCATACTAAAATACTTCAATGGGATTATAGATCTATTTTAATTATGGGAGATTGGAATGGAGTAATTGATTCTAAATTAGATAAAAAGACTCTGGCAAAGTCAAGAATTAGATTACCACAGACTTTTTTTGATATGAAAGAAGACTTGGAATTAAAAGATATTTGGAGAATACATAACCCAAAAGAACTGGACTATACTTTCTTCTCTGATAGACATAGATCCTTTTCCAGGATCGATTTTATTCTGCTGTCTGATGATTTACTTGTTAGGACAAAAAGAACAAAGATTCTGCCAAGAACTTTGACTGATCATAGCCCAGTCTGGATAGAAATTGAGACATGCAAGACTGAGAGACGCTCTTGGAGACTAAATGAAAATTTGTTTAGATATGAGAAGAATATAACAGAACTCAAAAAGCATTTGAAAGAGTTTTTTGAAATGAATTTGAATAAAGGCACCCCAATGGAAATTGTGTGGGATGCAAGCAAAGCTTATATGAGAGGGGTGCTTATATACATGAACTCTAAACATAGGCTGATTCGACAAAAGAAAAGACTTGAACTGGAAGCAGAAATAAAGGACAAAGAACAGCTACTTAGTAAAAACCCAACAGATGAAAGAATACTTAGTGTTATAAAACTTCTGAAAGACCAATTTCAAATGCTTATAGCGGAACAAGTAGCAACAAATCTACAATATGCGAAGCATAATACATTCTGCAACGCTAATAAACCAGGCAGGTGGTTGGCTTACACATTAAGGAAGAAACAGAGTACACGGACTATTGATAGTGTTGATATTGGGGGGAAAGAAGTTTTTCAACAGAATTTAATAAAAGAAGTTTTTCTTCAATATTACACTAAACTATATGCCAGAGAGGAGGTGCAGAATGGACTTATAGAAAAATATCTGGACGATAAAAGAGTTACAAAAATCACTGAACAACAAAAGGAAAGAATGGATTATCCTATAACAGAGGAGGAGATAATAGCAGCAATAAAACAATTAAAAACAGCTAAAGCTCCTGGAACGGATGGTCTGACTGCAGTGTATTATAAAACTCTGCAGGCAGAAATGGTGGAACAACTTAGAGACTTATTTTGTAACATACAACAAGGGGGAAAAGTACCTCCATCGTGGACTACAGCTT
The DNA here is from genome assembly GCA_022577455.1 of Arizona elegans. NCBI lineage: Eukaryota > Metazoa > Chordata > Lepidosauria > Squamata > Colubridae > Arizona > Arizona elegans. The sequence goes on from JAKOOJ010000003.1 coordinate 6,809,863, forward strand.
ATATTTCATTGATACCAAAAGAGCAAGCAGGTCCCAAAAAACCGGAGAATTACAGACCAATATCTCTTTTGAACACGGATTATAAAATTTATGCAAAAGTATTAGCCAACAGACTGATGCCAGTAATTCAAAAGGTGATCCATGATGACCAAGCGGGATTTATTGAGGGTAGGCACATGAAGGACAATGTAAGGCAAGTAATAGACTTATTGGAATATCTTGAGAAAAATAAACAGATCCCTGCAGTGCTGGTTTTTCTGGATGCTGAGAAGGCCTTTGACAGAGTGGATTGGAATTTTCTACTAAAGACCTTAAAAAAGATGGGCTTTGGGGACCAATATATACAGGCGGTCTCAGCAATTTATCAAGAGCAAAAGGCACAGATCATTATTAATGGAAGTTTGACAACAGAGTTTAAAATTGAAAAAGGAACAAGACAGGGATGTCCACTGTCCCCACTGTTGTTCATTTTAACACTAGAAGTCTTGTTAAATACAATAAGGGACTCTAACACTTTGAAAGGTATAATGATAAGGCAAGAGGATTACAGAATAAAGGCATTTGCAGACGATCTGGTTGTTACCCTAACACAGCCAATGGAATCAATAATTCAGATGAAGGACATTATACAAGACTATGGTAAAGTTTCAGGTTTTAGATTGAATCAGAGAAAAACTAAGATGGTAGTTAAAAATATGACACAAGATCGTAAAGTGGAGTTAGAAAGGAGGGCAGGTTTTGAGATTGTACCAAAGGTAAAATATCTAGGAGTTCAGGTTGCAGAATCAAATATGAAATTGTTTCAAAATAACTATGAGGTATTGTGGCGAGAGGTGCAAAAAGATATGGAGACTTGGAAAAAACTGCAGCTGTCTTTACTTGGAAGAATAGCAGCAGTTAAGATGAACATTTTGCCAAGATTTCTTTTTCTGTTTCAAATGATCCCGGTGCTCAAAAATGATAAACAACTAAAAGTATGGCAAACTGGAGTGAACAAGTTTGTCTGGAACGAGAAAAAACCAAGAGTAAAATTGAAAATTATGCAAGATGTTCCAGAAAGGGGAGGTCTTAAACTTCCAAACCTACGGTTATATTATGATGCAGCAGCTCTGACTTTAGCAAGTGATTGGTTTGGAGGAAAAAAGACTGGAATACTGAATGCAGAAAGTTTTGATCTGGAGTTTGGATGGCACGCTTACTTATTTTATGACAGTAAAGTGGATAAAGTATTTAAAAGCCATATACTTAGAGATTCTTTGCTGAGAGTTTGGAAGAAGCACCGAAACAATTGGAATTATAAAATACCGCTATGGCTGGATCTTGGTCATACCTTGTGGAATACAAATATAATGTCACTCGGGGGGTTTTTATACAAAGAGGTTCTTTTTACAGATGCGGGCAGATGGCAGCTGAAGACATTACAGACATTGTTGGCTGAAGGGATTAATTTAACTTGGTTACAATATAATCAATTGCAATTGAGATGGAAAGAGGACCAAAAAATTGGTATTATGATGCATGAGGAAGAATTGGTTAGACACATAAAAGAGAAAGGTCCAATGCATATTAAAAGACTTTATAATGTTTTGTTAGAAAGGGATTCAGAAACTGAATTAGTTAAAGACTGTATGATTAAGTGGGCACAAAACTTTGAAGAACCAGTGATGTTGGAAACATGGGAAAAAATTTGGGTTCAGAATGTTAAATTTACGCAGTCGCAGAATTTGAGGGAAAATTTCTACAAAATGTTTTATAGATGGCATCTAGATCCTAAAAAATTGTCGTGTATGTACCCTAATGTCCAGCCTAAATGTTGGAGATGTGATTGCATAGACGCTACATATTATCATGTTTGGTGGACCTGTAAGAAAGTTAAGGCTTTTTGGATAAAAATTTGGTGGGTCATGCAGAACGTTTTGAAGAAAAAAATTCAATTTTCTGCACAAGTGTTTTTATTGGGTATAGTTAAGGGTTTTACACTGGGTGAAACAAAATTGATATTGTACATGATAACTGCAGCAAGATTGTTGATAGGTAAATACTGGAAAAATGAAGCGCTGCCTACGATTGAGGAATGGACTCTGAAGATGGCCAGTTTTGCAGAGATGGCGAAGATTTCAGCATATTTAAAAGATTGTTCTCAAGAGACTTATGAATGGGAATGGAAGAAGTGGATAGATTATGTTCAGCATAAATATCAAACTAGGAAGTATCAAATAGCCTTTATTTAAAAATGTTATAGCAAGATAGTAATATTTTAGGGTTGAGAATAAAAATTTGCTAGAAAATGTTATATTAAGATAGAAATTTTTTAAGGTTGAGGATGAAAATTTGTTAGAAAATGTTATATTATGATAGAAATATTTTTAAGGTAATCAGGAGGAAAATTTATTTGAAAACGTTATATTAAGATAGAAAGAGGTTAAGGTAATGAAGATGAAAATTTGTAAGGGGGAGGGAGGGGTTTAAGTCTTATATATAAAGGAGGGTTTTTTCCTTTTATCTGATATGAGTATATTAGGAAGTCCGGGGGGGAGGGGAGGGTTAAGGTGGGTTAGGGAGGTTGGGAAGTTTGGGGGGGGTAGCGGGGGGGGGGGGGAAAAAGGGGTGAAAATGTAATTGTAAAACTTTTGCAATAAAAAAAAAAAAAAAAAAGAGCGGAAAAATAGTTACACTTTGCCGCTTTTATTGCCACCAGGTAGGTGTTAATATGAGACCTTACCAGTGTTCGGTCAGATTCAGAACGGCTGGCCCTCCAACTGCTCTCCAGGCGTCTTTTCCGGCATTTCATCTCCCTCAGCTCCTCGGTGAACCAGGGAGCCAGGTGAGATCAATGCCGGGTTAGAGGCCGCAAAGGCACGACCCGGTCCAAAGCTCCAGCGGCCACCCTATCCCAGGCAGCCACTAGGTCTTCAGTCGAGCTGTGTGCCAGAGCCTCAGGAAATGGCCCAAGCTCCATCTGGAACCTATCCGGGTCCATCAGGCGCCTGGGGCGGAACCAGCTCATCAGTTCCGCCTCCCTGCGGCGGGGTGTGGCGGTTCGAAAGTCAAAGCGAAGGAGGGAGTGATCTGACCATGACAAGGGCTCGATCGCTATATCCCCTATCTTGAGACCACTCAGCCACTGACCAGAGACAAAAACCAGGTCCAGCGTGTTTCCCCCCGTGTGAGTAGGGCCATGAACTAATTGGGTCAGGTCCATGGCCGTCATGGAAGCCATGAACTCCTGAGCCACCTCAGACGCCTCACTGACGGATGGCAGGTTGAAGTCCCCTCTGACCATAAGCCTAGGAGTATCAATCGCCACCGCGGCTATAACGTTGAGTAGTTCAGGCAAGGCCACTGCCACGTGGCAGGGAGCCAGGTACGTCACCAGCAGGCCCATCTGCACCCCATGACCCCACTTCACAAGGAGGGACTCACATCCGGCCGTCTGAGTAACAGTGGCCTCCCTCGGACCAAGACCCTCTTTAATGATAACTGCCACCCCCCCCGCCCCTTCCCTGTGACCTTGGCTGATGAAATGCCCGGAAACCGGGTGGGCACATCTCTACGAGAGGGACTCCCCGCTCCTGGCCCAACCAGGTCTCCGTAATACCCACCAGGTCCGCTCCCCTCTCCTGAACAAGATCACAAATGAGGGGGGTTTTATTTACCACAGACCTGGCATTGCATAGCATCAGCCGAAGGCCCAGGGCTTGAGGATCTGTGCCACCTGGGGAACGAGAAGATCATTGTGGGCCGGAGCGTGCCACCGCTTGAAGACAGCGAGTGCTGTCTTATATTATTTTACATGTCTTGCTGTCTGCAAAAATTCATTTTATTTTGTCAAGGTTAGAATTATATTTTAGTTTAATATCTATGTTTAGTTTTCTAGTCAAATTATGTGCTTTTTTTTTGTATTATTTACAAAGGTGAAATCTTCTTTAAACTGAGTTCAGTCAGCATGTTTCTGTGTTTCCATGTATGTATCAACCTTTACTGATTACAAATTGATGAAGTAAATAACAGCAATACTTCACTGTAGAAGCAAAACCACCTAGTATTTATTTTTGTCAAAAAGGTCAAAATTCTGGTTTTTGCCAAGATAACAAAACAGGATCATAAATAGCCTCTGTTGTAACTTTGAACAGTTATGTTTAATAGATTAACAGAGTTGGAAGAGACCTTATAGGTCATCTAGTCCAACACCCCCACCACCACCCCTGCTCAAGCAGGAGACCCTACACCATTTCTGACAAATGGCAGTCCAATCTTTTCTTGTAAGTCTCAAGTGATGAAGCTCCCACAACTTCCAAAGGCAAGTTGTCCCATTGGTTGATTGTTCTCACTGTCAGAAAATTCCTCATTTCTAGGTTGAATTTATCCTTGGTCAGTTTCCATCCATTAATTATTCCTTGTCTGGCCTTTAGTTGCTTTGGAAAAGAGCTTGAGCCCCTTGAGGACTATCTGAACTTTGGGCTGATCATTGGCCAAATAGATTACTTGACTTTGCCATTGTCTTTTGGAATGTTTTTTCAACTTCTGATCCAGCCCACAACTTTGATATTGCATATTATATCCTGCCCCCCACTTTTTTTCTTTTTTAGGAAATCATGTGAAATGATACCTCAATTTGTGAGTTATCCAGGTTTATTAGTTTTCCCCAATAAAAGATGCTCCATATTTAATGTCTAATCTAGAGATCCAAGAAAAGCTGCTGTGTATAAATAATTACAGTTTGAAGATACATTTCCTTCCATCTTTTGTGTTATGTTCTTGATTGATAAATACTGTCCAGGTATGATTACAATTTCCCCTAATCATGTTGCTATAATAGGGCAGTATTACTTTTTTTTTGTTTTTTTGCAAAAGTAAGGTTAGCAGTTGGTGAAAGGGATGTATGAAATGAGTGGTGGATAAGATTCAGGTGTGTACTTCCATGTTAACTGGGTTTTTGATAAAATCTTTGTGCATCACTTAATTTAATGAGGCAATAATAAACAGTAAAGTTCTGTTTGGAACAGTAGAATAGTTTATTACTTCAGCAACAAAATTTTTAGGGGAAAAAATTACACCATGGATGGAATTAACAGTCTAAACACATCAACAATTTTCAACATAAAATTGGTAGGATTCACAAAATACCTGAAACCATATAAACCCTGGTTTCCAATTTATATTTGGAATCACAGTACACTAAGTCATAAACACACAAAAAATTGCATAGTATTTGGTGGGAACTGAATGGATACAGTTTGTATATGAAGGAAGGGATTTAGTTAAGAGAGCCCAGATGTGGGGCAAACAAGACTCTGTGTTAAATTAAAACTGCCTGAGAATTTTCTCTTACGATTTTCAAGATTGTTTTTATTCATGTCTAGCAATAAAAATGACTTTTTAAAAATACAGTTCTCATTTCTTTGGTTTGTAAGCAACGTGTGATTTGAAATCAAGGCATTTGGCTTAATCCATTGTACAAAACCCAACCATGTTTTCAATAAACCATGGTTAGCAAACTGCAGCTTAATGCAATGTACATGCCCAGCCATCCACCATTCTTATTTGTAAGCAAAACTAAACATGTGCAATAAATGTAACTCTTAACTACTTGCTTCCTTCTGAAATTCTCAGAACTTTCAACTATCCCAAAGGTGCTTTTTTCAAGAGGCAACTGGACTTCCTTGTGTCTTTGAAGATGTTTCACTTCTCACCCTTCTTCAGCTCTGGCTGGATGGTGGGGAATAGGATTTATACTCCTTGCAGACAGCTGGCCAGTTGCATTCTTTTAGAGAGTTGTTGAGGCCGCTTGGAGGCTTGTCTGTGTCCTCAAGGTCACCAGAGTAGTGCAAATGGATGTGGAGCCTTCTTGGAACTGCTGAATGGACTCCACCAAGGATGTTTTCTGCTGTGTCCCTTCAGTGGTTTTTAATACACGGTTGGGGGATGAGTCTGTGTCGTTTGTATCTCCTACGGAAGCGCAAATGTTTCTTGAACTTCCAGCTACTTTTCCTTTAGAAAACTGGAAATCCACCGTTCTGCTTCGATGACCAATCAGGGGCGGGATAGCCTAACTCTCAAAGGAATTATTATTATTTTTCTGCGAGGGGATGGCGATTGTCACCGAGGAATCGTCCCAAAGAGGGGGAAAGCAACGGCACAAACTCCCGACGCCATTCGGTTTCCTTGAAAGTGAAGCCTTTCGCTTCGGACGCTGTTTCACTTCCCCCCCCGATGATGATTCGGAGGAAGCGCAGAGGCGGGTCGCCCCCCACCGCAAGCCTCAGTCCGCGCGCTCTCGCCGTTAGGCGGCGGGGGGGTGGGAGAAGCCACGCCCCCGCCGCCCTCGTGAAGGCCGGTGATTCCGGTAGTGACGTAAGAGAGGAAGCGGATCTCCGAGCAGGAGAGGCGGCACCCCCACCCCACACAGAAAGTCGTGGGATCGGCAGCAGCAGCGCCATGGTGGATTACAGCGTCTGGGATCACATCGAGGTGTCCGACGATGAAGACGAGACTCACCCCAATATCGACACCCCCAGTCTTTTCCGATGGCGGCACCAAGTAAGGGAACGGAGCCCCCTCCTCCTTCCCCCCTCCAGCCCCTTGCCGCGGGTGTGGGGTTGGGCAATAGGGAAACACTGGAGAAGATCCTGAAGGGCTTTGGGCGGTTGGAGGGTCTTCTGAAGGGTTGGGTCGCGGCGAGATTTCGCTGCCTCCTCCCAGACGACGCGCTATAGGATGGCGGGGCCTTCCTCTCGGCCTCCCATAGCTTTGGGGTTAGCCCAAACGCGTGGAGGTGAGGGGGGTGGGGTGGAGTGGAGCGTCACGATGAAGCCGAGCGCTGCTCCCCAGTCTTCGCCTGTGAAATTTGCTCCTTGACTGGTTAGGCGAGCAAGGCCTTCCGTTGCTTCCAGAGGCGCCGCCCTTGCTTCGCTGCTCCTGGCGTGCGGGAGCTCTTTTTTAGAGCAGCTCCTACGGAGGGAGCTTTCTCCACTTTCCTTTCAGCGCCCGCCTTTCCTTGGCACAAGCTCTCCACACACGCCCAAAACCATATGTCGCCTTTAACTTTCGTTTCAAACGGGCTCAAGGACCGAGTGGACTAAATACTGTACCACTTCCCCCACACTCTTAAATTTCCCGCGTTCCCTAAAAATCCTGTCAAATTTGTTGCAAGCCGCCTAGAGTAGCCCTTCCCCCCTCCACGAGATACGTTTAACAAATAAAACAAAATTTTAAGGTTTTCTGTGAGGAGGATTGTCATCAATCCCTGGGCGTCTACTTTATTATCTTACCGTTATTAGTTCCATCAAGTAGCTTGCTATCGTTTCCAGTATATAAAGCACTAAATAATCATACTTAGGGTTGCCCAATATTCGGCATTATGACCTTTTTGCAGTGGTTGTTAGGTGAATGCTGTGGTTGCTGCAGTTGTGAAGCGAACAAATGGTTTGCTATGGGCGCAGTTTTGGCAACAGCCAGATGTAAAATGAAGTCACATGACCGCAGGACACTGCAAATGGCCATAAATGCAACCATTTGCCAAGACCCCAAAGTGTAGTCATGTGACCATGGGGGGGGAGGTGACGGCCAGAACTTTAAATCAAAGGAGAAACTGGAAGCTTCGAGGCGAGACCAGCTGGAAAAATAGTGGGCTCCAATGAGCTCCATGAAAATCCAGCCAGACAAACCACTGTCCGGGGTGGGGGTGGGGTTTCCTTTCAGACTGGAACCGTCCTGTAGGGATGGTGAAGAAGGAGAGGTGCCTCTGACAACCAAGAGGAACAGGCAAGTTTCTTGAACAGTCGGAGGCTGCTTTTTGAACTGGTAGTGGGGGTGGCGGCCATTGGAAAATGACCGCTCTGAAGCTGGGGCAACCGGACTAGTTTTTTTGTGCAGGAGCGGTGTCTGAACAGAGTGCTAGTACTGGGTGAGTGATTGGCCAACTCACAGGTAAAAAAGAAAAATTTTAATAACTTTAAAAGGTGTTCCAGAGCGGAAATGCGCGGCTAACTGGCATTTGGGAAAGTTAATGAAGGGAGAAGAAGAGGAGGTTAAAATACCAAAGCCCAAGAAAGAAAATTTCACAACTGAATTTAAAATTGGATTTGAGAAATAAAAAAAAAGAAACCTGAGAGAAAGTACTTTTTATGCGGAGTTAAAATATTCTTGATAGTTTTGACATTTGAAGGAGAAGAACAAAGAGGAAGTTAAAATACCAAAGCCCAAGAAAGAAAGGAAAACAAAAAATAATAAAAAAGAAACCCGAGGAAAAGTACTCTTTATGTGGATTCAAAATATTTTTGACAGCTTTGATACTTGAGAATATTGATACTCTGAGAATATTGTGGATTTGAGAGAGACATCTGCTGGTGGAAAGAGAACTGCAATCTTGGTTGGAAGACAGAAGAGAAAATAACAGCTGTGACCTTGACTAATAAAAGAATTCAGAAATTGAGAACTTTTAAGGAGCATTTGTTTTTCTGAACTGCTTGGTTTCTACATTCAACGGTTGTGGAAGATAATAAAGCTTTAACTTGGAGTGGATTGAATAAATATTCAAATTGGATACTATTTGGAATTAAAAAGATTATATGGACTTTAAAATTTTAATAAAATATAAATAAAAAAATTAACAATTTTTAAAAATTGACAATATGGAGTCTTGGATGTGTGAGGAATTAATTGAGATGTTTAAAAACATGTGAATCACTAAAGGGTAATAAAAAGTCAGAAATTTTGCTGGAACACACAGAACAGGAAAAAGAGACCATAAATGAGGAGCAAGAAAATAATATTGAAGGAAAAGTAATTGAATGCAAAAAGCAGTTAGATGATTTCATTGGGATTAACAGTGGTATAAAAAGAGTGGATAGGGGGGAATATCCCCCCAAAATAGACTCAATCAAAGGGAAAAGAAGGGAAGAGTGGGAAGAGATTAGGAGAAAGCTTGGGGAGAATTACTCAAGTAATATACCTAAAACTGAGAAAAGGGATTCAGGAGAAAAGATGTAATAAATACAAAAAGAAAAAGAATGGGATAAAAGGAGGAAATTATTAAGAAGTAGAATTTTGGAGAGACCAAGAGAAAATGGTTAAACAGGGGAAGAATAGTGGAAAGGAGGAAGGAAAATAAGACATATATTAGTAGATTTGAAGGAACTGTATTAACATTAATTGTGAGTAAATAAGTTAGAGGGTTTTAATGTAAGAAGTGAATATGATTATGTATATTGTGTATAGCAAAACAGAACAGCAGATGAAATATGAAATGGCAATGGGGTTTAATTATGAAGACAAAATTAAAATGTTAAAAAGTAGGATGGCAATTTTGAAAAATATATACTGTAAATGAAGAAATAAGAATTAATGTTATTGTAAGAAATTAGGAATTAAAGGGTGGATAGTGATACGTTTATGTATTATGTATTAAGAAAAGATTAAGATAAGATAAAGAAATATGGAAAAATAATATTATGGCTGAAATTGGAAATATGTAAAATGTACTTGAGGGGGAAAGAGATGAAATAACAAGATATGGTGAAAAATGATGAATTTGTAATAAAGAATTATATAAAAGGGATGAATTTGGAAAAAGCGGGAAGATTGGACTAGATTATAAAAATTAAGATGTATAAGATGTAGCCTGGTCAACAGTCTGTTCATAAAATATGTGTGATGAAAGAAAATTTTTAATAAAACTTGTTTACAAAAAAAAAAGAACTTTAAATCCAAGTTGTAAGTACCCCCAAGGCAGATTTGTTGGAACTTTGAATGATTGCTAAGTGACCAGTTATATGTCAAGTACTATCTGTATATGCACCAGGCTTGTTTGAGTTATGCTATCATGGGTATAGTACTTAGAAATGAAGCTCAATGTTCAGCAAGTGGCATGTAGCGGTACCTTGGTACTCAATTGCTTTGAATCTCATCGAATTTGGTACTCAATGCATTTTGATATGAAAATTTTGTTCCGGTATTCGTTTGTTTGGTGTTCAAGGCACAAGCTAGAACTTGTTGTCGGTTGCCTTGTGACTCACATTATTCTTTATGTGAAAAATATGTTTGGCACTTATTGTTCTTGGTACTCATTACAACTCCTGGAACCAATTAACAATGAGTTAATTGGTTAATCGAAGAACCACTGTATTTTCACACAAAACAAAAAAACCCTTCTAAAAGGTAGACTGAAAAAATTTAAACAGCAAGAATAAACAGTTTTCAGATCAACATGATCTCTAAAATGCTTATATCTAGCATAAATAGCATAAGCCATAAACTATTCATAGTCCATGAGCTAAGAAGAGATATAATATATTCTGATCTTGTATTAGGCTGTGGCTTAGCCTAAATTGTATTATTGCATGGAAGATAAGAACCTGTATTAAAAATCTTGCAAGGATGTACTCTGTAAAAGCCAGTGATTCTGCAAGGTTAAATCATAGAAAATTACAATAAAAAGATGTTGCTTTTTGTATAGCAAATACTTGCTTTCCTTTATCAGAATGATTCCCACCTCCTGCTGTTGAATTTAGTTTGACTAATAAATTGTAATATTGTTTCTCCTATACCTAGGAATAATAGTCCTCTTATCTTGCAGATAGGCAGTGATAACAGATCCTTTAGAAGTAACTATAATCTTGAACTACTCTCCGAGCTTGATCTGACTCCTTTTAATAGAGAGGATCTGTTAAATAAAAATCATGTAAGTCAAGGGTGTCAAACTCAAGGCCTGGGGGCTGGATTCGGCCCGCAGGGCCACCCTGGAAACAGTGAAAGACCAGCCCACAGTGCCTCTGCCAGTGAAAATGGAGCTCGGGAGGGTCGTGTGCAGTCCTCCTATGCTCCATTTTCGCTGGCAGAGGATTGCAGGAGGCCGTTGCAGCCGAAAACGAAGCTTGTGAGGGCCTATTTTCGCTGGCAGAGCACTTGGGCCACCACAGACGCCCCCCAACACAAGTGACATCGAGCTGGCCACATCCATCCCGGCCATGCCTACCCTGGCCCCCCAAGGTCAAACACAATCCTGATGCTGCCCTCAATGAAATTGAGTTTGACACCCCTGATGTAAGTAATTGAGTATATTGAGCCATCTTCAGTGTCTTGGTTGGAAAAAGTATGTGAAACTAGTTACTAAGTGTCATTTCCTTTAGCATCAGTTACCTCAACCAAATATTTTCTCAGCCTGATCAATACAACACATAATAAGTTTGTAGACTGGGGGCCATTCCTCTTTACAGAATTGCTTCATTTCAGTGATATTTTGGTGCTGTTTTGCACAAACTCTTACTTCAAACCAGATCACAATATTTTTAATAGATAAAGCTCAGGGTTTAGGGTAGGCCATTCCAAAATATAAAATTTCTTCTATTTAAACTAACCTGTTATAAATTTAATAGTATTTTTAGGATCATTGTATTGAAACAATTCACTTAAGCTTCAATTAAGATGGGTTCTTTGATAGTGCACGTGCCAGTCCACCACTTGCATGGGCCAGTTCCCCTCCCCACTTGCCATGCCACCAAGCTGTGAAAGCTGGTCTGAAATTCATATATGGAGTTGTGAAAGACTGATCACTAGTTACAGGAAATATCTGGTTTTAGTTATTAAAGATTAATGTAAACAGTTACTCAATCTAAGGGGGTTATTACCTCTGCGTGTGCGTGCGCGCAAGTGTGTCTGTCACATGGTGTTTCTATTTGTCTTTATATTGTGCTACAATTTATGGACTGATACATCCATTGTACTTCCATGGTACAATGGAAGTACTCACAATATGAATTTCAAAGTAAAGAATATTTTGATGTTAGCAAGATGTATTTAAACAACCTGTTCTCTAGGCCCGGGTTGAACGGATGGAACAGTTCCACAAGGAGAAAGAAGAAATAGACAAAGGATCCCGGGATTGCAAACGCAAGTTATCTGAGTGTCAGAAGAAAATAAAAGAACTTGCATTGACCAACGTAGAATGTAACAAAAATGAGCTGCAGAAGTTACAGGCTGAGGCACAGCAACTCAAGAAAGAAGAAAAGAGCTGGGATAATAAGGTAGAAGAACTTAGGAAGAAGGAAAAGAACATGCCCTGGAATGTTGACACTCTTAGCAAAGATGGCTTCAGTAAGGTGGGTCTTCTTGGTTAAATTCTTTTTCTGCCTTGCTTCTGAACCTTAAAATGGAACTGAGAGGACTTGGTGTGGCTGTCTTGTAAGCAAAGCTATATCGATCAAACAGCCATACTGCTGTCTATGTTTGATAATAGTGAAAGAAGGATTGCCTTCCAGGGGTCCCCATTCCCTAAAACCTAGGATATATCCATAGGTAATTTCAAAAGTAAGTGTACAATTAAAGCAATAATGGTGTTATTTTATGGAAAATGAATGTAGCCATTTTATTAAAAAAGTTATCCAGCAAAAGATATAGATCAAATGGAAGGATTTTGAAAACAGTCAAAATTTGCTGAAATTCTTTGGGATTAGTGGGTTGAAGTTCATTATTTCTGCTTACAAATTAATTTGTTTTCAACAAACACAATCTGTTGTAATTTGATGGAAACAAAAATGAACTGTAGAATGAATAGCTGAAGAAGCCTCAAGAGGTTTTCGAAAGGAAAGTTGGCTCTAAATCTAACAAATCAATAACATGGGTTATGGCCAGGAATGTTCATATTACATGGCAACAGTTTGATCAGGGTAGCAATAGGATATAAAGTTAGCCATTTGCTAAATACTTTATAGCAGGGATGTCTCGATTTCATTGAGGGCCGCATCAGAATTGTGTTTGACCTCAGGGGGCCGGGGTGGGTGTGGCCAGCATGATATCACTCATGTTGGGGGATGGTTGTGGTGGCCCGAGTGCTCTGCCAGTGAAAACAGGCTCTCGAGCTCTGTTTTCGGCTGCGATGGCCTCCTGCAACCCTCTACCAGTGAAAATGGAGCTCGGGTAGGCATGCATGGCCCTTGTGAGCTCCTTTTTCACTGGCAGAGGCACTGCAGGCCGGTCCTTTGCTGTTTCCAGGGTGGCCCCGCGACAGGGGTGAAATCCAGCAAGTTCTAACAGGTTCTGGAGAACCGGTAGTGGAAATTTTGAGCAGTTCGGAGAACCGGCAACAGAAATACCACCTCCGGCTGGCCGCTGAGTGGGGTAGGAATGGAGGTTTTGCAATATCCTTCTGCCAGGCGTGGGGAGGGAATGGGGATTTTGCAGTATCCTTCCCCTGCCACACCCACCAGGCCACGCCCACATAATTTCACCACTGCCCCACAGGCCTGATCTAAGCACCCTGTGGGCCACATCCGGCCCCCAGGCCTTGAATTTGACACTCCTGCTTTATAGGATTGATTTAATTTCCTTGAGAAAACTGATTTAATTGCCCCTAAAATGTCTGAACTGTTTCAGCTCTTCATTCTTTTGCTAGTACATTACTATTTGCCTTAGGTTGTTTTGGAAGTAATTTAATATTATTGAGACACTGTGTGGGTTTAACAACAGTGAGAGAACATTAGTGTGCAGGAATAAGAAATGCCAGAAGGTTATCATATATTGTTGACTTTCAGGGCTGATATTTAAGTCTTGAGCACTAGGGCTCAAGGGAAGGGATATTGATATTGAAGTTGAACAATATCTACAGGATCATATGCTTCCCAGTTAAACAGTTGTGTCATTAACATGACTTCCTTTATTATTGTAGAGTGTCTTCAATGTCAAAACTGAACAAGATGAGGAATCTGAAGAACAAAAAGAGAAGAAGCACAAAACATTTGTAGAAAAATATGAGAAACAAATCAAGCACTTCGGTAAATCCAAAATTAGCTTTTCCAAAAATATATTTGGGTTGTGGTCTATAGGAATGTTTATATAGAAACAAAGAAGCAAAGAAACCTGTAGGAGAAAAATGCAGTAATCATTTTTTTCCTGGATTACAATCTTGTCTAAGAGCATTTGGAATTTATGTATTCAATTGTACTTGGTCGGAAAAAAAAGTATTACATGTTTTTGGGGAGAAATACACATTTTGTGGAAAAAAGTTTTGCAAATTAGTCAACCTAATATGTTCAGATTGCATTGAACAATTAAAGGGAATAAACTGAATTAGATATTCCAGTCAGGAAGATGACATCTACCATTAAAAGCAAAATACAATCATAATACAATAACCACTGTAGGATTTGGTTGTACATGACATAGGCTTATGGATCATGCCAAGATTAAAAGAGAATTATCTTATTCTTAGGAAAAAAGTTACTGAAGCTCATGACGCTGGAAAGGGCTCCAAAACCTATGCCAGAGACTTTTGCCTCCATCAGTCCACAGTCAGGCACATAGTGTAAAAAAGAGAAAATATAACATCATTGTTATTTAATTACTGGGACATACGAGCCAGTCAAATCCACTCAGCAACACTGTGAGCAGCTTATATTCCCTTCTACAGTATAATAAAATAAAACAATACTATAAAATAACAAAAAAATGCTTGCTCTTTAAATGGTGTTATTGTTTCTTTTATTGTTTATATGGTATTCATTCCTGCTTATTTAGTTGCTGACAAATAGATATGTAAATAAGAATGTACTTAGGGCTGTTTGCCCTTTTTCTTAACCTCTGCTTGCTATAACAAACAGCCCTAAGTGCATTCTTCCCCATCTAGCTCAGAGAACACCAAGAACCTTATAAGCTACATATATTCTCCACTATTGCATGTCACATTTTGGTATAAGCTCTGGCTGGGAAAATAATTCTCTTTATAGGATGTGGAAAGAATTTGCTTTGACATTGCTATTTTTCTGTTCTAAAGGAATGTTGCGGCACTGGGATGATAGTCAGAAATACCTGTCTGATAATCCACATCTTGTTTGTGAAGAGACAGCCAATTATTTAGTCATCTGGTGTATTGATCTGGAAGTAGAAGAGGTGAGTATGAAGCCTATGGAACTTGTCCAGGAATTTTGGATGATAATGATAGGCTTTGTCTATCAAACTTGACAAACGGCTCTGGATCACTGAAGTGTATCAAAGGCAATACATTCTTCTAATGCCAGAGGATTCTCTCTGGGCACCAAATAATTTTTATGTAGTGGCTACAAAATTCTATGAAATTACTTTGTTATATGAATCAATAGCTTTTATGATTTACTGTTTCAAAATAAATTAGGAAGAAACACTGAAAATCTTGGTTACTGCAAGGCAAGCTTTTAACAACCTTGCCCTAATCTGTTCTTTAACTTGTGTCCAAATAGCACACTTAATATTATTTGGATAACAATAATTGCTAGCATTCCTTTTTTTTTTTTTGAATCTATGACTATTGTTTATAGTTACCTAATAAATGGCTAGTGCAGTGTACATTAAACATCTGATTCTGCTTCAAAAGATAAGCTTCCCCTGGCAGTAGAATTATTTCAAATTTCAATTTGTGTCTGGTAGTATGGTAGTTGAGCCTTGCTGAGTCGTTTGTTGCTATCTGGCAGCCAGATTACATGCCCAGAATAAAATGTTTGCTTCACAAATATTCTCATTGATTTGTTGAAGTTACATACTGACATATGAAAATAGTCTGGTGCTAAAAATTATAAGGAAATATAACCAAGAAGACAATATGCCATGAGTTTGATAATCAAAAATTTTGGATTGGCTGATGTCCTTTACCTGGAGTCTAAAAGGAGAGAGATTTGAAACTATTTTGTTGTAGTCACTTAACAATGTTTTACTTTAAATGGAATGAAATCCAGTGCTATCTTCCACTGTGGATGACACAATTCCCTTTCCATTCCTACACATAAAGTCAAAATTTACTTTAGAAGGTTGGAACTTTTGGAGCAGATTTTAGGTGCTCATAATGCCATTGCATTGTAAGAATGAATTTTATCTGAGTTCTTAGAGCAATGAATAAGAAGAGAAAACACTAAAAATTCAAAACCATGAACATTTCAGGGAGAATTAACTCTTATTTAAAAACAGAATAGAGTTAAAATGTGTTCACCAACAGCATAAGAGTGAAGATAAAGCCAATATTGATTGCTTTGAAATGTTTTTTCTGTGGTCATATTCCTAACAATTTTAGTCATAACATATAATGTAAATATGATTATATGCTAGGCTAATACAAATCTGATTTTAAGAATATAGATGCTTTTAAATACTAATCTTATAAATAAAATAAGATGAGAAACAAAGATCTTTCCTTTTTCTCAAGTCAATGCTATGATGCTTGGACATCCTTCTAAAAGTCATAGAATGCCACCCACAACTATTTTTGTTGTATATCTTATAAGCTGCCTAGAACAACTTATTTGGGAAAAATATATAAATGTACATTTGTTCTGAATCATTAAAGCTGAAATACATCTTTGTTATTTTTCTCAGAAACATGCCCTGATGCAACAGGTAGCCCATCAGACCATAGTAATGCAGTTCATTCTAGAACTGTCTAAGAGCCTGAAGGTTGACCCTAGAGCTTGTTTCAGACAATTTTTTGCTAAAATCAAGGTGAGTTTTACACAGGTGAGAGAAAGCATACTGTCATAAATGCAAAGGGAATAAAGAAAAACCAAGCATCCTTTCTTTCATAGCAAAACCTTGCTCACAGGAAGTCTTTTGATTATGGAAGTCCAAAAGTCTTATTGTTCGATATGTGCAGTCTTCTATTCTTTTTCTAATCTCTGTTCAGACAGCTGACCAGCAGTATATGGAAGGTTTTAATGATGAACTAGAATCCTTCAAAGTCCGAGTGCAGGAGCGGGCTAAGGCACGCATTGAAAGAGCTATGAAAGAATATGAAGAAGAAGAGCGGCAGAAACGGCTGGGGCCAGGGGGTCTTGATCCAGTAGATGTGTATGAATCTCTCCCACAAGTGAGTAATGCAAGGAAGCTAGTGCATCTTTCAGAATTACATGATCCTTTTGTTTCACCATGTGTTCATATCTGCATATTTGAGTAACTAACAAATACAAAACATTTAGAACAAATTGCTTTATCTTTTGCTTTCAGCCTTCTTTAGCTGCTGTGATGTGAAATAAAAATCTAATTTGTGTTGCAGTTGCAAAACAGTGGTTTTCATTTACACATATATCTGGGGCAAAGTTAGTTCTATGTCATTGTTAAAATTGGGTGCTTTTTTTTGGAGCACTCTTCATCATTTTAAAATGAAACTAAAATAGCGATTAGAAGTGCACAACATACAATAAAAGCAAAAATAGTACAGAAATAGATATAAAGCAATAACATGAAGATAAATATCTTGGGAGAATGAAAATATGTTTGTCTGATACATGAAACTAATAAAAAGGCCCTCCCAGCTCAATGGGAGGAACTTTCCACTGAATAGGCCCATTCTCAGGTAGCCTTTATTGCACTCCACCATGAGAGGGCACCTGAAACAGGATTTCTAGGGACGAATTTAGAGTATTAGCAAAAGCATAAAAGAAAAAAAGTATTTTTTAGATACTATTGTCTCATCAAGAGAGGAAATCAATATTTCATCTTGACTTATGATTGGAAATGTTTTTCTTTCAAAAGCAGTACATGCCACATGTGCAAACAATTCCACATCATTTAAAATATTCAGACAAAATCCATAAAAATAATCCAATCCTACATATTGCCTGTAATGTCCAAAGGCTAATTTATCCACAAAATATTTAGATAGGGAAAAATAGGAACATATGTGATTTGAATTGTTAACTGAATTTAACAGACTTGAGAATCAATCATAACTTCTTGTTGAAGAATGTCATAAGTGTTGCCACTCACCTGTAAGAAGACTCTCACAGAAAATTTCAGGTTGGCTAATATTGCAGGCTCTTAATTTAAAACACCTTTTCTATGTTTAAAGATTTATATGGCTTCCCAGCTCATAAAACTGCAACTCTATGCAGCATACAACCATAAAAAACAACATTTCCCCCAACAAAACCTTAGCAAGAACAAAAGAGATATTTGGGCAACCAGTATCTGCCACCAATTACCTAAGACCTTGGCCCCAATGCCTAAGGGAAGATCCAGAGGTTTAAAAAGCTTTTGAAATGCAAAATGTCAAAGTTTTATTTTGTCTGCTCATCCAAGACAAATACAGACCCTTGGGTGACAAAAAAGAATGGGTGGTTTGCCAGTGAAAGGTGGTCAATAATATTTGGATCTCTGCTCCCTGCCAGAGTTTTCTTCTGATCTGTTCTTAATATTCTAACCCTTGTGGCTATTTTATAGTGTACTGCTAAGCTTTTGTTTATCTATGGCTTTCTTCTTGTTTCTATGCTGTCTACCACCTTTGAGTATACCCACCCCACTTATCTTGTGTGTCAGTTGGATGAAGACAACATAGGTGCAAAGTACTTTTCTGTGGCTGTTGACATGAAGGAAACAAAGGGGAATGTCTATTTTATTTGTTTATTTATTTATTTATTTATTTATTTATTTATTTATTTATTTATTTATTTATTTATTTATTTCCATTTATATACCGCCCTTCTCCAATAGGACTCAGGGCGGTGAACAGCCGAAATAAAAACAGAACATACAAAATTTAAAAGCAGTTTAAAATGATTAAATATTTTTTGGCCGTAATTTAAAACAACCCAATTTAAAATCAATTAAAATTTAACTCAAAACTGTGGGATTA
Organism: Arizona elegans; assembly: GCA_022577455.1. NCBI lineage: Eukaryota > Metazoa > Chordata > Lepidosauria > Squamata > Colubridae > Arizona > Arizona elegans. The sequence goes on from JAKOOJ010000003.1 coordinate 6,828,449, forward strand.
AGCCAGCCCAGCTAGTTGAAATAAATAAGTTTTCAGGGCCCGACGAAAAATCCGGAGGTCTGTTATTGTACGTATCTCTGGGGAGAGGTTGTTCCAGAGGGTGGGCGCCGCCACAGAGAAGGCTCTCCCCCTAGGGATCGCCAGCCAACACTGTCTGGCAGATGGCACCCTGAGGAGGCCCACTCTGTGTGAGCGTACTGGCTGGTGGGAGGCTATTGGTGGCAGAAGGCGGTCTCGCCACCTATCCTGGCCCTAAGCCATGACTGAGATGACTGAGATTCTCAGTCATCCAGAACTGAAGAAGCTTCTTGGATGAGAAGTGAAATGTCCAGTTGTCTTTTGAAAAAACACCTTTGGGATAAACAACGTGGAAAGGATTAGTAGTAACAACTGTTTGGGAGTCATGCAGCATACGCGGTTTCTTTTTTTCTCCCACCTACTTGGCAGAGGGAACAGAGCTGGCTTATTTTAAAGGAGTAGAAACAAGGAGAAAATGACAGAATGCTGTCAGAATGCTGTGAAATAATTTTCTATTTGGCTCAATTTGCAGGGGTGCATGCTAAAATTAAGGCCAGAAATTGTCTACTGGAATCAATATGACTAATCTAAAGGTCCATATAGACCAGGGGTTTCAAACTCAAGGCCAGCCCATGGGTGCTTAGATCTGGCCTGTGGGGCCGCCCTGGAAACAACAAAGAACTGGCTTGCAGTGCCTCTGCCAGCAAAAACGGAGCTCAGCTTCAAGCAGCCCTTCCAAGCTCTGTTTTTACTGGCAGAGGGTTGCAGGAGGCTGTTGCAGCCGAAAATGGAGTTGCAAGGCACTCCTGAGGTCCATTTTGGATGTCAGAGGGTTGTAGGAAACCGTCACAGCCGAAAACAAGAGTTCGGGAACCCGTTTTCACTGGGTACTCAGGTCACCACAGGCTCCCCTGCCTGACACGAGTGACATCGAGCTGACCACACACCCCCTGGCCACCCCCCCCGAGGTCAAACACAACCCTGATGCAGCCCTCAATGAAATCGAGTTTGTGACCTCTGATATAGACATAATAGTAGCTACATGTAAATCAAAGAATGGATTCTGAAAGTGAATATACAAGAATAGAAATGATATATTTGTACATTGTTTGAACAGATTAGAATTTATAATATTTATGATTATAAATTTATAGTAACTTAAAGTGAATTCTATATTAACACAAGAAGATCATAATTTATTTACTTTTTTTGGCAAGCCAGTTCTAAAAGAGCCATTGAATAATAATTATTCTAGTGATGTTTTCTATTTGGAACATTTATATAATTATGTAAACATTTTATGTCTCTCCTTTTCCATGTAAGGTGTAGATTCATGCTGAACCTAAATTTGATTTTGGGATCAAAGGACCAGGTGGTGCTGATGTTCTGCTCTTTTGAATATAATTTTCCCTGATAATGTTATTGCATTGCAGCAGATTATGCTGATTTTTTGTTCTTCCCAGTTACAGAAGTAATTCAATGTGTACCACAGCAAGTCCCAAGTTCTTGATTAGAAGTCTTTTCTAGCTTTTGTATCTGGAGATATTTTTAACTGAGCTCTTCCTCTTTCTCTCTTGTATTTTTGAAGGGACTTTTCTTCTACAAAACATTGAACGCAAAAATACCAAACTAGAAAATATTCTATCCTTATCATTACATTTTCTCATGCTTCAGAGAAAACTGCTTTATTATCTTGCATTTTTAATAGAACAATGAAGATATTAAGAATGTATTGCGTGTTTATGTAGATTCTTTCCTTTACTTGCTACTATTTCTTTCTCTCTCTTTTTTGGCCAGGAACTTCAGAAATGTTTTGATGTGAAAGATGTGCAGATGCTTCAGGATTCTATCAGCAAAATGGATCCTACTGTGAGTATCCCTGAAACTGCTTTAAGAATTAGGTTTCAGATTTCCTCCATGCTGCAAAATATTATTTCCAGGTAACTTCCAAGAAATATTAGTTTCTCTTCTTATATATTTGCATATCTATGTGCACTCTCCTGTTGCTTGAAGATAATTAGGCACAATGTAATCATCATTATATAACTCTCCCGGTGCCTTGTAAATTTGAAAAGCCTTGATTATCTTCTCTCTTCTCAATTTATGATATGTATCTCTGCAAATAAATGCTATATTTAATGGATCCCAGTAATGTAAGCAGTAGTTTTTATTCTGGTTAAGCTTTCTTTGGCAGACGGCAACCTCAATTCAGGTATTCTTCTACTTGGGTAGATGGGATATTGACACTGGCTCCAGGTTTTTGTTCATCAGTACACAATTTATTGATTTTGAATTTTCCATAGCTCTGTGTCAAGACCAAGCATTTTTCTAAACGTTAGATTCTATAGTATTTTTTGGAAGCAAAAGGAGCCCCCTATGAGTTAATTCGAGTTGTGAAGATATCTAATTTGCAGTATATAGCTCTTCAGGAGTATATATTTTGTATCTTTTACAGGAAGCAAAATACCACATGCAGCGATGTATTGATTCTGGCCTATGGGTACCAAATGTTCAATCAGCAGAAGGAGTGGAAAAGGGTGACAAGTTGGAAGGTGTCTATGAGGAAGTTAAGAAGGAGAATTCTGAGGAAGAAAAAGGAAATCCCTAAAGCCTTGGCCATATGTCTGTAAAGCAGATCGCCCCATTATCTTCTGCCTATTCTTTCACATCAGTCTGTTCAATGATGATGTACTCTACACATTTAGACAATTTACAAAATTGTATGAGCTGCTTCTTGACTGGATCGCTTGCTCACCCTGTGAACACAGTTCCCAACTTGTACAGCTTTGTTATCTTATCGGAAGCCAAGATTTCAGGGGAGTCCACGTACCATAATGCAGGCTCAGAGTGGCTTGGCATAGCAATTCCACCTTCTGTCTTGCTTTGATGACATAAGTCAGTGTCCTAGTTACAAGTGTGCTATTAATATCTATCTTTTTGTTTGACAACCAGTGAAAGCTATTGAGCAAATAAAAAGGTTGAAATAGCTGAGATTGATATGGTGTGAGTGGCTATTGTATTTATCTGTCATGGATTCAAATTATTCATTTCGTTTAGTTCCAGTTCAAGTTGTTTGAAAAGACTGTGAATGGGAGTGGTGTGTAACATCCAAGATATAATCATTAGCATCTGAGATTTACATGACAGCTTTGCAAAATATGTCTTCTTGAAACCTAAAGATGAAAAAATTTTGTTAGCATTTTACAAATGGAATGGGACAACTCAACATAGCCAGCTCGCCACCACCAGCTCATCATCACCATGTCGCCTCTGCCAACTCACCACCACCAAGTCGCCACTGGATAATGCCACGTGGCCAAGTTGCTCTGGGGACAACTCGCCACAGGTGACCGAAAGGAGAGCTGGGTAGGCAGGCGACAGCTCTGGAAGCTTGGTGTGGCGGAGGGTGTGAAAATGGGACCTACCTGGCCGCTGCTGCCTCCCTGCCACTCCCACCACCACTGAATGGCCCACCTACCACCACCGACATATGGCCTGAGGTGGGTTTGAAAATGGGACACCTCTGGCTGTTGCCTCCCCAACCATCAAAACAGCTGAATTCCGAATAGCCCAGTGCTTGGCGCAGCAGCAGTAGGGGATGTTAAATTAGAAAGCCTCTGGCCACTCAGCACTTTGTCCATTTGTTCGCCTGCCCGGCTCTCCCTCTGGCACCCCGCAGTGAATTGTAATAATAAGACTGCTGTGTAGTGTGCTCAGTGGTTGTCAACCAGTCAATGTCAAGCAGTCAGTTCTTTGATCACTAAGACTTGAAACTGGATCTTCCTTGATTGAATTTGTTAACTAGTAAACTATTGTTATTCAAACTAGATATATATTATATATCTAATATAGATAGTTAGAGAATATATATATATCTACCATGTTTCCCCGAAAATAAGACATGTCCTGAAAATAAGGCCAATCAGGCTTTTCAGGATATGTGATAAGCCACCCCCGCAAAATAAGCCCCCCACCAACTACGCGCCCCACTCCCCCTGCTGGGCATGACAGGGCTCCTGCCCCTCACTTAGCCCCCCACCCCACCCCTTTAGGGTGCAATTTGGGAGTGGCAGGTGGGGCGGGCGAGAAGCGTCTCGCTTCTCCCCCGCCCCACCTGCCACCTCCCTCAATAAAGAGACAGTGGGGAAGGCTGTTGTTGCCATTGGGGTGGGACGCGTTGGGCTATGAGACAAGCATCTTACCTTTCCAGCATCATTGTGTTCCTCGCCTTTCTGTCCAGGGAGACATGTAGAAAAAACTTTCTCGCAAGTTCAGCCAAACTAGATAAACTAGAAGGCCCCTTCTAACCCTACTATTCAATTATTCTGTAAGGATCTGCTGGAGCAGGGGGTTCGACTAGAAGGCTTTTGAGGTCTCTTCGAGCCCTGGATTCCTGTGCTGTTTCAAAGCACTAGGCCAGGGTTTGTGGTCCATCCTTCCTCCATTTTCTCTCTCCCTTCATCCATATCTTTCACTTTCACTTCACTTCCCTCTTTTTTCTTTTCTTCCTTTTTTTTCCCTTCTCTTCCATCTTTGTCTCATTTCTTTCTTTCTCTCCCTTTTCTTTTTCTCCCTTCTCTCTCTCTTTCTGTCTCTATCTCTCCTTTTCTGTCCCTTCCCTTGAGCTTCTTGCAGCCTTCCACCACCCTTCTCCTAATAAACGCCTCAAACAGTTTGGCTGCAGCACCTTCCCCAAAGCCCCCAGCCCCTGATCCAGCCAGAAGCACAGAGGCTTCTGTCTGCCACCAGGCACATATCCTTAGCCATGCCTGCTTCTCCTCCAGGCTTCCAGCTCTGCCCATTTATCTCCAGATTTTCTCCTCAGCTGGCCCTCCCCCACCTGTTTGCCCTGGCCAATGCACCGTGGGCGGTCCTTTGATATTTCAAGACCAACCCTGCGGGCCAGATTTGACATCCCTGTTCTAGTTCAACTCCCTGCTCAAGCAGCTTTAAAGGTAATCACCAGCACCTTGAATCAGTAGCCAGTGCAGTTAATGGAGCTGGAGTGTTACATGGGCATAACATGATGGGCGCATAGTTACCCAGATCAATTGAAGCTTCAGAGGACATCACCATATAAAATATGTTGCAACCGTCAAATTAGGAGCTGACTAAAGTGTGAGTGTCCAAGAGCTGGACATCATCTGGCATATTGATAATACCTGATCCCAAACTGACAGATGACCTCCCCCAATGGCTTCATGTAGATATTAAAATTGGGGGGAGGGGAGGAAATGGGCAGAGCACTGAAGTATCCCACAGAGTAGGGCTTGACTGGGACAGGCCTTGGAGGAAGGGGAAAAAACCCTCTGCAGAACTATATTATGGCTGAAATGAAAAGAAAATGTATTTTTAGGACATCACTCAAATTCATTATATTCATTATATCAGAAGACGGAGGGGTAAATGTAGTCAGGCAGGCAGGATTTTTGCTACTATTACTTATATTAATAATGAAGAAAAAATAAAAGGAAGGTGCTAAATCCAATGAGCAACTTAAAACATAGGCAAACACAACTTGCCTACAAAGGTTACAATTCAAGGTCTGGGAGAACCACCAGGTTTTTAAGCCTTCCAGAATGCAATCAGATGGGATTTCAGGGAGAAATTTATTCCACAGGGCAGGTGTTACAACTGAAGAGGCACATTTCACCAATTCCAAAACATCGTAGGATTTAACGGAAGGGATCCAGCAGTCCAATCCTGTAGGCCCATGCTGGCTCAGCAGACACCCCAAGAGATAACTGATCACTCAGACAGCTAGGCCCTATGCCATGGAGGGCTTGTAGTTTATAACTAGCATGAATCACACCTACAAGCAAATTGGTAGCCAGTGCACCTTACAGAGCAGGAGTCATGCCCACTACTGCCCATAGCACTTTCTGAATCAGTGGAAGCTTCTAAGTGGTTTTCAAGGGCAACCACTTATAGACACATTGCAAGAGCAGAGTTATTCTACTTAAAGCACAGAAACCGATTTGGTATATTACAAAGATTATTAAGCAGACTGAAATTATTAGAATGTCTATGAGAAACAGCTGCTAAATGTTTGGATTTAATTCAATGACTCTTAAAACTATGAAATTATTTAAATAAAGATATAAATTATGAAAAAGAATGGCACTGGGAATAGATGAGGATGAATTATAAAAAAACAAAAATAGGAAGAATGAATACTAAAACTGGGAAAGGTGATTGGATGGTACTGTCTTGTGAAACAAGGTGAAGATTTAAAAGGCAACCTATGAAAGATTGTATAAGCATGGATGGTTCGCAGACACAATGGGTAGTGTTAATGTAGTTTTAGTTTTAGTTTTGGCTTTGTTTCCTTTCTCCTATCTCATGCCTTTAATTTTTTCAGCCTACTATTTCATACTACTTTTCTATGGTCTGCATTATGCTGTTTACGGAATGGAATAGTTTGAGGCTATGTATGTTAAAACCAGTGCCTCCTTTGAAATTTTTATAATTTATATCAAGGATTAATGTCTGCCTCTGGAAGTTTCTCACTGTCTAACTATGCGACACCATCTTTTTGAGTGCCTATGTGGGGCCATAATCCTTTTCCAAGTTTGTTTGCTTTGTTTTCAGGCATTTTTGGCTTGGAGTCATCTCAACTAAGATCTTGTGCTCTTGAATCTGTTCCCAGTGTTTTTATAGTTTCCCACACAAATGCCCTCTATTGACTTTGCATGTTCCCTTTACACCCACATGAATTGTATGATGCAAAAGCAGCATCTCTTATGTCAGAATCACAAAAGCTCTTTGTAATAATCTAAATTTATTCCAAAAGACAGAATAACAGAGAAGGCAGAAATAAGAATGTACATCACTAAACTTAATCTAAAAACTAGATAAGAAGTAGTACTAAGTAACTAAGTAAACTGGTAACTAAGTAAATACAATGTCTACAAATCCTGACCATGGTGTTTTCTGCAGGTGGCTGGTAAGGCCTATACGGAATGTTCTGCCAAATGTCGGGTAGACATGTGTTGGCACCATTGTAGCAGCATTTGCAGCTCTGGCTTCTCTTGTGCTATGGTTGTTCTGTCTTCAAATGTCTGGCAGCCTTGGTGGATCAACGTGCATCATGTCTAATGATCTTGTGCCAGGGTTTCCCCGGATGTGGTGTTGATATCCAGGGACTTCAAAGAGGCTTTCCTTGAGACAGCTCACCATAGAGCTGTTTAGGAATACGGTGGTCTGGCAGGCCTGCTCTGGAGAGGACTTGTATCTGGCACCTTGTCCTGTGTGGAAAATAGGAGAAGAAAGGAGTACTGTATTGTATTGAATAAGTATTAAATTACCTATAAATATAATGGAGTTTATAAATAAATAAATCTGAGCTCAGATAGTAACTAGCTACTACATGAATAAAAATATATCAAGTTTCTTCTTACCCCAGCTTTCATTTTCAGGAGTGGCTTTAAGCTAACTGTTAAACATTGCCCCCAGATTTCTTTCATCTGCAATGTTTCTTTTCTTTGAAGGGCTGTTTGCAAGGATTATTAAACAAATGCATAGGAAGGGTTGTGAATACTAAATTGCCACATAAACAGTTACTAATAGTTGGCAAGATTTTCAATTTGACCTAATCTGAAGGCAGCTTTGTTTAAGGACTTATGCAAGGCAATGTTTGTTTGTCTACTGGTTGCCCATCTCATAACTATGTTCCTAGTCTTGTTTCAATCTTAATGACTGCCAAAGTATAAATAGAACAAAATTCTGCTTATCTTTATGCTGGTGTTTCTTATTGCATCTGTGCTCCTATTCAAGCATCTATATTGTTCATGGATAAGCAACTCTGAAACCTAACCCTAACCCATTGCACAGGTAAAATTTCTATTATTAACTGCACGGAGAAGAGGATCAAGGTTATGGTTACACTGCCTTCAGGTTGTTAAGATTTCTGTGGACAGCACTTCTCCTTTGATATTGAGACATGGGGTTACCTTAAGCCTAAATAGTGTGCTTCTTAGGATTGGGTACATCAGATTTCATTTGGTGGACAGATTCCAGTTCATCCTAAAAATATCTGATTACTTGGGTTTCATCCAGTGAGCCAATTCTACCCCATCCTCCTCCTATATATTGATTTTGGTATTGGGTTCTCTGACCAGACCATTTAAAGAATTTGACAACCAACACTGGAATGAAAAGTGGAGGGCTCAACTCCATTCCTCATTCCTGAGCTATTTTCAGTAAGGGTAGCATATTCTAAACATCAGCTGATGCTGTCTGGATACTATTTGCAAGACAAATTGATTCTAAAGATTGCAAATTTACGTTTTAGGTAATGCATTAAAACACAATCATGAACAGTGATAATTATAGAGGGTATACTGTATATATAATTTAACAACTAGTTCTCTGCCCTAAAGAGTTTTAAATATAAAAAAAGATATACCCAAAGGTAGTTTATTATCTCATGCATTTAACACTTAAATAATAAAAGAGGTCCATGAAACTAGATTAAGTTATGAGTTTTAAAATATGAATGAAAAATCATTAAATACCTGGCAAAAAACAATGAAACTGTTATGTAAGATATTTGTATATCGTTTCTTGATTGTCGCCCTCACTTGCAATTTCCTTCGCTTTTGTCAGAGCATCATCATCTGTCTGATTTATCCTTAGCCATTTTTTCACTGTAGGAACAGGATCCCAGTTCTCTAGAGGTAGGCCGATTACACTAATGGTTAGAGTGTTTGATATATTAGAGAGAGTTAGGTAACGTGTTTCCGCTGAATATATTATGTTCATCTTTGAAAAAACCTTTTCCACATGTGCTGAACTTAAAGCAATTGTTCTGACAATATTTTTAGCTCTTCAAACACTGTCAGGAATTGCATAGGTCTGGGAATTTCGTAAAACGTTTCCCACAAAACCTCAAATCATTAATATCAATTTGGTAATGAAAAATGTCATTAAATACGAGTAATTGTTCTTCAGCAGCTTTCCATGGAACTAGTACTTCTTTAATATTCCAGTAATCTGGCTCCAAAAAATTGAGAAATTGTAATTTATTCCTATCTTGAAATTGGCTACAACTTGCTTTTAAATGTCCACAATCCATTAATTTTTTCTGCAAATTCGTTACGATGGTATCTAAAAGTCTTTCCCGAGGAAGCCCGACAAATCAATTATTTTCTACAAATTTTATACTTTTGAAGGTTTCTGAACTAATTATTACATCAACTTTTTTTTCATATGGACCCTTTGCCTTTCCAAGCATTTGAAATGCTTTAATAGATCTTAGCACGAGTTTGTCAGCCTTTATTATGTCTATATTTCTTGCTTGCAGTGCATTTGAAAGAAGAGAAATTTCATTTAAAATATCAATCATCAATGCCAAATCAGTTATAAAATATATATTTTCAAGACGGGCAGCCATACCAAAGTTTTCATTTGAATAAAAATAATGATGTAGCACTGGATAAGTGTGCCACACAGCTAGGGCTGACCTTAAACTACAGGCAGCCCATCTTCGTCCCAAAACTGCACCAATATTTATAAGTTCAAGTTCAAGTTCTTCAGATATTTTGCTAAGTTCAAGTTGGAACTTACAGGATAATTTAAAAAGAGTATTTATCTTATCAATAAATATTTTAAAATGATTTACTTCCTTTATTTCCTTTATCGAATCATCTAAAACAAGATGGAGGCAATGGTTTAAACAGTGCCAAATGATGATGTTTGGAAACTCTTTTGCTATCCTAGTGCTCACTCCAGATTTTCTCCCGAGCAGAGTGCTGGCACCATCGAAGCAAAATCCTATTAAATTTTTTTCTAGGTAGTTCTTAGTAAACCCAACATTATTTAAGCTTTCCATAACTGAAGTATATATTGTCTCTGAATCTTGTTTTTCCAATTCAACAAGCTCGACAAAAATTGTTGGTGGCTCCTCAGAATCCTCAACTTTTAGAAAAACTATCACAACTGGTTTATGAGCTATTGTTGAGTCTTCATCAATAATCAAACATATTTTCAGATTATGTTCAATAATGCTAGTAAACATTTCAGTTTTAATTTATTTTCCAATGAAATCAGCTATTTTCACTGCAGTTCTATATGAATGCAATCCTATTCCCATATCTACTCCATTTGCAATTAGCAATTCTATCACACCTTCTATGTCTGAAAATGGTCTACATCTTTTTGCCAGGTTGTAAACTGTCTTAAATACTCCACAAGTAGTACGTAAATAGTTTTCATTCATCTTGTTGCTTTCTTCAAATTGGAGTGGTTGTGGTTGTGACTGTTTTGTAGCATCCAAGGCCAATTCTGATACAAATTTTGGTTTTTTATTGAAAACATCTGTCAAACTCTGTTGCCTTTTCATCCTTTTAAGGGTTGCTTCTGCAAAAAAAAAAAATATTTTAATGTATTTATTTATGGACATTAATACCTTTTATCGAAGATTATGAGATACTGTACAAAAACCTATTGAAAAGTGTGTGCATCAATAACCAAATGTGGAAAGCCACCCCCCTCCTAGAAGAATGAAATACTTTAAGGAATATTAAATATTTAAGGAATATTAAAGAAAATTAAGGAAGGAAAGGGCAGAATATTATATTTCCCAAAGGAAGAAATGGAGAAACATGCAGAAAGCAAACCCCACTTTTTTAATAGCCACAGCAAATATTTTGTGCCCATTAAGAAAGATTGGGCCAGCCTATTCAGAAACCAAACTGAGGCGGCCACCTTTTAGAAAGGCAGATTTGGTCATCCATTCAAGACAGGATATTCTGAAACAATGGCAGAATGGTAGGATTAGCCCTCACTCAAGATCCAATACAGGGCAAAGCCATTAAGCCATGTAGAAAGTTAGCACCCACCCCTCCTAGAAGAATGAAGTATTTTGAGATTCTTTAAAAAGTCAGAATATTATATTTCCCTAAAGGAGAAGCTAAAGTGTTTATAAAGACAGAAACTCAGAGCCTCAGTTGCCTGCCCCCAAGTAGATACTAAACTGAGGCCAGCCTTTAGAAATGCAGATTTGGTAATCCATTACTCCCAGCCTCAAGGTCTGAACACAATAGGAATTGCCCAACACAAGCCCCTTCATTGCATTACCCTCAGAAACTTCAGGAAGCTCAAGTGCAAAGCCCAAGAGAAGGTATAATCCCCCCACCCCCAACTTCATATGTTTCTGTTTCAACATTAAATCTTTCCAATCCATTTTGTCTCCAGTGCCTTCCTTGGAACTTGAACCAATGGTTATTTCTTCCCACACAAGCAAGGACATGTAATAAAGAATGCAAAGTTTTATAACATTACTACAATCACCAGAGGTAATTAAGAGAATAAAGCGTAGGCAATCATTAGAATTGAAAGAAAAAGGAAAGTATGTAAAAGTTAAGCCAACTGGGACAAGACAAAAATATCACAAAAATGAGCTGGCATTGCTCAAGTAGAAAAAAATATCATGATTCAAACAATATGTATGAAGGGAAACAATAATAAGGATATAATAAATAATACTAGGATATGATATACTGGTATACTAGATTCTGTAACTAGTAGGTTCTTATAATACACATATGCCTTTGTATTTGTATCACATATATTATGCCTTTATATTTGTATCTCCTGTAACAAACATATTCTGTTATTAGGCCTGTAATGTATCTGGTGTTTGTCAAACATATGTCCCTGCCATTTGACCTGAACCCATATCAATCTTCTCCGTTTTTTTCTTGTGCCATCTAAGAGCATGGTACGTATCTCCAAGGCATAATTTACACCTCAGTCTTAATTTATGTTGATCTGGATAAACTCCTACTTTCCAGAGCCAGGGGGCCTAAGTGGCCAATTGAGTAAACAAAGAAATACTCAAGATGACTAATTGGGAAGTTTCTATTCCCCCTTGCAGGACAACAAGGAATGCACGGGCCTGGATTGGGAGGTCAGAGTTGGGTACTAAGCTGAGGTCTCTGAGGGTATAAAAGGACACCATACCTTCCCCAAGGTGTGGCTATCTCCTCGCATGCATTGTATCTGTATGTTCTGGATATAGTTCCACCCAGTATTTTGTTTTTGGCCATAAATAAAATCTGTTCTTTTTGCAAGCCTCGTCTTGAGTCTCTCTCTTTGGCATTCTGGTGACTCAAGTGTATTTTGGGACCTTACATGTATAAATCACATCAGTATCAGTATGCGGATCCTTCCCATTCTACATCAAGTAAACTTTAAAGAAAATTAAACAGTGTGGCAGCAAAATCCAGGAAGGGGGGAGGGAGGGGAGGAAATCCCCACTCTCATGTACTGGAAGCATTTTTGCTGCCAGACTTATTTATCTTTCTTTAAAGTTTACTTGATGCAGAATGCGGATCCTTCCCATCCAGGAAGGTTTGAAAATCCAGAAAGGGGGGGACTCGGGTTTTTTGAGACGCCAGACTAGCATGCATTCACGTGCCTGCAACCCCCTTGCTTACTGCAAAAGCCAGATTGCAGCAAGGAAGGGATTGGAGACACGTGAATGCACACTAGTGTGGCCATTTCAGAGCCGGTATGCCACAAACACTGAAATTAACCTGAGACTTCTTTCGGATCACTCGTGTGGTTCTTGGATGTAGCTCGGCTGTGCCTTCAGACTACAATGTTTGGAGACGGGCCTCTTTCTTTCAGCCACGCAGAAATTCAGCGGCAGATGGGCTCAGGCGTTGTGATCTTCTAGCTATCGGGGCGGATAGAGACAGAAAATATTGTACAAAAACTTATTGAAAAGTGTATGCATCAATACTCAAGTGTGGGAAGCCACCCTCCCTCCTAGATGAAATACTTTAAGGAATATTTAAAAGAAGGGCAGAATATTATATTTCCCAAAGGGAAAAATGGAGAAACATGTTTTTTTAGCGGCAGAAAGCAAAACCCCCACTTTCTTAATATCTGCCCCCAGCAGATACTTTGTGCCCATTAAGAAAGATTGGGCCAGCCTATTCAGAAACCAAACTGGGGAGGCCACCTTTTAAAAATGCAGATTTGTTCATCCATTTGTTGGAAGAAATTTTTTGAGACGCCAAACTAGCGTGCATTCACATGCCTGCAAACCCCCTCCCCCTTGTTTACTTGCAAAGCCAGATTGCACGCTAGTCTGGCCATTTCGGAGCCGGTATGCCGTGGCCATTGAAACTAACCTGAGGCTTCTTTTGGATCACTTTTTTTTTTTTGGTTCTCGAATGTAGCTCGGCTACAGAAACTCAGCAGCGGACGCGGTCAGGCGTTGCGACCTTCCAGCTAGCAGGGGCGGGTAGTGACAGAAGCACGCGGGGCTAAATCCAGACTCCTTCGCGCACTTGGGAAGCCAATCGTCTTTAAAGCTTCCAATCGCGAGCCTCCAAGGTGGGCCGAATTTAACTTGACGGCGTAGCCTGATAGGGGGAAGGAGGGAGTGGGGCAGAAGGCGAACCAATGAGGGAAGTTGTCTCATGAAGCCAATAATAAGGTTTGTCTTGGTTTCGCAAGCCAGGCCGGCAGGCAGACAGACAGGGGAGGGAGGGAAGGGGCTGGAGCTGCTTCTCTTTGGTGTATTGGAAGTGGCGGCGGGCTTCTCCTCCCCCTCCTGCCTCTGAGGTAGGTAGCGGTTGGGCCGGGGGACTTGGCACGCGGAGGCTGCACGGACCTAGTGGTGGGGCCGGGAGAATAGAGGAGCTGACGGATGGCTCTGGAGGAAATGGCGCGCCGAGGGTGCGAGAAGTCCGGAATGACGAGCGAGGCTACGACTGAAATGACTTTAGAAAATGGGGGTTTGAACCAAATGCCTGAGGAACAGACGGGGGAGGATGAGGGAGAAGGTCTGTCAAGTTTCTGCCAGCTGTCATGTGCTGATACGGAGCCTCGGTCTGTGTATGGTATGGAGGGCATGTTCCTTCTAATTCGTAAAATGGGGCTGTTGAGGGAGTTCAGAACCGTGAAATCGCTGAAGGCGGTGTGTTTATCTGTAACGAAAATATTGCCGTGCCACAAAGCATGGGATGGCGAAGAAACCAGCCGTTCTTTAAATGTCTAAATGTTTGACAGTTTTAAAGATATTTTTTAATTACGCAAAAATATAATTTACAATTAAATGATATTGCCACTCAGTCAGTGTTTACTTTTTTTTTTACACAAAATAAGATAGTTGGTACCCATCAGGGTACCTTCTGCCTTTTTTAAAATTTTATTTTATTTTAATTAAACAGAAAAACAAACACAGATATGACAATACAATATACATAGTAAACATAGAACAAGTCTTACCACTTGTATTCTAGATAGTCAGTGTTTACTTTTAAAAACCACATAGACTTCCAAGATGATGACTATGAATTTGAATAACTTCTTATATTTTACTTTTAGTGTTAATGTTTACATTTCAAAAAGTAATCAAGGTTAAATTTGTGATGGGTATCTTGTCAATGACTATAGATTAAGTAGCCTTTAAAAAAAACCTATTTGCAGAGAGATATTTCTGCCTACTATTTGAATTGTTTTCTCAGATGAGTCTTTGGATTGATTCACTGAAGCAGTTCTTATGAGCAAGCAGAAAAAAACAAAAGTTTTTGTAAAGATCATAAAATATATAGACTTGAATCAGAAGTACATTTAGTCAAATGACAGTGTAACAACATTGTAAATTATTTTACAGAGGTATGCTTTACAAGTATACAACACTTTACAAACAGTACTATCTCTGTATTGCAGACAAAATAGTGAGTTTATTGAAAGACTAAATTTTAATGAGGGACACCTGGACTTCCTCCTTGGCTAGTATCCTGCCTCAGATTAGGAATGCCAGAAGGATAGGGTATAGGAGTGATAAAACATGTTCAAACTTTAAAAATAAGTTTTATACAGTTAAATATATTCACAAAAATTATTTACATAAAATGAAGAATAGGCTTATTCCTTATTTATGCTAATGCATTAGCTAACATTTCTGTTCTTTCTTACTGTATGCTTAGCCAGCAGGCTTCTCTGTAGCTTGCACAAAACAGTGGGTAGAGTGCTTATATTTTTAAGGAAGAGAAATACAGACCATAATTGTTAATTCAGCATAGATACACTTATATAGCTTGGATCAAGAAGGACAGAAAGTGTTGTATTAAATCAGTACTTAATCCCAAATCAGGAAAGCCAGAAAAATCTTAATAGCTGTATACAGAAGGTGAGATTTGTGTTTATACCAAACTATGTTATGATCTTCTTAAACTCAACTTGATGGAATCAATCAGTTAATTATTTTAGTTTGCTGGGTAGGTGCAACAGTTCCTCTAGTTTTAGAAGATGCTCTGTGATCAAGCATCCAATCTGTATGCAGATGCATCTTCACTTGGGCCATGCTGTGGTGCTGTGGAGGTCCTGTCTTGGTGTCTGGAGAATGGGAGGATCTGGATGGGAAACAATAGACTTTGGCTCAACCCTAATAACACTGAGTGGCTTTGGGTTTTAGAGCCTCCTGATTCTGGAACCTTCCATCACTTGTTCTGGATGGGATTACACTGTAGCCACACACAGATCTTGTACACAGTTGGGGGGTGGTCTTCCTAGACTCACAGCTCCTGTTCAGTGAGCATGAGACAAATGCTCTGGGTCACATTCACAAGAGAGAGTCACCTGTTCCGACACAAGAGGATAATCTTTTCTGCCATGGTACCTGTCCTTCAACCCCCCTGGAATCAGACTTGCCCAGATACTGCTGGTAGATATTTTAGGCCATGGGTGTCAAACGTGCTGCATCACGTTGCTATCACATGATGTATCACTATGTCTTTTTCACGGAGCTGGGGTGGGCATGGCCTGTACATGACGCATCTGGCCCATTGGCCGCCAGTTTGACACCCTTGCTCTAGGTGCCAATAACCTGATTTTGCTATCAAGCTTGGGGCTCTAATAGTATGAATGAGCTCATTTCATGCTTAGTTTATGTGTTTGTGAGTGTCCTGGACTAGGATTACTGTGATTTTTAGTTTTGGTTGTTTCTATAGTTTTACAACCAATCGGGGTTTTGTTTGATTGGGAGGCAGAAACAGAAAGAAACAGCTGAGTGTATGGGCAGAATTCTGTTCTTCCCAGTATTAATGAAGCAATAATAATTGTTTTTATTAAGTGTAAGTATCATGATGCTTGAGCTAATATTGTATTGATTATTGTTTATGCTGATTTCTGAAATATCTTTTTTCTAGGAAAGTAAGAATCCAGAATCTATGATTCTGTTCACTTTTAGGATTTCAGCTGAAAAATACTAAATCTGGAAGCTATAGTGCTATTATTTGATAAAGATTAATTTTGATTACATGGCTAAGTTTATCTGCATGATTCTTCTGAATTTTTAAGTAAGAGTCTAGAAAATAGTATCTGGTTGCCACTAGTAAAAAGTTATTTCATTCTGGTAACATCCAAGGAATAATACCTGATAAGTTTCAATTAGAAATAGTATCTCTAAAAGTTCTATCAGCCGCACAAGAATAAGACATTTTTTTAGAATTATACCATCTTGTATCTTGAGATAGCAATGTGCCTATTTTTTTTTGAGAGGAGATAAATATACTGCTCAAAAAAATAAAGGGAACACAAGCAGAAGACATCCGAGATCTGAATGAATGGAATAGCCTTATTAAATACTTTGTTCTTTACATACAGTAGTTTATACACTGCTCAAATAACTAAAGGGAACACAAAACTACTGTATGTAACGAAAAAAGTATTTAATAAGGTTATTTCATTCATTCAGATCTCGGATGTCTTCTGCTTGTGTTCCCTTTATTTTTTTGAGCAGTGTATTTACTCCATCCATTTTTTCTCTGTAACTTCCTGTTCTGTGTGCAAAAAGAAAAAAATGGTGGTTTTTTTTTGTGAAGGAAATGTATAAGACTTACCATGCTGGCTATCAAAGTGTAATCCACCCAAATGTATTGACCTTGGACTTGAGTTCCTCTCTAAGATAAATGAAATAGGCTATTTTTTTTTTTTTTATAACCAGGTACTGTAGTGGCTCATTTAATATTTTGAGAATAATTGTGATCTGTAATAGATATGGTTTCCTTATAATTATTTGCTCTTGCAAATGTTTCAAATTTTCTAAATGATGTTTTTATGATTTCTTCAACTAAGGATTGAACATTAGCATGATGCCTCTCTGCCACTCTGCAATAAAACATAGTGAATCAGGTATGGAGAGGTGCCATTTTTCACCTGCTGGAGGTCTGAGGGTATTCTTGCATTGGAAGGGTGAGGCAGAGGAACAATACCAGACATACACTAAGGGGACTCCTTGTGCTGAAGAGATCTGCAGTGATATTGCGCAGAAGATAGGTAAGAAACACTAGGTTTTGGCTTGTCTAAACCTCTGTTTGTGGTAGACATGTGTAGCCCCTATTCTTTTGATAAATATCCTTTCAATTTATAATTTAGAAAAGTATGGCCTAAAGAGATTGTTTGTTTTTTCTTGTAGTTAATGCACATTCAAATTTCCCAGCAAGCTATATGAAGCTTTGAGTCTGTCTTCTCTTTTAACAAGTATATAATGCTCATAAATTTGTTTTATAAAGATTTGGTTATTAGAGTAGCCTTCACACACACATATATACACACACATACACACATTGTCTGTCTGTCTGTCTGTCTGTCTGTCTGTCTATCTATCTATCTAAAATATGATATTAAAAAAGTTCTTTTTCTTGCAAGGACCCAAGATAATTCAATGCAGCTGAATGGCAGGAAATTCAAATGGAGAAAATCAAACATTTTATTTGTTAAAAATTCTAATTCTATTTGCATTTTAAGAGTGCAAAGCTTAGTTTATGGCATCTGTTTCCACAAGATGAACCATTGTGCACCAATTTGGGCAGTTCCAATCAAGGAAATTCCATAGTTGTATTCCCCATGAGTTCATTAATCAGTGGCTACTAGTCAATAACCAGGAAGTTAGAGAGAGAGAACTGCTGTGCTTATGTCCTTCTTTGGGATTTCTGGTTGATTACTATGAGAAGCTGGATCCTGGACTAGGTAAGCCTTTGGTGTCAACCAGTAAAATTATGAAGTGACTTCTAGGATTGTGCTCAGTATGATTTGATGACATATCTGAAGAGTTTCTCATTTCTCTGTATTTTTTTTTAATTTTTCATAGGAATCACACCAACCTGCTTCAGTCTGTTTGCACTCTATCACCCAGAGACCAAACTCTGGTTCCCTCCCAACTATGTCTTTGATGTTGAAAGTGACATCAAGATCACTTTGCATTATCGTATGAGGTAGGAATATTATTTGCTTCCATGTGTGTTCCACTTCGTTTTGCCTGTACATTTGGAGTTATAATCTCAGAATAGTTGCTGTTAAAATATTTTTGTTGAAGATATTTGAGAATGTGTATAATTGTAATCTGCCTTTCTTTCAATGTATTTAATCACATTATTAGTTAAATAGTTAAATTTAAAGAGCTGCAGTAGTAATTGATAAGCAGTTTCCATTCTTTTTATGGAGGAATAAAGTGACAATAACTTTTATTCTTCAGTCTGTAAGAAGTTACGGAACTGCTGATTTATATATATGACAACATACATTAATCCTTATTCTACCTTTCAAAGATAATTTCAGTTAAGTGAAGTTCTAGTTGTTGCAGAATTTAATACTAAAGAAGATAGACCCTTAAAGGGTAGAATGATAGAGCTAAAAGCTTTCTAAATATCCTAGACCAGTGATGGCTAACCTTTTTGCCATTGCATGCCAGGAGAGGGTTGGGTGGGGGAGGGTCGCGCACGCACATGCCCACGCGCATGCACGCGCAACACCCCACCCCCACCCCCGCTCCTGGAACATGATGGCCTGATTGGCCTGTTTTTCTTTCTTACCTGGTTCCAGATCCTATCTATTTATCTGGGAAGGGTGAAAACAGCGTTTCTCACTCTCTCGGAGGCCCTCCAAAGGCCTGAAAGGCCCATTTCTCAACTCCCGGTGGGACAGGAAGTGACATATTTTGCTGTCCCCAGCCTCCCGAGCCTCTCTAGGAGTCTCCAGGAGCCTCTCTAGGAGTCTCTGGAGGCTGGGAACAGCAAAAAATGTCACTTCCTGTCCCACCGGGAGTCGGGAAATGGGCCCTTTCAGCCTCCGTAGGGCCTCCAAGGGAGTGGGAAAGGCTGTTTTCGTCCTTCCCAGATAAATAGAGAGGATCTGGAGCCAGGTAAGAAAGAAAAACGGGCCTCCCCCCCACAGGCCCTCCAGAGGCAGGAAACAGCCTGTTTCCCTACTTCTGCTGGGCCCAGTAAGAAGGCCCGAAAATCAGCTGGCCGGCGCGCGCATGTGCCCCAGAGCTGAGCTGGCGTGCCCACTAATATGGCTTCGCGTGCCACCTGTGGCACACATGCCATAGGTTTGCCATCACGGCCCTAGACATATTGCATCATTATTTACAACCTGATGAACAGTCTAAATGTCATAGTTCCCTACAGTTAATCTTGTGGGTGTATTTTTTGTGTATTGTGAAAGGGGAATTTTCATATGAGAATAAATGGTAAAATGTATTTTATTTCTTAATAGCTTACATAACTGTGATAAGCAAATAGAACTATAATAGTGATGTAATCTTCCAAGTTACATCAGTCAGTTTTTTGATAACCTGCAAACTACAATTATGATGAGAACTTTGTTGTGGTCAGACTATTATCATCAAAATATGAATAGAAAGCAAAGAATATTTTTCCAGGATAGATTGTTTCTGTTGTGGACTTACGTATTCTGGAAGTCACATTCTTTTGCTTTCCAGATTTTGGAGGGGTATGGAGTTTGGCTATACATTCAGTCCTTGATTTACGAGAGCAATTGGGATTAGCATTGCTGTTGCTAACTGATGTTATAAAGCTTGACCGCATTGTTTAGCAGTCCCTGCAGCCCTCGTTCTTATTTTATTTATTTATCTCAATTTATATGATATTATGGTATTAAAAATTAAAATATACAAATCACATGGAGAGAGTAAAAGATCAACCACAAGGGACTCATCTAAACATATGTCTATTTCTCTGGTATCGTCAGATCCAGTGACATAAATAGATCTCTAGAAATGCCCAGAATGACGATGGGAATGGATCTAACCTGACTTTGGTGAAAGAGAATGTTCTATCAGGCAGGTGCCACGGCAGAGAAGGTCTGCTTCTGGAAACTCAGCTAATGTAGATCCCTGGCAGATGGTTGCTATCATTAACTGAATCCCATAGTCATTGTGAGGTGACTTCCTGCCAGCTTCCCACAACTAAAGTTAGTGGAGAAACTCTGACTTTAAACACTGACTTTCAAACTTTGCATCAAATGGGAGATCAAAAAGATTCCTTAGGAGACTAGCTGGCAACTTTGTTATCCAAAAGGTAGAGGAAGGACTAGAAGACCTCCAAGGTCCCTTCCTATTCTGTTCTGTTCTGGAAGTTGACAGGAAATTGAAAGTTCTTGGCCCATAAGCAGGTAAGTGGATGCTGCCAGTTGGGGAAGTGAGTGAGTGTGAATGTGAGGCACCTAAGTATGTTGGGAGAAGGTACATAGGGAGAGTGCCCAAAGGTGCAAGAGACGATTGGAAAAGATCTGAGGGGTGCATGAGAGGCACTGTGGGTTGGGAAGGGTATGAGGGGAACTATGAGGACTATATGGGTTGGGGAGTAGTATATATAGTAGTTTGCTATGCTGTTAGTGGAAGTGTGGTTTTCTGCTTGGTATGACTAAGCTATTATTTACTGCTTGATTGTTTGTGTGAGTTGATAGTTCCTTGATTAGGGTATTGTATATTGCTTAATTGTTTGTCTGGTGTTAATGCTGCTGTTAATCCCTTCTCTGGATTACTGGAGAGGCGATGTTCTGGTCTTTTTTATTTTTATCTTTTTAATTGTCTCTTTTGAATGATATGAAAATATTGTTTATCTCTAGGTGTCTGTTGATGTTTCATTTATTTGAGTGCCAAGATTCCCAGCATTCCCTAGCATTTTTGGATTTAGCTTGATCTAGGATGCTCACAGTTTCTCAGTTGAAATGAGAGTCCCTGTATTGTGAAAATACATTGTGTTTTCAACTGTTAATTGATGTTCTCTAGTAACATCATAGTAACATTTGGGTATATAAACAGGGCAAACCTCATTCCTTTGTAGTACTGAAGATTTTACCTATATATATTGAATTTTTCTATATACCTACCATGTTTCCCCGAAAATAAGACCCCGTCTTATATTTTTTTGAACCCTGAAATAAGCGCTTGACCTTATTGCCATGCACTCAAAAGCCTGATTGGGCTTATTATCAGGGGATGTCTTATTTTGGGGAAAACAGGGTAGTTAGGTAATAAAACACCTGCAAGTAAACAACCAAGTTCAGAGAGCACCAAGGATTCCCACAAATGAATTGTGTTTAGGAAATCTGTGCAGATGAATGAGCCAGCATGCCCAACTTTCAATCTATTAGGTTCTGTCTATATTGTGCTTATTTCTCTTGAAATATTTGCTACTAAAATCTTCATTTCTGATTTGAGTTCAATAGGTTATTGTAATGTTCATTGAATTTTATTTTATGACTGTTCCTTAAGGAATTTATTAATGTTTCTGAAGATGTAAATAAGGTAGCAAATGTGATAAAGACTCTCATGTGAAGATGTTAACCCTTCAAAGTATCCTGTACTAGGAAACTTTACAATAACAAAATCTTACAAGTCTGAATCTGTTTCCCTCTCCCTCCTTTTCTCTTCTTGAGAACTAGCAAGGGTCAAGTCTGAGGTGCTTTCTCAAAGTACATTTTTGCTTCACAATTTTTTTGTCTTATCATCTTGGTTGCAGTTCTTTCTCCTGTTCCTCAAGGTTATTCTTACTGCCCATTACAGAAAGATTGAACCCAAAATGTTTTTCTGGATAACTAAGGTCGACTGGTTTAGTTATGGGATATTAATGATCATAATCAATACTTAATTGGTATTCAAAAACAGCAATCCATCCTTTCTTTAAAACTGTTTTTGAATAAGAAGCTGATCGGTTTCTGACATAACTGGTTGGAAAACCTTTTCTTGACTTTTTTCAATCAGGTTTCCAGCATATTTTCTTGATATTTGAGAGTTTACAGTCAGTTTTGGAGCAAACAATTTGCAGAATTGTAATTAAGACAAGCTCACCTTTAGTGTGATAGCTCATCATTGTCTTCTGTGCTTCTCAGAATCTATGAAAAGACACTTGGTACAATTAACTAAATTTGATCAATGAGTGTTATTGATTTTTACAGCAATACAATTATACAGTTATCTCTTACTCTGTAATTTGTCCTGTTGAACCATCAAAACCATAAATCATGTTTTCATTTACAGACAAAACAATGAGAAAATGTGTAACTAAAAGGATTGAAATATATATTATAATCTTAAAGAGAATTTTTATCAAATGATTTACTATTGGTACATGTCACCAGAGAAATTGTTTAGAATGTATAAAATCACTTTAAATTTATGTTGAAAAAGGGGACAACAAGAAAGAATATTTTATCATGTTTGGTGGATGTGTATAAAAGTAAGAGATTCTAGATTCAAATGCATACACTGATTCAATGGATTGTAAAGATGAATATAAATCTATATATATATATATATATATATATATATATATATATATATATATATATAAGCGAAAACCACTCACGCCATAATCACGAAATCTCCAGATCCGTAAAGCCTACAAACTTGAAATTTGCCATGTATTTTGCCATAAATTTGCCTCTTGGCTTCTAGGTGCTCACTAAGAAAGGATTTTTCGAAATGACCTTCAGAGCATTAGTATTTTCTATATTATGATTAACACACTCTGGTGCTAAGGAGTTCTACTCTAGATAAATAATATAAGTTTAATATGCATCTGAAATCAGAAGTTTTTGTTTTGGGAAAAGTTGGAATAAAGCCAGGAAACTTTTTTCTATATGATAACTACAGTAAGATAATTGCATGCACAAAGATGGAAAGATTCTGCACTACCCATAGTGAAGGTATGATTGGTAAGATGGTAGAACTTGCTGAAATAGCTAAATTGACTTCTTTGATCAGATGAAAGACAAATATCTACATTTATTGCTGACTGGAAAACCCCTTATAGACTTTTGGCATGAAACAGAAAATAATAAATCTATGATTTATGATTTTGTCTTTTTAAAACAATTTTAGTAACGCTAACTGCAATAGTAAAAACCAATACAAACTAAAAGAAAGAAAAAGTAAAGTGCAAAGGAAAAGAAGAAAAAATAATGTAGAAAACAAAGAAAAATAAAAAATATATATATAAAGAAGTGATTTTCGAACTTAAGCTCAACAAGTATAAACAAGTTTACCTAAAACCTAATGCATTATCATTTTAGAACTGATATCAGTAAAATCCATTAAGGTTGCTTGAAGTAACCTATTTCAACTTTGATTAAATAAACCAACTTTATATTCCTTCCTTTTACATCTAACAATCTTAATCTTTAATCCATTTAAGTAGCGTCATAAAATGTGATTTCTTTTTCATTTCTTTTGTTACCTTCTGACAAAATTCATCCAGACCTCTTTTGTAAATCCAGTATAAAAGAATTATCCAAGTCACTCTCATGGTTTATTATTTATAATTCTCTTGATTTTTAAAACATCAATGGATATCTTTTGTATGATCAATGGAACATCTTTTTTCATGTCATTTTTGTAGCATGTCATTTATAGATCCATTTTCAGTGCCAACTTTTTTATCAGATAAAGTTGCTCCTCTTCTGTGATTTCTTCCAAACATCTTTTGGACACACTCTATCCATAGAAGTAAATTTCGCTGCTGCACAGGAAAGATTCTTAAATTAATTCAAAAACGTTGTTTCAAATTTTTCTGGAACTTAATCTGCCCATAGCTTGCTAAAATCAAAGTCTTGATTAAGTTTTTGCTATTTCAAATTGATTGATTTCTTAAGCTTGCAATTAAATTTTTCATTTATTAAATATTGGAGACAAACTCACCTGGTGTTTTCAGACTTGTCAGTCCAAAGGTTTCTAATAGCTGAAAAGTAGTTAAGCAATTTCTGAATG